>WOVY01000089.1:187500-561277 GCA_013436015.1 Rhipicephalus annulatus | reverse complement strand
CTTGCCTATTACATGCCCTAGATAAGCTACCTCAGCGCGCCCCAATTGGCATTTCGCAACCTTCACTGTTAAGCCGGCCCTCACGCAGACGACATAGCACAGCCTCGCCAAGTGTTTCATGTGGTCTATCCAGGAAGAAGAAAAAAATAGCAATATCATCTAGGTACGGGAGGGCAAAGTCCTCCATACCCTGTAACACTTTGTCCATTAGGCCAGAAAAGCAATAAGGGGCATTCTTTAATCCAAAACTAGGACCTTCGGCCGAAATGTTCCCATCGGGGAAATAAACGCCGCAAGCCTACTAGCCCTTTCAGTTAGAGGCACCTGCCAGTATCCCCTGACTAAATCCAAGTCGAGATGAAATTGGCACTGCTGACTTGCTCAAGCCTTTCCTCAATATGCGGAATTGGATAAGTTTGGTCCTTTGTAATCGAGTTGAGCCTCCGATAGTCCAATACACGGTCGCGGCTCTTTCCCTGGGACCCTCAACCAAGATCAGAGGCGAGGTGTAATCACTCTCTCCCTGGCTCGATCACTCCTAGCTCGAGCATTCGGTTTATCTCCGCGGCCATTATTTCCCGTTGCCCTCGGGGAAACGCGGTAAGCTTTAGAACGAATTGGTTCCGAAGATGTCAGCTCAATATCATGAACTAGGGCTTTGGTTCTGCCAGGTGTGTCTGAAAATGTTTCTTTAAAGTCAACAATAGTTCCTTCAGTTCCGCTTTCTGATCTGGCTCCAACTCCGCCTGCTCTACCAGGTTACTAATAGTCTCGCCAATGTCTTTGTTTTCTGTTGTTAACTCCGGGAAATCAATAGGCATTTCTTCCGGTTGATTGAGCGACATGTTTACAACGGCATGCCTCTGCTGGTACGGTTTGAGCAGATTAGTGTGGTACACCTGTTGCGTTTTACGCCTTCCCAGTCCAGTAACCAAGTAATTTGTGTCTGACAATTTCTGAACTACCTCAACAGGTCCCTCCCACTGGACCTGAAGTTTATTCTTCAGTGAGGGTTTCAGTATCATCACTTTTTCCCCTACTCGAAAGCTTCGCGTCCGGGCTGTCTTGTCATAATAGCGCTTAGCGTTGTTTTGAGCTCTGCGCATTTCCTGCTCCGCTAGTTCTTGAGCTGCGTGAAGTCGGTCTAACAGCTCAAGCACGTATGCTACTACCGAAGGGTCGTCCGCCCGGCCCTCCCAAGATTCTCGAACAATGCGAAGTGGGGAGCGAAGAGCACGTCCGTAAACAAGCTCCGCAGGCGAAAACCCTGTTGATTCGTGAGGAGCGATCCGAAGCGCGAACATAGCTGCGGGCAAGCAAGCCTCCCAATCCTCTTTTTGCTCATAACAAAGGGCGCGTAGCAGCCGTTTCATGACTGAATGTACCTTTTCTACAGCATTTGACTGAGGGTGGTACACTGAACTGTGGATGATTTTAACGCCACACTTTTCTAGAAATGTCGAGGTTAGTGCACTTGTAAAAACAGATCCCTGGTCGGACTGAATTTCTGCGGGGGAAGCCTACACGTGCAAAGATAGATAAAAGCGCTTTAACTACCTCCTCCGAGCTGAGCTCCTTTAACGGTACTGCTTCCGGGAATTTCGTGGCCGGGCAGAGCACTGTGAGTATGTGCCGGTACCCGGACTGCGTTACAGGAAGTGGACCCACTGTGTCTATAACTAGCCTGCGAAACGGTTCTGTGATAATGGGGGACCAGCTTCATAGGTGCTTTAGCCTTATCCCCTGGCTTGCCAACGCGTTGGCACGTGTCGCAGCTTCTTACAAAATGCCTCCACCTCCCGAAAGCAGCCGGGCCAGTAAAACTCCCGTAACAAACATTCTTTTGTTTTTTTGATGCCGAGATGCCCTGACCACAAACCTCCGTGGACCAGGTGCAGCAGCTCCTCGCGGAAAGGATACGGTACGACTAGCTGATTAAACCGAACTCCTTTTCGACTTGTGTACTTTCTGTACAAGACGCCCCCCTTCTTGGTGAACTGAATGTTTTGCTTAGCCACCCCTTCCTTCGCGTCTGGCGTTAAGTTACGGAGAGTGGAGTCATTTTCCTGTTCCACTATCAGTTCTGTAGGACTTACATTAACAGCTTTATAGTGCATTCTACTTCTCGAGATGCCTCGGATTCATCCGGTTTCTTACATCTTTCTTTAGATATTGTGTTTTGAGGCTCCATTATAGGGCGGTCCAGTTTCGTGCCAGGTAAAGAAGGCTCTGCCGCTGAAGCTGTTTCGTCTGCCACCGGATCTTTACAAACTGTCTGAGCGGCGAGCTCCCTTGCTTTGGATCGAGTTAAGGCCTGTACGATACCCTCACTGAACCCAATTCCTTTTTGTCGCAGCAAGTACTCTGATTATTTGAGAACAAATACGGGTATTGCACTGGGAGATGTGCCGAAACGGCAGCTTCAGTGTCTAGAACACCGAAAGGGCCTTCGATGCGGACTCTTGCTACTGGGAGACAGGCACTGTTTGTCTCTACTGCTTGTCTTATCCACGCGCATTCTCCTGTAAACTGACTCTCCTCGACATAGGACGGGTGCACTACATCCATAGTGGCGGCCGAATCGCGGAGCACGCGGCACGGTTGGCCATTCACGACTAGGTCTCGGATGTATGGTTCTAGCAATTTCATGTTTTCGTCATTACTACAGAGTGACATTAACACAACTTTCGGGTTCTTACAACCCAAAGAAATATGCCCCGTCTGTTGGCAGTTATAGCAAACTATCGGCTTCTTGGCCTCGAACGCCTTTTTCTGTTGCCCTTCCGCCCTTTTCTCGGGTGCTTCTTCCTTTCTCTTGTTTTTTCTCATCACCGCTTCCTTTGGAGTCTAAACCCTCCTTCGGCATATACCGACCCGACTTTGTCCATCGCGGAGGCTTGTCGGCCCGATATTTACTAATCTCCCTCCTAGGGACATCCTTGCCTTCGAGGGCACGGCGATTTACGTACTCCTCTGCGAGCTCTGCCGCTCTCGTGATAGTATCTACTCCTTGTCTATCCTGAACCCAGTACCTAATGTTTTCAGGTAGACGCCGAAAGAATTGTTCCAACGCAAAACACTGCAGAGTCTTTTCCGCGTCGCCAAGCGCACCCTCCTCTCTAAGCCATTCCTCCAGATTTACCTTAAGGTGTACGCAAACTCTGGGTATGACTCGTCTTGGCTTTCTCGATCTCACGAAATTTTCGCCTGAACGCCTCCGCTGACAGTCTGTACTTTTTGAGCAGACTCGCTTTGACTCTGTCATAGTCGTCTGCGTCTTCTTTACCCATACGGGCTATAATGTCAGCTACTTCACACGGCAGCAGCGTAAGCAAGCGCTGGGGCCACGTGTTTTTAGCAAAATTTTCCCTCTCGCACGTGCGCTCAAAGTGCACCAGAAAAAGACCCATGTCCCCTCCTACCGCGTAGGATGGCATCAAATCTGTCATTCGGCGCTCTCTTTCTCGTGCCACTGCGCTAGCTCCGTTCATTGATTGAGCCTTTGCTAGTTCAATTTCTAGGCGTTTCATTTCCATACGATCGATACGTTCTCTTTCCTCTTTCTCCTCACGACGTCTCTGTTCCTCTTTTTCCTCCCGGAGCCTCTGCTCCTCTTTTTCCTCACGGAGCCTCTGCTCCTCTTTCCTTTGCGTAATAGCCTCCAAGCATTCGCTCAGCTCATCGTCATCTGCCCCGATCTTCTCGATGGCGTCAATGATCTCCTGCTTTCTTTTCGTCTCGGCAATTACCTGGCCCAGCTCTCGGGCCAACTCTAACAACTCTGGCTTTTTTAGTCCCTTCAAATTCATGGCGGTCCTTGGTGCTGCTAACTCTTTTAACTAAACAACTTTGACGTACTATCAATACTTCCGTCAACCGTTACCAAATCACTGCTTTGTTTACAATCCTACGCAAAGCCTGGTGATATCTCAGCAAAGAAAAGCAGTGCACTCACCCTATGCAGTCATGAATTCGGACGCGTTCCTTCCCGTGTTGTCAGAGATGCCACGAAGCAGTTTTGTCCGACTCTAGGTCCTCCAGACAGCAGGTCTCAGCATTGCCTCCTGGTCGATGAGCTCGATCCCACCGCTGCCACCAGTTGTTGTGGTCTGGGTCCTGTGGGTCTCGTCGTTGGTAGCTGGCTCCCATCGGACCTCGTCCCTTATAGCGAGAAGCAATGCTTATATGGGAAAACAGAGAACAGACGTTTATTTACATTAGAGAGAGGTCAATAAGAAAGTTTAGATATATAGTGGCGTTCTTCGTACATGGCGAGCTCTCCACTCGAAAAAGCACCGAATGAGCCGTGGGGGCTCATTATAAAGGGTCTGTCCTCCCCAGATCCCTAGATCGGGGACCGCGTACAGATGGCACCGTCCAATCACGGACCACACATTACCCGCGAGGGTGACGAGCACGCACGGTCCACGCGAACGTTCAAAACTGAAGCGTGGTCACCGCACGGCCATGTGGCACGAACGCGGCTCCCCCCCCGTCAAGGTGTGTCGCTGGGCGAGGGGTCTGTAGTTGATGACTGCATCCATCGAAAGGGCCGCCGTAAACAAGCTTCAAAGGGTGCCGAACGACTCGTTCAATTAGCGGGACGATTCCCGGCCGCCGCCGCCGCCGTCATCTTCCAAAGAAGAAGCTGCACCGGTGGTCTCCCGAACTGCTCACGGCGCCGCGGCGGCAGGACGCCGCACCCTCCGGCCAGGTGGGAACAATACATGGCGGACACCGGCCGCCCACCCGTTTGGCGACTCAAAAGGAACATCAAAAGGAACGCCGATCCATTGTCAGACCTGGCGCCGGTCCTAACAAGCGGCACCCGTTCGTTCCTCGTCGTAGTACGTACTATGTCTTACGCTTTGACCTGCACGGTGGTGCCGGTGGGAGATTTCTCCTGTGTGCTGTTAAACAAGAAAAATTCGCAGCACGCGCGTTAACTTAAAGCCGAATTCTCCTGTCTCTCATTCACCATTAGCAGCCATTGGCATGTACATCGAGCACTATCTGACGGGAAAAGTTTGCTACGTTATACTCGCAGGGCGCAACCTCCTTGGTTTTAGAAAGGTTTAGTGAGCGTTCGGCCGCAGTGCCATGAATACAGTGAACTAGTATACACCATGAACTCGAGGTGGTTAAAGGTGGGAAGTAGACGCGAAGCGCAAGCCGTAAGAAAGTGTGCGTGTGTCACCTTTCGTTTAGTCCTAGAAATGTCCGCTGGACGGCGGTGCTTCTATATGTGGAATATATGATGAAAAGATGCGAGATGGTGGTACTAGGAGTGTTCACTAGATGAAAGAACGGATACACAGATAGATGCATAGACGGACACTCGTATGGCTGCACGGACGCATGGATGCACGGACGAACGCAGGGGTGGATGCATGGACGAACGCAGGGACGGACGCGCGGATGGACGTGCGGACGCACGATAAGACGCATGCACGGACGGGTGGATGGACGCACGGGTGGTCACACAGACAGACGCATGGATACACGGAAGCAAGAACGAATGGACGGACATAGTTTTAATTAGTGGCTCCACTTATCTTTCCTTGCTCGGCGTCACAAGGCATTTGCTAAGGTTCAGTCCTCTGTCCAGAACATTGTCGATGCCGTCGGGAAGAGACATGTCTCTGAGGGTCGAGATACCATCGAATTTAGCCCTTGTAATCTTATAGGTTCGAAAGCACGAAGTTCAGCTAAAGTTTGCATCCACACAAAATCTGCCGTTCACGTTAGAGTAACCAATTTTGTTATTGTTGTAGTCACGTGTGTTTTGCCTGCCAAGATACAATTGTGTTCGCATTCTTAAATATAGAATAGTTGTAATTCACCGCTCCGTTCTGTCTCTTCCTTTTTTTTCTGTTGTTTTCGAGCTGTTTCTTAATATATATGACTAAGCATAGAAAAATCTGAGGTCGGCTTAAGCAGGGTAATTTACAGGGTGATTTCAATAGCTTAGGTATGCGTAGCAAACTTGGTTTTATAATGCTAGAAATTCCTTTATAAGGCTCGTCAAAGGATACATTGGTTTAGATAGGCACAGCTGTTCTTAATTTTGCGTGACGCCGCCACCGCGCAAGCATGAGCACAATTTCTTCTCTACGTCGCAAACAATACAAACGGCGGGCACAACACCATTGCTGTAAGGAAAAAAAAGAGCGTACATTTTTTAGAACTCAATTGCTACGCAAGCTGAAAGGAAAAGAGAAGAGAGACAGGGCAGAGCCCAGTTTTCAAGTATGAACCAACTAGTCTGCAAAGAAGTACTGCTTCAAGGAATACGTTTGACTGCCTTTTCAGAAGTCTGGTTCAGTAGGGCAGCGTTTTTTTTATTTGCTTTCTGATGCATAGAACGACTTTTTGTAAAATTGGAAAACGACTAGCCTCTTTCACGTTACAAACCCGCCGGTCTTAGCTCTGTCACCGTTGACGACGAACGGCGGCGAACCAAGCCAAGTCTTCACCTTTTTTGTGTGTGCGTGTGTCTTTTCTTTTTTTTCCGCAACGCAATTCCAGATATCACGCGAGATCAAAAAAGATAAAGGTATTGCAGCACGTGGTGGACGGCACGCAAACTAAAAGCCGATGACCACAAAGATAAATATGCATGTTACCTTGGTGAAACCGAATTACGTGATTGTCAGGGCCTCGAGTTTATATAAGACTTAGAGCAGTAGTTGTTTCATAATAATTGATGATAAGTGCGCCAACTATTTCAACTGGGTAAATTTAACATTTTTTATACTGCAGAGAAACTGTGGATTCAGGCCGCTTATTCTTGTGTTAGTGTTTGATTGAAAAAAACTTTAATTAGCAAGCTTTATCTGAATGTCGGACAGTGATTAGATCTTTACATTCCTCTTGCTTTTAATTATTCATTGCACAGGTCTTACCACTCCGGTTCCTTCAGTTGCTCTTTTACGTTGTGAGTTATGCCTGTGCTGGACTGCTGATGAACACCAGTGTTCCTTCCGTTCCGCAGGTGGTGAGGGCAGCTTGGTGTCAGCAGCAGGCTCGGCCCTGGGTCTGCGCACCGACATTGGTGGTTCCATCCGGATGCCCGCCTTTTTCAATGGCCTGTTTGGCCATAAGGCGTCTCCAGGCCTGACGGGGCTTGGGGGGCAGTTCCCTCAGGTGCGCGGTCATCACATGGCTTTCGCGTCCTCCGGTCCACTCTGCCGATACGCTCAAGACCTGGCGCCCACGCTGGTCGCGCTGGTCGGATCACAGCAGGCGCGCCACAGGCTGCGCTTACACGAGCCGGTAAACCTCCTCGACAAAGAAAAGATCGAATGAAAAGAGAGTTGCTTGAATTTTTCAGTCATTGGCATCGCTGCTAAGTAGAGGAATATCGAGTTCGTAATTGTTCTTCTGACTCTTCAGATAAAGCTATCGGTATTGCTTCCTAAGTCTTGTGCTCCCCTGGTCTTCTCCCGAGAACTACTGCCATAGCAAAGAATACTGTTGGGTGAGTTGGTATTCTGTTATGAAGCAAACTGTGCGAAATAATCGAACCAAATGGGAAGAGACGTCACAAGCACAAGTTCTTAGGATTCGCTAGGGTGTTGTTCTTTTTTTCCTTCGTCGACGTATTTCGCCCAGTTTCCTTCAGAGTGTGACAGCAATCAGGGATGGTTGAACGATTGATACCGCTTGTAAAATCTTCAGCTGAGTAAGAAAAGAAAACCTGCGGTTGTTGGAATACGTCCATTTCCCATATATTTTAATCGAATTAAGTAGTATTCTTCAGTTTTATATTGATTCAGTGCATGAAATGACTTTTCTGATGCGTTAGATCACATGTTTAATTACAGCCGCATCGGATGGTTCATGTAGTCCTGAATCATTCGTACAGAACTTCTTCAAATTTTTTGCCTCTCACTACCGTGACCACCGTAAACTCCTCAGAGAGCACCTCTACAAAGCCTTTAACGCACCTTATAGGCGGACATCTGAAGCATTTTAGCAGGATTTTGTATACGGGGTTTCTGTTATTCGCAATGTCTGGTGATTATGGAAGCTGTCCCGAAACTTTATCCCGAAGGACCTTAGTCAGTAGGGCAAAAAGCAGTACATTTATCGAAAATGAAAGCGCAAAAAATTGGGATATGAAAGGGATAGAACTGGACTGCGAATCAATCGTTGGAACATAGCGGGAAAGCGGTGGTGCTGTCTAAACTACGTCGTGAAGAAATAGGTGGTTGTTCGGCTTTGAAAACGTTGCTTACTGAACATGAAGCACTTGAAACACTTTGCAACCTTCCAAACACCCCGTAGCAATTGTAGCACGTGCAAGACCGAAATAAAATACGGCAGAGCAAAGTAAGACACACACACACACACACACACACACACACACACACAACAAAAAGGGCAGCTGATCCCTCTTTATATGAAATGGCATAACACGAAAGTGAAACGCGTCTTCATAGGTGTAGTTGAGCGTTTATTGTGAATTCTTTCACCACAAGGGCGAAAAAATTAGATGCTACCGCAACGAATTCCGACGCCACGCGAGGAACATTGAGCAGTTTGCAGCTTGCAGTGTGCACACCAAGCAGAAAGTGTGCGCGAAATGAGCATTAACAGGACGAGCGCAGGCTCACAATGTCAAAGCTCGACACCTAATGCATGCATTTGTAACAATAAGACGCATGAAAATAACACAGAAGTATACCAGAGAGAAGCGCTGACAGCTGTCACAATTCTTACTTTTTGGTTTGCCAGCAGCGTGCTCTTTTGGTAAACACCACCACGCCACGGCAGCAAGTGCTCTCCTGAATCACGAATATTATGTGCGCGCGCGCAGGAGATACCTCGCTCCGTTGAGGCAGCGCTGATCTAAACGCGAGGGGACGAGCTTTAGAGCGCGCAAAACGCGAGCCTGTCGCCCCATCTTACTACTGTTGACAAAACCCCGCTAAGGTTGCGGAGCTCTGAGGACCGCCAAACGTTGCATGGCGTGTCTAAATGGATTACCCTTTGCAGTTTTGGTGAAGCGCGGTTCATGCGCTAGTGGCCGGCGCCGCCTACTGCATATGGTTAAGTAGCTGGCTCCACGCCCCTCAACGGACCTTTACTTCTCGTTTTTTGCAGTCTTTTAGTAATATTTTACGTCGTCATATCTGTGAAGAAAATACGTCCACGAAGCCGTGGAGAACCCCGGCATAAAACACTTCAGTGTTAAAAAAAGCTAAACTAACCGTATATGAGGCACTGTACTTCTTCAAACAGTCAAACGTGCCTATAATAATACTGGCTTTAATAGTACGCCACACATAGGAACGAGAAATGCTGCACTGTCGACTTTTTAATGTTTTCCATTAATTAACCCGTCTTTTACAATGCCAGGATGTCACTTTGATCATTATAACAATGCAATCTGGCAGCTGTGTCCATGCCACAAGTTATCAAACGTGAATTTTCTTGAATAAGAAAACAAGAACTTCAAGCTGCTCAACCACCGCCCACTACCCCAACGTCAAGGGCACGCCCCATTTGATTTGCGGTACGGTTCACCTCATGTTGCTACGCACTGCGGCAAAGCCAATTTTTAGAATTCGGTAACCTAATCTGCAGGACTTTGTGTTAATGTTGTTTCATATGGGTAAATGAGCAAAAATTGAGATTTCAAAGTGTTTCTGCACGTGTAACTTGCCACTTTTTCATACAATGGCTCTGTAAGATTTGTGCCAGTGTCTTGAAAGCATTCGAAATATCGGCACCTTTATTATCCTTACGAATAACTTCTGTTGGGATATCCAATATGACCGCCGCCGCCGACGTCATGCACCGAATATGTATGCGTAGCTACACATAGGAAATCTCAAGAAAGAAAAAAAATTGGCCCAGTATCTGCATGTTACACCGCAAATGGGTGTCGAAAGACGATAGTCTTGCGTCTGGATAGAGTGAACAAAACGTTTATTTGATGTTCTGCGCAAGAAAATCGGTTAATAGTATTCTGGAGGCGCTGCGTTAGAGTGCCTCGAGCATGAAGCGGAGGCGAATAAGGGGATCAAGTCACGTCACACGTGAGACATGAGCGCTATCTGGCAGTTATCCTGGAAAATGAGGCGCACGCCGTGTGCGTCCGTCTCTGAGGCGATAAGGTGTAGAACGCGAATCAACGGGTAGGTGCCGCCACCGCGTCGTCTTGGCAAAGCGTTGGAAACACTTGCCGTTTCATGCAAGCGTTGCATCGTCAGCACAGCATGATAAAGGCTAGAATCCTTAAAATTACTTATGTATGCCTCTTCTAGTAAAAACTACACATACATGATATTGACGTGCTCTTATAGTGCCTCAGATATGCACGATAATTGCTTTTTAATTGACAATCGCACAAGTAGGAACGCTGAACCTCGAGCAATATTGGTGGCCGCTGCGGATGGAATCGGCCGTTTAAAGTATCGTATGGTCCCTTTGGTGCCCTTTAGACTGCCGTTAAAGGTGGACGAACAGACAAAAGTACAGACAGCCAGATCAAAAGTTCTGTGTCGAAGGTCCCCAAGAAAGAATATCGTCTTTTAAAAAGCCGCCATGCTCGGCACCTAGCCAGTCGCGATGCGCCAAAACGATTATCTCCCACGCGTACTTATCTTCCCCTCGAAAGAGGGTGAGGGCTAGGTGCTTGTGCGCGTGCGCTTATCCTTCAGTCGGGAAAATCGTGTGCCTTGTCTTTTCACCGGAACGATTGCATTAGTTTCCTCGGTCACAACTTTGCGAGCGATGTGATGGTGCTTTTCAAACACTGTGAAGTAACAACTGGGACACTCGTTCGCACTCATATCCGTACCTGTGATCTAATTTAGTGCGTCGTTTTTGTTTAAAAAGCGCGTTAGGCGTCGAGCTGTAAACGTTGGTACTTAGCTCTCGTCCTGGGTGTGTCGTTTTCGTCCGTCATTAGTGCGTGAGCAGCGCGTTTAATGTTGTTGTTGTTGAAGTTGTTGCTTTTCCACTCATTGCTTCGCCCTTCCGGCGAAACTGCGGCTTTTTTTTTGTAAATCACGCATTTGACAAATTTCAGCCGTTGAAAAAATTTATTTTTTGGCTTGTGGACATTTCAATTTTCTGGTTATGTTATAGTGAAATTTGTATTTTCTAATATCAATTTAGCACTACCGCGGTTACGTCCAGCGCGAGCAGCACCTCGTCAGGAGACAAACCACCTCCTTTTGTCCTGACTGCGGGCAATGCAATTGTATTGTAAAAAAAGTGACATTAAAAAACCTATTCGTTCTGCTAAAATGCTTTGATTTCCAAGTGCGGCGCTCATGGACTTGTGGTGACAAGAGTGCGTTTCTGCTCCTGCAGGTGGACCTCAAAAGCATTCGCGTTCATTACCTGACCGAAATAGACAGGTGCTTCACCTTATCGGCTGTTCATCCAGACGTAAAAGTGGCTGTGACGGATGTGAGTATTCCAGCATTCGCAACGATTATGCCGCAAATACGGCGGAAGAGACAGCCCCTTAAGGCCCTATATTCATTTGCAATCGGTAAATACCGTCTGTAGGGTCATCCACTAAAGGGTACTGATTCGGTCGGTTCTTATGGATAATACACTTCTCGTAACTCCCACCGTTTCGAAATGCTGTTCCCAGATTTTTAATGGGGGCAGTTGTGTAATTCACGGTAATTTAAAATTTAAAAAATGAAGGTCGAACGCTATGCAGTTCATCTTAGAGAAGTCTAACGACGCGCGGCAATTTCAACACGCTCCTTGTTGTGGCACATATGTGAGGGCAGGCTATCGCGTGCGTTGCGCATCTGTTACACATAGCGAAACAAGATTGTCTGCCGCGGTAGCTTAGCGCGTAAATGGAGTGACGCATTCTACTGGGCATCATTTTCATTGCAATTGATAGAAGGCGAGAAGGCGAAATTTTAAAAACACCCGTGTGTGTATATTTGGGCACACGTTCATGAAACCTAAGCTGTCAAAACCAATTCAGGGTGCTTCATTACAGAGTGCATTTCAAGCATATTGTGTTTTCGGCACATGAGACTTGCGTGCATTCAGTTTATTTCAGCACAAGAGAAAATGAAAACGACATTTTTATTACTGGAGAGCGATTAATATTGATTGGGGCATACAAAGCTTCCTAAATTGATTTACGTTCAGGAACCGTTCAGACCTTTGAAACAATAGTGGATTAGAACAGCAAGCGAAACACAAAGCAGTCGCTAAAGTTGTGCATTTTGACACTGAAATCGCACATTTGGCTCCCTACGCCCCTAATACGTGTCATCGGCTGACTACAGACGATTAATATAGAAATGGGATCAGTTCCTGCTAGGCTACATAAAAATGTTTCATATTGCACGCTATAGCTTTTGTTTACAAAACACCACTTTTCGGCCTCTCATCTGTGCGCAGATATTGTGGCATTTCTCACCATGGACGCTTGTGATATCGAGTGATTTTATTGAATTGTGGGACATACCTAATCACAAGAAGGAATAAATTTCGCATCAAAAGATTTTACAGACGAGCGACAGAGAACTGGTGTAACATACGAAATGATCCATTCAATTTTGCGTCAGAGAGGTTCGTAAAAAGAAAGGCACATAGCCAGTGTCGCACACTAAGAATAGCATTCCCCGAGTGCACCAAAATAATGCTGAAACTAGTGTACCATTAGCTTCATGCGTAGTAATGGTTGTTTGATTGTGCGTCAATCATTACCACTGAAACATGGTGTAGTGAAATGCTTGATCACAATGATAAGAACATGACCATAATAAGTTCTTGTCATATTCATCATGCATAGGTAGTTAACTTGAAAAAATAAGTTGGCAAGTTTCTTTGTTCAGTGTTTAGGACTTACCAGTATACTTTTCAAGGGATACTCATTAATAATATTCGCCGTTTATTGGATTGTATGTTCTCCCTGTGAAATGCCAGTTCTCACCCCCTTAGAGTAATGAACTAAATAAATGAAATAAAATACAATGCGTATAATCGAAAGGTGTTAACATCTGTGAAGGAAGATGCATTTATTACGCTGGTAACCACATTCGAGCAGACCATGTTACACAAGGACTGAACTCGGCACTAGCTGCCCGTCTCATTGAGACTACGGTAAACATTAAACCAAGATTCATTTCAGTGAAAATAAGAATTACACACCAATTAGAAAATTGTATGGCGCAATGTTTCTGTTTGAAGTAATTCTCTCATTGTGCTTGCTATTGCTTGTCATGAAGTGACATTTGCCATATTACCGGAAAGAGTTGGAATGTGAAGTGTAGCAAAATCAGTTTTTTAACACTGATGACGCGTTACAAAACCACCTCGTAGAGTACGCTCATACGCCCAAGAAAAGAACTATGAACTAGAGGTCTGAGTGATCGTGAGGGCTTCAATAGGTGCTTGTTAGTTCTGGCACGAAAATAGATGCATGACCATTTATCGCAGGTGGCGTCACATCTGCGGGACACCGTGGGCCTCCGGGTGTCTCCCGTTCGTCTTCCCTCTCTGCGTCTTGCCTTCGAAATGTGGGCCGCCATGATGGCTTCGGGCGATGCACCAAGCTTTCAAGAAGCGCTACGAGAGTGTGGCAGCCCGATCTATCCCGGCTTCGAGCTACTGCGCTGGTTGGTCGGCCAGTCCGAGCACACAATCAACGCCATAACGCTCGCCCTCGCCGAAAACATCGGCCCGATCGCCAAGAAGGACTCGTCCAAGGCGCGCTCACTGTGTACTCGGGTCGAGCGACTGAGACTCGATCTGGAGTCTCTCCTAGGAAGCGACGGTGTGCTGTTGCTCCCAACGCACCCGGAACCCGCGCCCTACCATGGCGTGCCCACCCTTAGAGCTTTCAATTTCGCCTACTCGGGCGTGTTCAACGTCCTGGGTCTCCCTGCAACGGCTTGCCCTGTCGGCCTAGGTGCCAGATCGCGGCTACCCGTCGGCGTGCAGCTGGTGGCTGCCAGGGACAACGACAGGTTGACACTCGCGCTGGCACTCGAGATCGAAAATGCATTCGGAGGCTGGCGGGATCCCGCAATCACGGTGACTGACACACAAGCGAATGGTCACGTTCGTCAGGTGTAACAAACAATAAATATTCACACATTAGAATACACCTCGTCCTCGCCCTGATATAGTCACACAAGTTATCACAACTCAACTCTATTGCGCCATGAAGGTTCTCTTACAAATATAGAGAGCCTTCAATGCGTGCGGCACAGTTACACTTGCCGCACGCATTTACCAGGTGAACGACTTCATTCATCGTACAGAGTGCACCACTGTCAATAGCGCTTCTGTCGTTCCAGAAATTTTTCTTGCTCAACATACCCCTTTCTTGAGTACTCAAATCAGATTGTCTGTGTTTCAAATGATCTATTCTGCTATCCTCATTAAACCTGTTTGTCCAGGTCTGATTTTCAAAAGAAATGTTAAACCAGCTGTGCTCAGCCGTCATATTCGAGAGCACCGAATTTTATACAATGTTTTTATGCTAAGCGTGCCAAAGTACCACTTATATAAAACAGCGAAAGTCTAGTCACCTATCGGAAAGCTTTTTTCAGGTCAGTATGGGAGTTTTTTTTTTACATCCGTCGGGGAAATTTTTTTGGTCTATATGAAAGCAAAGTTTTAATTAAAAAAGTCGCTTTATGCGCAAGCGTAACATACAATAAACTACCCTCGAAGCACACGATATTCATCACACACACACAAACATGAACACAGCGCTCGCGTAATGATACAACATTCACAATTACAGCAGCTTCCCGCTCGGAAGCACAGCCTCGCTTCTTTTGCCGGGTATATATAGGCGGTGTGTTTCGACCACCCATGTAGCTCTAGAGGGACCCTTCTTTTACGAATAACTCTGCAATAAAGTTTCATGGCGTATATATAAATTTGCGGTGGCCTGATAGAAAACCTTTCAACACACACGCCTTTTATCTTAAAATCACCTAATATTGAGTACTTCTTTAATTAAGGGAAACCTAATTTATTTATTTATTTATTAGAATACACTCAGGGCCCGTAGGGCATTACAGAGGGGGTGGGTACAACATTTATAACACACAAGAAAAAAAAGACAAAATAAAGAAACAAGTGTCAGATGCGCAAATCAGGAAGGCAACATAAGTCAACTAAAATTGTATAAGTAAGAATTAAAGCACATACAAGACAAAGATAGATAATGGAAACTGCGTATAGTTACAAGCATTGCTGAGAAATTGCAGTCTTGAATAACAAAGGGTTTGTTATTGTTACAACGGAAGAGGGTAATTATTAGATTGGGCTCAGTCGCATAAACTGAATTGACAGTAGCAGTACTGTGTGCGAATCCGTAAAATGAACTAAATCATACGCAAAGCCTGCGTGGCCGTTCATGAACACTTCAACGGCGTGCCTTCCGCAACGCCGGCGGAAAACCATGACACCGCCGCTACCACTTTCAATCGCTAGGACTCACTCACGAGTACAGCACCGCTTTACGATGAATGACAGCTGGCGATCGCTAAATGCTTGCGGCTGTGCAGTTTCCGTCGTCATTACTTTTCAAACGCACAGAAAGGGGTGTCCGCTATTCACCCAGTATAAGCTATGGAGCGATAGACATAAACGAACGAGACAGTTCGCAATCGTGGTTCCTTGTGCTCGCAGTGCGCGGGCATGCCGTACGCCGTTTCTCTGTGCCTCTGCCTTGTTCGGCGATAACCTTCGCATAAGTCGTTTGACAGGGCGGCCGCATGGCGAAGATAAAATTTAAACTGCTATTCCTACCAGCAGCCTTTATTTTCAGTAAAACTCATTCTTTGCTTCGCCGATGCCTCATAGAGCTCGCCACGGCAGCCGGTGCGGCAGTGCGTGCTCACCACGAAGCTTGCTTGATAACGACGGCGTAGCGCAGCCTTCTTGCTGAGAAGTAGCTGCCGCTTGAATAGCGGTAACACTCCGAGAAACCACCGTCGTCGCCAGCGGCCGCGGCAAGCGCGTCACCACCGCATCTTTCATAACGGCCGCCGGCCAGCTTGTAACCTCACGAGCTCGAGCGAAGCTTACTTCGGATCGCTTCAAAGTTTTAGTCGGTAAACTACAAACGCAGCTGCTGGCCATCACAACAGCTTACTTTTGTTACCATGGAAATCATTTCTTGCAATTCCTCGTAACTGTGCTCTTTGAAGCGAGTTATTGCGAGATTTTGTTTAGCAATCTGGCCGATCTTCAGTGCGGTTCAATGGTACGAAATACCTCAAAACGCTCACACTAAACACCGGCCAGCCATTCCAAACCTTCGTGGTACTGATATTTTGATTGTATGTCGACAGACTCTCGAACGATCACCGGCACAAGGCACTGCAGTTTAACACCGGTGTACTAAACAGACGTCCGTACACACGCACGCGCGCACGTCACGATTAAAAAGGGGTTTTTAAAACTACCATCGGAGAGTTTTAATCATGTGACCTGAAACTCCGTAGGGAGTTTAACAAGGTTTAACAAATCTGTCATAAAGCAAGGGGCGTTTTAAGACGACATGTGCCAAATTCACTCCGCTACCAGGGAGTAAACAATTTGGGCCGGGAGTTTTGTGGGCTCATATGCTGGAAAAAACTCCCATCTCGGCTAATTTTCGCTTACAGTGTGCTGTGGAACGACAGGCTGTTCTTTCGCTGTTTTAAAACGCTTTATGAATCGTAATAACGCGATTGCTTTCCCAACATCTAGCCTACATAATGCAAGTTTAACAAGAAGTCGCAAGCACCGGCGTATCTCAGTGGTACGATACTGGGCTGTCACCCAGCGTACCCGGGTTCGAGCCCCACTATGTCCTTGGCGCTAGTTTTCTTTTCTTTTTTTGTGCACAACTGCGCACAATGTGGTTACTGACACGAGCGGTGGCGGCGGCGGACAACTACGGCGGCGCGTGACCTGAGTCGTGCTCTTAAACAGGTTTTGCTGTAAAAAAAGAATGTAGTGGGAAACTCTTTACAGCCATGAAGCTATCCTGTCGCGGCACGTTTGCAAATGCAAATCAGGTGAGATTCACTCACAGCCTGCTTCGTACGTCTTCAGAACTACTGCCATGAAGATTTACGTAATCGACACATTTAACGCTGCTAACGGCATATGGTTTGAAAGGACAATTTTGTGCCAGCTAAGCTCAACATCTTAACAACTGCTTTCTAGAAGCTCATTTCCTTTCGTGACGAGCTCCGCCGCGATGGTCCAGTGGCTAAGGTACGCAGCTGCTGACCCTCAGGTCGCGGGATCGAATCCCGACTGCGGCGGCTGCATTTCCGATAGAGGCGGAAATGTTGTATGCCCATGTACTCAGATTTGGGAGCATGTTAAAGAACCCCAGGTGGTCGAAATTTCCGGAGCCTTTCGCTACAGCGTCTCTCATAATCACATGGTGGTTTTTGGACGTTATACCCCCACATATCAATCAATCAAATTTTTCTGAAGAGACCTTGCGTTTCACGCCAACTTGGGACCATATGGCATATATTAACACAGATTGAGAAAGTTCACTTATTAGTATTCAAGTTAAGACACCGTTCTAGCCGAGTAATAGAAAGAAACGGAGAGTACGACTGGAGGGGCTGCCTTTGGACTGATTGATAACAAAGACAGGCGAAGTTGCGAATTACTCAAATGCGTTTCATTCACATGGTGTTTTTATTTTGTTAGAGAACACTTCGATCGGAAAATACTTTATTGCTGTTATTTCAAAAAATCAGAAGAGAAATGAAGCGTAATATTGTACATTCTTGGCACAACGGACGTCATTTAGACGGCAGTGAACGGGCTCTGAAAACACAAAGTTTGAAAACTTGTGTATTTGTTGAGATCAAAACTATGCAACATGTTTTTCTAGAATATGTTAGTCCAGCCCTAAGAAAATAATTGAAATAATTTTGAGCAAAATTGAAAGTGGGGTTTCTTTAATATAAGTTTTCATATTCACCAACAGTTTCTTCGATGTTCTGAGCGACGAAATTTGTTACTCTGAAACTTAGTACACAAATGCCAATGCACGAGATAACTACTGACATAAAGGGCTATCTCTGAACAAGCTATGGGGCTTAAAAAAGCGGGAATCGCGCCCCAAAAATAAATGAGTTTCAAAAAGACACCGTATTTCATGCATCTTTGAAAATACCCTAGTTGCCCAGAATTAGGATTCACAAAATGACCTATTTCTTCATTACTTGTGTCTTTCCTACGAGAAATATATTTGTAACATACAACTTGCGTCGCTGTTAGCATGATAGCGAATTCGTGACCACGCACACTGAGTAAAACGGCTGTCGTCTTCCGGCGATGCTTCTCTTTCCTTGGTTCAATTTTTTATTGGAATACAAAATGTTGTTCAGCCATTTGGTCATACGGGCATAATAAGGAAAATAACGATAAAAATCGGAGAGATGAAATATACCACATTTTCTGATCTTTCATGGAATGAACCTATCACAAGTACAGGAATCTATTCACCTTAAGTATTCAATATTGGGATTCACTTCGAACATAGAAGCATAGATATTCGCAAAATCTGAGAAACTTTTCATTTACTTGGAGCTTTCTTGTTCTGGCATGCAAATGTGTTTCCATATCGAGTTCCAAACTATTCAACCATTAGACATCAATATTTTTTCTTTCGTAAACTTTCCTCGGCCGCACTCAACAGACCCAATATTTCAATAACTTATTATCTCGCATTCAAGCACAGAGAAACCAGTCGACCACCCAGAAGAGCTGTAAGGGACACTTTATGACCCAACCAATATTGTTACTTTTTCTTACGCGAACACAATAATCTTCGTCGCTATCAGTTTTGTCTCTTTTTGTTGCAGTAATAAGAGATGTAGTTTCCGTTTCCGCCTGCCTGCATCTTGATCAGTTTCACCCAAGTGGGTAGGTGTCTGCAAATGCAAGACCATTATCATCACAATATTCGTCGTCATCATCACCAGGTGAAGCAGAAGAAGAACAGTGCTGGCACGTCCAGTACCCACGGAGGATGGCGATGACCAAAGAAGGAATCATTAGTCTTCTAGCACTGTGTTCCGTAAGTCGGTGTCCATTCATACTTCATGAGGTTTTAAGTTTGGGTGGCAGTTCTGCGCTTATGACGATGACGATATTGAGAAGGGCAGAAAACGTCCACTGGTTCGGAGTTTGAATTCTTTGTCGCTGATCTCTTCATAAAACTCTTGCTGCTATACATTACTTATCGTTTTTGTGGTACCTAGTTCAAGTTCACATCATGAGATGGGGCGACCCAGTTTTACTATACCGCAATATTGAAGCAACCATTAGTGAAAATAGAATAGAATAGAATAGAATAGACCTTAGGAACGGTTACTATGGCTAAGAATACCCTGACCAATGAAGCGGTGGCTGACAGCTCTCCCAATAAGGCATTCATAAACGGGGCTCACCAGCGTCCACTAATTGAAAACATCATGGCTAGTCCCTCTATCTAGCTGAGAAAGAACATGTTGCGGAAAGCACGTACAGTTTCAAAGAGAAAAATTCAAACCTCGTAGTGATGCACAGTAGAAAGAGAGGAATTATGAGAGAGGAAGAAATAAAAAGGACACTATTTCCTACCTGGAATCGCGGCGGCATGGCTTAGCGTATTTAGGAATCAGGAGGAGGACGTACCGATGAAGCACAGAGATACTCTTTTTTCCGAACACGTTCTATCCATACAGAGGCCTGCTTTCATTCTCCTCTATTGACGTGGCACCTTCTCTGTGAGGTTGACAAACACATAAAAAAATTGGCCCCGTATCTGCAAGTTAAACTGCAAATGTCATCGAAAGACGATAGTCTTGCGTCTGGAGAGAGTGAACGAAACGTTTACTTGATGTTCTGCTCAAGAAAATCGGTTAATGGTATTCTGGAGGCGCTGCGTTAGAGTGGCTCGAGCGTGCAGCGGAGGCGAACGAGCGCATAAAGTCACGTGACACATGAGACATGAGCGCCATCTCGCACTTTTCTTAGAAAAAGAGACGCGCGGCGTGCGCGCCCGTCTATATAGGAGGCGATAAGGTGTAGAACGCAAGGCGCCGGTAGGTGCCACCACCGTGTCGTCTAAGCAAAGCGTTAGAAACACTTGCCTTTTCGTGGAAGCATTGCATCGTCAGCGCAGCGTGATAAGCTCTACGGCCCTTGAAATTACTTATGTATGCCTTTTCTAGTAAAAATACACTCATTCAGATATTAACGTGTTGTTACGGTGCCTCAGTTATGCGCAATATTTGTTTTTTAATTGAAAATCGCACAAGTATGAACGCTAAATTTTGAGTAATACTGGTGGGCACTCCGGATGGCATTGGCCGTTTGGGCTATTGTTTGGTGCCGTTAGGGTATCGTTAAGGGTGAACAGACAGATGTGCGAACAAAACGCTCTTCTTCCCTTACTGTTCGTCCTTCTGAATTGGGACGGCGCACTGCTCTCGCATAGATGAGTACGAAGTACTTGAAATTGTTGAACTTTTTTTCTAAACACAGGTGTACAAACAGACAGACCAAAATTTTTGCGTTGTAGGTCCCCACTATAGACTATCGTCTTTAAAAATCACCGCATATCAACGGAGTGAACGATGATCAGGGGGGAGGGCGAAGCTTCGGGGGACTTTATTGGTAATCGGATAAGCTTCAGTGCGATTTAAACGAAGACCAAGAAGACACGCAGATCGCAGAGAAGTGTTGTATGTCTGTGCGTCTCCATGGTCTTCGTCTTAATCGCGCTGAAGCCTATCCGAATACGTACCAACTCACCAGAATCAAAGTGTTTATTGGTAAACCGTAAATCCTCCAGCCACTGGCAGCACTCATCCGTTCGTCCGTCTTTAAGTTAGTCCATCTGTCCGCTTATCTATCTATCTATCTATCTATCGATTTATCTATCTATCTATCTATCTATCTATCGATTTATCTATCTATCTATCTATCTATCTATCTATCTATCTAGCGGCCTGCGACATTTAGCTCTCCGCGCCTTCACTTGACTTATAATAAATTCGGTATTACGGGACGTGAATGGATGACGAAGGTATGACACTGATGCAAAAAAAACATGATAAACATGAGCTGCGCGACATCTAACAACATGACAACATGCTACGCTCATGATGCGCTCGCGGCCGTTTCGCTAGCTTCACATGTACCAAACTCGGTATTACGTGACGCGAGCGGACGACATAGGTAAATGACACATCCAAACATCATAATAACGACATGCCTGTCATGTTAGAACGTGACTACATGCCACACTGATGATGCACTGGCGGCCATTTCGCTAGCTTCACATATGCCAAGTTTGGTATTACGTGACGCCAGTGGATGACGAAGGTATCTGACTGGTGCAAACATGATAATCATAATATGCGTGTCATGTGAGAACATAACTACATGGCACAGTGATGCCTAGTTCACACTGAAACATCCGCTGTCTACAGCGACCGAAATTCCCCCGCCGCCGAAACGCAGCGTCGTTCGCACTGGACGTGCCCCGCGCCGCCGAATATGCCATCTACTACGGGGCGAACGCAGGATGGATGCGCTGTCACCAGGTTGTTGTCGCGGCTCGGAAACGCTACTACAATATCCGGTGGTGTATACTTCGACGATTCTCGTACGCAAGAAGCAAGAAAAGACAGTACTGCATACTTTGCTGGCAAGTGACTGTCTTGTAATGCACGAAGAGCAGAAGAACCACCGACGCCAGCGGCGTTGGTGGGTTCGTTTTGCTCTGCAAGACCGCAACAAGCTCGGTCACGCCAACAGCAAGCTCGGTCACCTCTTTCACGAAATATGGAGGCGAAGTAGGCACAGAGTAGGTTAAACTCCCGTTGGTTTCAACATTCAGTTACGTGCACTGCGGCATAACAAGTGAGTAGGGCTTGGCCGCCATTTTTCATAATTCCTTGACTAGCGCTCCTATTGGTCCGCGGTGACCGATTCGGTGGCAGACGCCGCAAAAATCGGTCCGAGAGCGATCGGCGCGGAGAAGGCTCTTTCAGCGGATCTCGGCGCCGCCGAACCGGATTCGGAGCACTTTCGGCGGCCGGAATACTCAGTGGGAACGCGGCCTAAAGGCGTCAATACTTTTGGAAGCGACGCGGTGCACGTGCTCGCCGGCGTTCATTTCGTCGCTTCACACCAGCATTGCCACGCCAGGCGCCGGTTCTGCCATATACTGGCAGGCACGCGCCACGCTTGGTTGCTTTGACACATGTGCGTTTTAGCGCGTCTGGCATACCTCCATCACGAAAAGAGGGAGACACAGTGTTGTTAGGGTAACGTCTCGGCGTGAAATGCATAATGTCGCATTTCGCGCCGGTTGCTGTCGCTGGTCGCGCCGGGCATCAGACTAAATAGTGCTCGCGTTTTACTAACGTAGCGTCGCTGTGCCCAGCGCGCGCGTCAACGCTACACAGGAGTAAACTGGGCCCTTTATGATACCCTCGAGGCCGTTTTGCTAGCTCCACCTATACCAAATTTTGTCTTACGTGACCTCTATGGATGACGAAATAGATGACTGGTGCAAACGTGCATATTCCTGACATGTCATATAAGAACATGACAACATATCACACTCATAACGTGCTCGTGGCCGTTGCGCTAGCTCTACATCACTAAATTTGATATCACGTGACGTGAGTAGAGGACGAAGATAAATGACACATCAAAAGAAGATAATCTGGACACGTAAATCATTTATGGCATCATTCATTTCAACCTCTCAGCGTTGTGCTGATTTCAAAGTGACATATCAACCTTTCTCATTCGTGCTTTTCGTATCCTCGATTCCCACTGTCCATGGAATTTGCCAATTTTTTTCCGCATAAACTCCTTGAGAGAACTATAGAGCGCGTAAACAGAACGATCGCGTGAGCTCTTTAACGCTATCACGTTTGTGTATTCCACATGATCAGTGTCATCTACGAAAATCACTACTGACACCATCGTTGTTCCCCATGATAATGCTATGGACAACTTTACCTACCCACTTCAAGCCATAAATTTCGGCTGCGACATAAATGGCGAAGGGTCGGTGCTCCAACCACAGAGGAATAGCGAAACAGACTAAAGCTGATGAGGAATGGCGCAGAAGAAAAGACGACTTGTGGAGACTTTACCAGCAGGGAGCCCCAATCAGCCACTGAAGTTTTTAGAGCGAAGCTCCTTATGGTGTGGGTTGGTCGTCATGTGTATGTATGCATGCATAGACTAACCACCTCTTAGCATATCAATGGAGTGAACAATAATGAGTGGGGCGAAGCTTCGGATTATTTTATCGGCAAATCGTGAATCATATGCTGGCCGCGCCCGTCTGTCGTCTGTTTGTCTGTTTGACGCATGGACGGACGAACGAACGCATGCGTGGACAGACGCATTGACGGATGGACACACGGATGGACGCACAGGCGGACGGAAGCATGGACAGACTGACGGACGCTTCGCCCCACTCACCATATTTCACTCCGTGGATATGCTGGGATTTTTTTGTGTGTATACATAACGCAAATATATTCTTCTCCTCGTAACAGCATGCAAATAATTATCTCACAATACATTGCGACATCAGAAAGCGCTGTAGCTGCGTAAAAAGATATTGTTACAATAAATTATTAGGGGGTTAAGGACTGTAGTCCTTTCTATATATTTAGGCTATGTAAGAATATTTAAACCAAAAATGTGAGATTTCTTTGGGTGCTTTACTACCTCAATTTTTATTATCACTAACAAAACTGAGACATGTGCTTCCGGTGTTTATGAAAACATTTGCCCGCAATTTCTTTCCTCAGACAATCAACGCGATCAACATTCTCATCTACTTCTTCAATGGCTACAGGAAAATACACCGTAAGTTCATCCACGTTGCTGCAAGTTTAAAAACAAAGTACAGCTCAATATTCATTGTTGTTAACGACGCATGTTTTTCGTTTCGTTGACGGGGACTCGTAGACAAGGCGATTTTATGTTACGTCGCTTCAGTGAGCCCGATAGGGAAAGAAGAAGCGCTTATGCTGCAAAATGGAGTGATCCAGGGAGACAGGAGGTGGCAAAGCGAGTCGGTTGAAAAGACAGTGGTACACAAAAGGCGTACGGATGAATGGCCACTCAGATGTTTTCCTTGTGATGCTCGCAAGTTCGTTTGTGCCTGTAAATGTAAAATAAATCTATTGTACTCTTATCGATCTGCGCCTCCTCTGATCGACATCTTGTAGAAGGAATTCACTGTATTAAAACAAAATAAAAAGTAAGGCTAAATATTTCAGCGATATTTGCGTCCACGGGGACAGTGCTGTAATAAATGTTTTCGTTTCTAATGGTAAAGCACATTTAGAGCATAAGAAACTGATGCTCACTTATCTAACTAAACACCTTTGTAGTGGTTTAAAGGGTAAGTGTAAGACAACTGCTTAGCTCGAAGGTGTACACTCGATTCCTGACAAAGATAGTCACATTTCCATGGGAATAGATTGCGTCTGATTATATTTACATGGAAGAAATGGCGCATGGTCTAAAAGTCGTTGTAGTTCGTCTCTGTGGCGCACCTCGTAAAGGGTGAGCTCTGCGACACCACCGTCACCACCGAACTC
Source organism: Rhipicephalus annulatus (assembly GCA_013436015.1). Classification (NCBI taxonomy): domain Eukaryota; kingdom Metazoa; phylum Arthropoda; class Arachnida; order Ixodida; family Ixodidae; genus Rhipicephalus; species Rhipicephalus annulatus. The sequence continues at coordinate 536,672 of WOVY01000089.1, read as the reverse complement.
CGCAGCCGGCTTTCATGACCACCGAGCACTTGGCTACATCAACTCTAGTCGTCAACTTGAAAGACAACGCAGTGGATGTTTTCGAGGTGGCCGCTGCTTCCGATTCCTCTATACCAAGCACCAGATATGTTACGGGAGAGATAGACATGGAAGGCATGTACATGTGTATTTACAAATGGTTGGGCGAATGGCGCTGCCGATACAAACACTTAGCACCACGTGTTCTGTCAACATTTTGTTCGTCTTGTTGATCACGGTTTCACTGGTAAATAGCAATATCATGATTTACGCCCACAAAACCACACTATTAGAAAAAGAGAAAGAAAAGCACGGCTCAATTCATCGTTCTAAACAACGCGTGGCGCCTACGGCTTCTTTGCCTTCTTTCTGGGAGGGCACTGGCAGTTTGTGAAAGTACCGAAAAGCAGTATTCAATCGCAGTAACGCCATTCTTTTTGAACGCTGTGGACATACCATTCTTCCAGCAGCCGCAACATATGAATGTTGGAACTGGACCGCAATGAACTGGAACCGCATATGAACTGGAACCGCAACATATGAATGTTGCGGTTCCAGTTCTTTTTTTTTATGAAAGCAGGGTTTCGAATTGTTCTGACCTTAAAAAGCGCGTATTCCTGAACTCAGAGAATTGTTCTTCATCTGCGCTGCTAACGAGCTTACAAAGCCAACATTCCTGAATCAGAAGGCGACTGTACCGTTCTCTTTATAAAAAGAAAGCAAGACTCATTTCTTTTTTATGAGAGTGCTGGCTTCCCACGTGTATGAATGTTTTTGAGCAGACACGTTAGCTCTGAAGCGTGGAAACTTGGGCAAATTTGTAAGACATTACTGAACACACGAACACCGCAACGTAGAAGTAGTTCCAGCGTAACTACGGAAGCAATGAACAAGGACAAGGACCTTGCCTTCGCTTCTGTTCTTGTTTAGTGCTTCCATAGTTGCGCTGTCCGTATATTCAGTCATGTTAGCTCTCTTCTGGTTCACACAACTCTCCAAATAGAGTATAATGAGCACTGAAAAGGGCTCACGTGTCTCTTTAAAGATAGCCACGTACTTGACAAGCAAAACTCTAAAATAAACTGAAATGATATTTTATCTTATATTACGACTTGCAAAGGAGGACCTACAACCTCAGCCGCTTGAGCAAAGGCCGCTATGATGACAAAATATCACCCAATACGCCGTGCTGCTTCAACTGGAAAATCTACAAAGTATCTAGCCTCCATAATTTTAAATTCGCTTCGCTGATGGTTTCGGGCCACGCAACCAGTGCAAGCGAGGCACTTTTTAAATGCGAAGCATTTCTTAACAAACTGTAGGCATTTCGGAAGTTCTATCTATCTATCTCTCTATCTATCTATATATCTATCTATCTATCTATCTATATATATATCATATTAATCAATCTATCTATCTATCTATCTATCTAATCTATATATCTATCTATCTATATATCTATCTGTCTATCTGTCTATATATCTATCAATCTATCTTTCTATCTATCTTTCTGTCCGTCTGTCTATCTACGTATCTATACGGCGTCTCTCATAATCATATAGTTGTTTTGGGACGTTAAACCCCACATATCAATCATTATCTATGTATTTATCTATCAGTCTATCTATCTATTTATCTATCTATATTTATTGATCAATCTGTCTATCTATCTATTTATCTACTTATCTATCTGTCTATTTATCTATCTATCTTATGGCATTGAAGCACTGTTTACGCAAATGAGCAGGAACCTTTTTGAAGCCTGATATCAAGAAAGAGTTCCAGCCTACTTCGACATTTTGGCCTTCACTGATCTCGCTTTTTTGTCCACGCGTAAGTTCCAATCAATGCTCTGCATTTCCTAACGACGGATTTTTTTTTTACTTTTAAATGCAGTTTGAAACGCGGAGCATTTCTTAGTTGCACAATGTCGCGCTTCGGCGTCGGCGCCTTTCACACCCCCACTGCGCATGCTCGGATAGTCGCGTGGCTCATGCCTAATCTCGTCTCCTTCGAACGCGGGTGATGTGTCTATAAACGACGTGCGCACGTTCAGAATTTAGACAAGGGCGTCTCCTCTCCGTTCAATACAACGACGGCACCAAACAATAAAGACACACTTTATATTTTCACTCTTTGCCATCGCTTCTCCTTCATTCAATAAATAAGGATAGTAAGGATAAAATATCAATTAGGCATCCGCAAGCTTTACCCAATTACGCAACATTTACCCGATACCCCCTTCCCCCATAAGAAGATGTGGGCGCCAATTTTTATTTTACTGTGCGGCGACGAGCTTTAGAAATGCCAGTAAAGTAAAGCCACAATGAAGCTGTCCTGTGTGCAGGCTCAGGAGCCGCCTATGATCTCGCCTTCGGTGTCGAGACCACGTTCAACCTGTTCTCCGACTGCAGGATGCTCAGCGCTCTTGATTCTGACGTAGGTGACATAAATCTCTCAGATAATATATGGAATGTGTTCAGTAAGCGTTGCGAATGATATTCACGCGGAATCCTTCTAGTGCGTAAAAAAACATGCTTGGTAGAAAAAGTCGTTTGGTCCATGAACGAATTAGGCAGCTATTTAGGTGTTTATAAGCCTGCATGTTGCACAACCACACTCCCGTGTATCTTGCGATACGTCTGATATAAAGTTAAACTTCATCAATGCATAAAACGAAAGAGATGGACCTTCTTGCATGGTGCCATTACGTAATGAATGAATCACTAAATTATTCAGTGGGCACTACAATGACAAAATCAATGAAATTGTCATTTCAGAAATCGGGATAACTTGCAGTAACACAGATGACGAGCTATTTGAAATTAGCGTACGAGAACAGAGTTGCTTTTTAACTGAACGCTTCGTATGTCTCCCTTAGCGAAGACGCCAACATTTCGAACCGCATGACGGCTCCAAAACTACTAGAGGCCAAGGCTACATCTTATATGCGTGCATTAAGGAAGCTTAGCAGGGTAAAGAGAGCACCTGCTCGTGCACCAGGTGTTTAGTGAAGGGGACCTTTCAAAATGTTCTGTTATCTGAGTTGGGTGAGGATAAGAGGCGCTAAATGTTAGAAATAGATCACGCTAGAACGTATTTTATCAGCATTCAAAATAATGCTGATTGGTGAATTGTTGTAAGTGAAAAAAAAATTTAGAGTCCCGTTGTCCCTCACTTATAATTACGTGTTCAATCTTAGTACCATAGTTTTATCACAACAGCACAGTATTTCGCGTAATATGTGCATGTAACAGCATGGGAAACGTTGTGTATTCTATGAAGTGCACAGTAGATGATTTTTTCACGTTGCAGTGCTAATCAGACCAAATCAAACTATCCTAAAATCTGTGAAGCAATTTCCAGAACCTAAACTGAACAAACAGGACCTTCATTCGTAAATAATTGTGATTTAGCATGCCTTGTGATTGTGATTTAGAAAGCTCACGATTACGCTACTTTATCAAACTATTTCTTAGTTATAGTTGAACTTTGTATTTGTATTTGTTGTGTGAATACAGATGCCCCATGATGACCCCGTGCAGCTGGTAAGCATAAACAAACTTTTTCGCGTATCATCACTTATTTAACCGAGCAGTGATAAAATTATGAAGTTGACATATGCAAATAACACGTAGTAGTGTGGGAATTCAGCACAGTAAGTCTCCGTAATTTATATTTCGTTTTGTGCCCAATTAAGCAAAGCCCTTTTTGTTAATTTTCGTTACCTGTACCGCAGGCCTGAGAGGATAAGGTGAAATGGTTGAGCTAAGAGTAATAATATTCTTAGCACAAAAACTTACTAGGTTTTCCCAGCCGAATGACCATTCCAGTGGCCTAGCCAAATACAGGATGGAGGAATGGCAACCTTTTCCTAACAGTTTTTCACTATTACTTGCGTACATATACTTGGTCCCATATGCCATATAAGCGTGCGCACGAATATAAATGAAGTTTGGTTGAACCCCTCCCCCCCCCACACTCCTTGAAAATTATTACCTAATACAAGTGCAAAAACAGGTTTTGGCTTACCTAAAAAACAGAGTGTTTTATAGATCATGATTCTCGGGCAAATACGCACAATATTGGTCAAGTGCAAGTGTGTAGTCACACTAATTAGTGTTTTAGGTACAATGTGAGAGATTAATTTTGTGCCACCTTGTTCTGTCTTGAATAATTAGGTTAACACGAACTATCAGCCTGGTTGAAATTTCTGCGTCTATATTGAGCAATGAGAACTCCAGTGAGTAATAGTGATCTTCTCTTTCCACTGACAAACTCCTGAACTAGATGAAATTTGGAAAAACGTTAATTATATTCCTAAGATATTGACCCACGTAGCGTGAAGTGGGCTTTTCTCATGCTGACTAATTTTTGTTTCGTCATCTTTTTTTCTCTCTTACGCAGTACGTGCTGCTCAACACTCCACCAAGCGTAAGTTGCAAGCAGTGAAGCGTCTGTTTCACAGATAATTTGCTGCAACATTTTTTTGCCGTCCTCCGCGCTTGTGTGTACTTCCTTAGCACTCGCGTCTTGCGATACGACTAGGTGCTAGTCTACAGCACTTTTGCCAAACTCTGATAAACGTTTTAAACTGCCATCTCGGCCGCAGCGGCCGCGTTTTCAATGCAAGCGAATACGCTTGATTCCCATCTACTTAGATTTAGGCACACTTTAGAAAAACCTGGGGTGATGAATATTATGGGAGCTCTTCACTATTGTGCACCTCATCGTGGTTTTGGGATATTGAATCCCTACACTAATAGTTGTATATTTTATACTTCAATGCATACACAGCATGGAGAAACAATGATATGATTCCAATAGCCAGAATAGCGCATATATAGTACACAACATAAGCCGAAGATACGAAATCGACGTAGTCTCTGCTAGAGACACATGAAAAGTGAATATTAGAGAAGTATACTCTATTCCGACAAAAAGGCATCTTTCCCGTTTACAAGCATCCTGCTCACTGCAGAATGGCGGTGATCTTAATCGCAACGTGCGGGATTCTTATGAGTGTTGTAAATTACCGAACCTAATTACTTAAGTTATTCGTTTTCATCTGCGTGCCATTCATGTGCTATCGTTTCTTTGTTGCTAAGAGCTTGTTATGCCTGACACAGGACAGGATTAGTCGAAGAGGAGCTTCACCCCTAAATGTGTTTAACTATTTAAAGTATTGGTACTCTATGATTAGATTAAACGATGAGGAGCTGCTTCACACACATACACAGCGATAAATTCACGCAACACGTGCAGCTTGTGCTTCCAGGAGCCCTCGTAGTCGTAGGTTTGTGAAAGCAACTGGTGCCAGCGTCCGGTTATGCTTTAGGATAATTATTTTAAATTTGCCTCTTTGTGTGGACAGTGTAAAATTATAGTAAATGCTTGAGGCATCGTAGCGTAGGACTTTCGTTAAAGAATAATACAAAGATTATGTTACGTCTGCTTATGATGCCTGCGTAAGACATGACGACTCGGCATTTCGTGGTGGCCGCGGTGACTTCGACGAGTAAGAATGCTTTACTATAATGCGTAGGGATGCTTTACTATTTGAAATTGGTCCGACCTTTGCGGTAACTGAAGCCCACCAGCATTGTCAAGCATCAGTTGCAAGCGTCGTCCTCGATTGACACGCAGAATAGCTAATTACTATAAACAGCATGCGCGAGCTCCACGGCACTCTGCGAAAGCTCCATAAGGTTTGAAGCTAATACTGACAGTCATTATAGTAATTCTGAAAGTTATAGATCCCAATACCATATGATATGATTAGTGACTGCGTAATGGAGGCTCAGGAAAATTCTACCATCTGTTGTTCTTGGGCGTACGTGCACTTAAATTAAGTACACGGGCTTCTATCAGTTCGCCTTCATCAAAATGTGGATATCACCGTGAGATTGCACGGTGGTATCCACACGGTGGTACACGCCTCCCACGACTTTCGGGTCCACAGTCAAGGACGAAAAAATCACAGCTTTGCCGCAAAGGTGAAGCATTGAACACGACAGCAACAAATTGCAAGGTCACGCGCTGAATTGCAAACAGATCGAAGCTTGCCCCGCGTTTCTCACAAACAAATAACACACGAAACGTACTCACATGTACAGATGACCCCAAATAAGCGTCTCAGTTGTTACTTCGCTGTGTCTACTCAACGCGCTCTTTTCAAAACCAGAGACTGTGCAACAATTGCAGTGACCTTTGTGAGCACGGTAACTAACTACAACAGAATCATTCCAGTGCAAGCTGAAGTCCAGTCAAGGCGTACGATCCTCCCCACCGCGAGATAAGGGAGCGGGAGTGAGCGTCCAGGAGATTTACGTCCATCCAATCTCTCCACGAGGCTAAGTACAAGGTATATGTAAACTGGCAGCGTAACTTCCATAGAAGCCCGGCCCTGGCGCTAGCGTTCGTGGAGAGCGGACGTGGTGTTCGGAACTCCTGTGTTTGCGGGAGACGCGCTGCGGCGTCTCATGCAACGCTCCCCGTTCCTTCGCCTGCATCATGTGCATTTTTGGACTGCGAGACTTTTCACCTAAGTGCTGGTGGTACCTTTCAACTCAGCAATTGGCCAAGACCTCACCGAAGCCAAGCTTGTCGCAGAGAGTTTATCTTTCGTCCATCCATGCAAGGGACTCAGACGCTCTGAGGCGGCCCTTACGCGGCTGCTGCTAATGCGGCGTGGTTCCCGCGTCCCATACTACAAGCCCGAAGCCGGCATCAGTGCGAAGGGCTCTCAGCAAACTCACGACACTGTGTCGATGGAGCAATCAACCACCATAACGCCGTCTTCCAATGAGCAAGGTTCGTCGTCGTCGATGGAGAACGCCGCCGGGAATTGCATGGCAGCAACGACACCCGAGACGCACACCGTGGGGCTGACATCTGATCCAGCTTTACCCAGTTCTTTTTCCCGACAACAAAATGACATTTTGACTGGAAAAAGGATGGAGGACGATGCTGCCTCGAACTCTCTGCTGACCACACCGATGACGACGATGCAAGTGCCTGTTGGAAGACCATCATCAAGAAGCGACGCGCCCGCAAAATGAACATCCACAAGGAAACCCAACCACAGGAGAGCATCTCGGGCGTCTCTCAGCGAAATGTATGCAAGCAGAGTGCGAACCAGCATCTGCCTCGACTTCCTATAAACAATGAAAAGATCATTCTACGCCCTCATGGAGGGCATTGCCTAGGCAGGTGAACGCGCCCAGAACTCGCCAGCGCTTTATGGTTTGACTACCAACGACCGCGGGACGTCATATTCCGACTGCGACCACTGCAAAACCTAGCAATCATCAGAACGCCCAAGTCCCATGTGTCCGACGCGTTATACAGTGTGTAGGAGCTGCGACTAGGTGGGCATGTTTATCCCATCACCACATACTTTGCGGCTCCGGTTATTGTTCTTGGCATCATGTCCAGTACGTCGTCTTCCACGCTCGTAGATGAACTTGTGGCTCCTGCAACTCTAATACTTCAAGCGCGCATGATGGGTCAGACCAACATTGCGTTGGTCACTTTCGAAGGATTTAAGTTCTCTCGCTACATACGCTTCTACGGGGCCGAACTGCGTTGTTACCCCCATCGCCCACGACAAGTCGTTTGCAAGACTTGCCTTAAGCTGGGCCATCGGGATGACCATTACCCTGCACCAGACGTTGTCACATGCCCGACGTGTGGCACCAACAACCCCACCCAGTCGCATCCGTGCACTCCCCGCTGCAGATCCTGTGACGGACCTCACCCTACGACGTATTCAAACTGCCCTCGATGTGAGAGGCAAGTACTCAACAAGGAATGGGTGTGGAAAGCCCTCGAAAATGAACTGCGTGAACTCCAACCCTTCAGTGACCATACCGTGTCAAGCAATACAGCTGAGACCTGCCATTCACGCCCCCCCGATGAAACAGAAGAGTCGCGCTCCAAGATCCGATCTAAATCGTGTCGCATGTCAAAGACGTGCTCTAAGTCCCGGACCCGCTTCAATTCCCGGACCCGTTCCCAATCTCGGACTTGCCTCATGGCAAGGAGGCACACCCTTTCTCCGAGCAGCAGTGGGTGCCGGAACGGTACGCAACCAAGATGGCTCTTCAGGAGGTAGGTCTCGTAGAGGGTCCCCCACAGCTTGCTCCGTCCCGCCAATCACTCGTACCATGTCCCCTCAGAGTAAATCCTCGACCCCTGATCCTCTCGCGCTAATAGCACACCTACGTCGAGACACGGAGGAGCGTTGCGAACACCTGCAAAAGCAAATGGACGCACTGGTAGCAGAAATTGGCACCAGTAAGAAAGCTGCACTCGACAGAATAAAACGCCGCATGTAAATCTTCCAAATTGAGAAGATGTAGCGCGTCCAGTCATGTATATAACGCACGCTCGCACGTGCCACTGTCATGCCAACTACCGAGACTAAACTTAATCAAATCTCTCGTCCGCGAACATCCAATGCGAGTGCACGGCGCTCACACCCTTAAACACGCCCTTCCGTTTTCTCCCGTGATGAATATGGCGTCGCGTGACATGCCACGACCAGTGGTGTGGCAGTAGAACTGCAGGAGCATCCTCAAAAGCGGAGTTCCCTGCAGCAGTACGTACCCGCATTCACTGATGCTTCTGATGTTATGCTCTTACAAGAACCACTTTGTCCGCAGTCTATCAGGCTACGATACGCTCTTGGGTGCCTCTTCTCTTGTGAGAGCCCTCGTTTCGATACATGTCACATGTCGCGTGCATACCTCTAGTATCAACATCTCTCATCAAATAATGGAAATAATTATGCAAAGCTCTAACAGTAAAACCTTCTTTTTACTAAGTATCAATGAACCCATCAAAGAACTTCATTTTCACCAAAAACAAAAACATATAAAAATATGTACAGTTCCCCCCGTTCACATACGCACTGCTTTCACCGCCTCCTCACGGAATTTGGGACTGTTGGGGGAGTTCATGTGGTGAGCGGAGATTTTAACGCTTCACATAAAGTTTGGGGTTATGTCAAATCGCAGGCCAAAGGAACATTCTTGTGGAATGATATGTGTAACATGAGCTACATTTTACTAACTGAACCAGAGCGCCTCACACGTATTGGCAACAGTATATCCCGTGACACCTGCCCTGACCTCACTTTTGTATGCAATTAGGGCCCGGTGGTGGCGCATGGTTCTTTAGAGGAGCACCTTGGCAGCGACCACTATATTGTGGTGACCATTCTACCACTTATTGGTGCCCGGAAGACCAAGCGGCATTTAAGCATTACAGACTGGGTCTAATTCAGGGAACGTCGCCGGGACCCCCTTGAGGGCCAAGGTTACGATCGATGGCTTGACTCTCTAACTCAAGATATAGAGGCCACCGCGCGCACATTATGTACTACCACCGAAACAACAGACATTGACCCACATTTGCTTCATCTTTAGAAAGCGCGGAGAGGACTGACACGGCGAAGAAAACGCCAACGTCTGAATCGTAAACTGAGAAAAAGAATAGATCAAATTACGCGGGAATCTCGAGAATACGTAGCGATCCTCAGCAGAAATAACTGGCGAGGATTCTGAAAATGGCTTTCAGGAACATTAGACACCACATAAACGAGGTCGATTCTTCGATCCCTCGACGGCCCCACAACCACGAAAACAAAAACATTTCAACACTTACACATCCTAATACGCGAGTATCGGGCCAACCCCTCGAGACTTCTCAGTGAGCTCGGAAAACATTTCATTCCGACCGACCCAACATCGAATTATTCTGACTATCCACACGTAGGCAAGACAAATGAATTGTTGGATGCAGATATCACGGTAGAGGAGGTATAGTGCTAAAGATTTACAACGTAACAAGGCACGGGGAGCAGACCGCATTCGGTTCACCACACTCCGCAACCTAAGTGATGCGGATATCACCCACCTCACAGGTATATTTAATGAATACTGGCGCCAAGGTGCGCATCCCCAAGCGTGGCGACAAACCGATAACTCGTCGATTCCCAAGCCGGGCAAACAAGTTCAGGTTCAAAATCTACGACCCATATCCCTAATCTCCTGCATTGGCAAACTTATGCAGCATGTTCTCTTGCGACGCCTGCAGCCCTTCTCAGAACATATCCCTAACCTCCTGCATTGGCAAAATGATGGAACATTTACTCTTGCGACGTCTGCAGCCCTTCTTAGAACAGCAATATTTCCTCGCGCATTCTAAATTCGGATACCGAGTTCATCTATCGGCCGAAGATGTACTGTTACAGCTACGGGAGTGAGTCTTAGGGCCTCCATTTCGCGCCCAAACGAGAGCACTCATTATCTTAGATTTGAAGGGGGCCTTCAATCATGTTGAACACGACCTCATCTTTCGCAATTTAGTCGAGTCGCTTTGTGGAACACGAATGTAAAACAACATCCGCTCATTTCTTCGAGATCGTACGGCCACTGTGGGAATGGCACCGCATCGGTATGGTACGATCCACCTTATAGGACGTGCGACACCACAGGGCTCTGTTCTTTCCCTTCATTATTCAGTATCGCACTGGCAGGGCTTCACCACTTGCTCTACCAGATCGCCAATGGCGCCCATGCAATTTTTACGAATGACTGACATCACTATCTGGTCGACACGGGGCTCTGATGGAGCCATCTAGGACCGACTGCAAAAAGCAGTGGATAGGGACGTTGAGTACGCTAAAAGAGTAGGCTCGCAATGGGCTCCTCAGAAATCAGAGCTCATCGTTATTCGCTCCCGAAGCAGTAGCCCTCCACCCCTAAATATTGTGCACGTGGATGGCATACGTATACCAAATGTTCCTCGTGCCCGCAACGTTGGACTACTTGTTCAAGCGGGTGGCAAAGCTAACTACATCGTTGGCTTTTTATCTCGACCATTTGACCAAACAGTGTACATGATCCGGCGGGTTTTAAATCGGTGCTCAGGGCTCAAAGTAGAAGACCTGCTGCACTTGGTGGAGGCCTGCGTGATCAGCCAGCTGACATATCACTTGCCCTTCCAGCGGTTGACTCAATCTCAAAACAACTACGCATAGATGTCATGATCCGCAAAGCGGCAAAGCTGGTCCACGGCGTTCCGAACTACACTTCCACACGTCTTTTTAAGTTGGGAACACGCAACACACTAAGCGAGCTCCTTGAGGATGATTGGATCAGTCAGTGCCAACGCCTCCTCCTCACCCCAACTGACCGCAATCTCCTCTCACGCCTCGGATGTCCCGTCCCACCACCTAAGATTGAAACCCGCCCCACGTCCTTATTGCCTGCGATAGGTAAACCTTCATCCCTTACCACGTAACATGCACCCCCAGAATGTCAAAGACCAGCGCAAATCCCGAGTACGCTACCTCAGCCGTATGCTCGAAGACATCCTGGAATCGCATACTCTTTACACGGACAGAGCCCGAACTCGCGAAGCTACACTTCGGTAGTGTTAGATGGCACAGATTTCCTGCAGGACTCAGCTGCAATGCGTGGGACACATGCCTCTCACGGCGAAACTTTTGAAGTTGCTCTAGCGATACAATACGCTATCCGTGTTCACCGCGAGGTGTACATATTGACAGATTCGCAACAGGCATGTCGGGCCTTTCTATCAGGGCATGGCATCCCAAGAGTGGTCCACAAATTCTTGATCAAATTCGACTAACTGAGTGAAAGAGTACTTTTCGCATCCACTTACTCTGGACTCCTGGTCATGCCTCTTTGCCGGGGAATAAACGCGAACACGCTGTTGCCCATAAAATTTTCCTCCGGGTGGCCCAGCAAGGCGAGGCAACCATTTCGGAGTGAGGGGATCCTCTTCTCACTTGCAAAGACATTCTTCGTCACTGCAGGAACGTTCGTCGCACTCAGAGCGCTCCACCGCCATCTTTCTCGCGAGAGGAGGCAGTAGGGTTACGCCAGCTACAGACTAAAACATTTCCGAATCTAGTATCACTTCATGAATTCTACCCGCAGTGCTATGCAGACCGTTGCCCCAGCTGTGGAAACTCGCCCACGACCTTCCATGTCTCGATCGAGTGCACTGCGAACATCTTTCTTCCCTTACCTGCTTTCCTTCACCCTTTAACGTAAAGGCTGGGGCACACCGGCGACTATCAGCGGTGACGGGACCATTCGCTAGTGGCGACCAAAAAGCGACTGATGTTCACACCAGCAGAGGCTGAATGCGAGTCACCGGAAAACACAAAACCGGAGAGTCACGTCCGGACCTCGTTATCAGCGAGAACTCTGGAGACCGGCGCCGATCAGCTGATCGCCACCAGCTGAGTGAGCGGAGCAAAGAGATCGCTCCGCATTTATTGTTTTTGTCCGTTCTCGCACAGCGTTCCCAACAGTGTCAAGCTCTATTTAAGCGAAGAACAAGACATTGACATGGTGCTGGTGCGCTGTGCCATGGTGTTAGCGCTGGCATCACAGATGCCTCCAAAGAAAAAAATGGCACCATATCCACGGAGTGAATGATGGAGATTGGGGGGAAGCATTCGTCCGTCCATGCATCCGTCTGTGTGACCGTCCATGCGTCTGTTCGTGCGCCCGTCCCTGCGTTCGTTCATGCATCCGCCCCTGCGTCCGTTCATGCGTCCATCCATGCATCTGTCTGTGTGTCCGTTCGTCCATCTATTCAACACTCCAAGTCCCACCATCTCGCATCTTTTTATCATATATTTCCCATATAGAAGCACCGCCATTCAGTGGACATTCCAAGGACTAAACGAGAGCTGGCACACGCACACTTTCTTACGGCTTGCGCTTCGGGTCCACTTCCGACCTTCAACCACCTTGAGTTCATGGTATATACTAGTTCACTGTATTCATGGCACTGCGGCCCAATGCTCGCTGAACCTTTCTAAAACCAAGGAGGTTACGCCCAGCGAGTATAACGTAGCAACCTTTTCCTGTCAAATAGTGCTCATTGTACATGCCAGTGGCTGCTAATGTGAAATGAAAGACAGGAGGATTCAGCTTTTAATTTTTTACGGCTTGCGCTTCGTATCTGCTTCCCTCCTTTAACCACCTCGAATTCATTCATGGTATATATTAGTTCATTGTATTCATGGCCCTGCGGCTCAACACTCGCCAACCTTTCTAAAACTAAGGAGGTTACACCCAGCGAGTATAATGTAGCAACCCTTTCTTGTCTGATAGTGCTCAATGTACATGCCAAGGCTGCTAATGGGGATCGCAGCGTGCGCTTTGACTAAAAGATGAATGCTCCTGTCTCTCATTCCCCATTAGCAGCCATTGGCATATACATTCAGCACTATTTTTATTGTTAAACAACACCCAGAAGAAATCTCTCACCGGCACCACCTTGGAGAACAAATGTTATACCTGTTTCTGGTATGTGCCACTGGTGGTTACGTACTACGAGAGACGCACAAGCCGCACCGTAAGGAGCTTCGCCCCTAAAAAAGCCGGTAGTGGGTGTGACCTTCCTTTCGATCGCAAGAGTTGACCGGCCATGCAACCGCCTGCCTCCCGAGCTGCGCTGAGAGGACGAGGAGTATTTCCGAGAGTCGAACGTATTCATAAACGGTCCTTGAATTTAACTTGCCACAGCCTCCAATGCGGCACAGACGCGTCTCGAACGCGGTGTCTTAACTCGTTGCCAAGGCATGAAGCACAAACGTGTTCCAAACGCGCTGCTTAGTAGTCGGTGACAAATCAAGTTCAAGATAAAGAAAGGTTTCTGAAAACGGGGAAAAGATATTGCACAATTTATTTTACCTTTACTTTGACGGTGTATAGCTTCTTGCGAATGCACCACGTAAATTCAACACTTTGCTTAAGCTGCTGTGCCCCGTCATCTCCAAGCCAAGTATTCCGTGGTGGCCATGGTGTCACAGACCCACAGGAACGCACTCGTTTGTATCTGGCGGCACGAAGCCAGCGCACTGAACAAACAAAAAAATGGCAGCATATCCACGGAGTGAATGATGGATAGTGGGGCGAAGCATCCGTTCGTCCATTCATTTTTGCTTCCGTCCATCCATGCGTGCGTCTGTGCGGCCGCCCGTGCGTCCATCCGCCCGCCCATGTGTGCGTCTGTTCGTGCGTCCGCACGTTCATCTGTGCGTCCGTCCCTGCTTTCGTCCATGCATCCGCTCCTGCGTCCGTCTATGCGTCCATCCGTCCATGCAGCCATTCGTGCGTCCGTCCATGCATCTGTCTGTGTGTCCGTTCGTCCACCTATTCAACACTCCTAGTACCACCATCTAGCATCTTTTCTTCATATACTCCTTATATAGAAGCACCGTCATCCAGCGGACATTTCAAGCACTGAACGAGAGGAGGCACACCCACACTTTCTTGCGACTTGCGCTTCGTGTCTACTTCCCACCTTTAACCACCTCGAGTTCATGGTATATACTAGTGCACTGTTTTCAGGGCAATGCGGTCCAACGCTCGGTAAACCTTTCTAAAACCTAGGAGGTTATGCCCAGTGAATGTAATGTCGCAACCCTTTCTTGTCTTCTGTGCGTTGTATAGCAATACAAAATTCGCAGCGTGCGCGTTAACAAAAAGCCGAATTCTCCTGTATCTCATTCCCCCTTAGCAGCCATTGGCATGTACATTGAGCACAATCTTTTATTGTTCAACAACGCACAGAAGAAATCTCTCACCGGCACCACCTTGGAGGTCAAAATGTTATACTTGTTACACACTACTACAATGGCTACGAGAGACAAACAGGTGTCGCTATAAGGAGCTTCACCCCCCCCCCCCACAAAGAAAAACAAAAATTGAGCATCGCTGATTGGTTCCAGCTGCCTTGCGACTGCCATCGCGCGACTAAAAAATTGGTCAGGAAGCGACTAACCAAAGCAGTCGCTTTGCGACCGTTTACGACCGTTCGCGACTGTTTGCCATCAGTCGCAAATGGTCACGCGACGGCTGCTAGTCGCCGGTGTGCACCAGTCTTAACAAGGGGGTGTGGGATGATGCTCTCCGCGATGGACCTCCCGAGGTCCTCCGAGCTCTGATACAGCAGGCCTGGCTCATTGCTGGAGTCGTCCTAGGGACCCCGGACTAGGGGTTCGTCCCACGCCCTCCTTCTCCATGCTTTTGTGAATAAAGACGTTGTTCTCTCTCTTCCTAGAAGCCCATGTATCTAGAAGTCGGCTGCTCGTTGCCATCGTCGTCATCTACGGGAGGAAGGGACAACCAACAGCAAAAATTTTTTTTAATGAAATATGACGTCACAACCGAAGTTTGTAGCGAGATTGCGCATTTGCACTACATGGCGCAAAATTTAAATTTTCCTAATTGCTGACCTGCTACGCGTATTTATTATTACGCGATTTTATTGCGCACATATTGCGTCTCGCTAAGTGCATGCGAGAGAAAAGAAAGAAAAAGAACAAAGTTTCATGAAAGAAATTTGTTTTATTAGCCAAGTGACGTACTTGCAATATGCTCAAGAAAGTTCGCAGAGGCGATTGTGAGACAACTCTTCACGAGAACAATAGCACAGTAGTTCGAAAACTCACACTGCCCAAACGTTGAAAACCACTGAAGCGAGCCAGCAGTTTTGAAAACATAGCTTTGGTGGCCGTAGAGTACAGCGTCTTGTTGCTTAGGCTGTCGCGTTCACAGTCATCAAAAGCGAGAACACGCCGGCCGTGCGCCAGCGGAAGCAGACGGCAGTCGCCGGAATGGCTACATTCTGTGAGCTGGTTCAGCTATGAAATGCACATAAAAATAAGTAAACTTCTGAAGCTACGCCCGAAATCTCTACGGAAATGTGAGCGATGCCTCGATGACATTGTAATGTGTCGAACCAAAAACACGCCGAACTAAACACACGCTCTGATAGCATATTGCCAGGAGGCTGCAGATACACCCCCGAATGCGTTGCCTAAGTTACCAGACTGCCTGCATGTGTCCGCTGTTTCTGAAACCAAACAAAAAAAATGGGTGCTCAACCACATACCAGAGACGAAACCTTTACTACCGTGATCTACTAAGTTTTTGTAACAAATCAAGGAAGAAAATTGAGAATAAACGTTTAAATACTTTTTTTTTGTTTTCGTTGTTTGTCCCCCCTCACCTAGTCGCACTTCAATCATCACTCGGCTGTTGATGTCTGTCGCAATATGTTTCAGACCACTTTTCCTTCCGACTTTCGTGACCTATTTAGATTGACCTCCTATTTAGATTGACCTTTGCTAGGTACGCGTATGAGATAAGAGCTCCCGCCACCACGTCGTGAAGATATCGCGATGCGCGGTCATTGCGCCATCTCGCTGATTATTCTGAACACACGATAGTTCCCCAACTCCGCCCCCGAGATGCCTGTCATCAGCGGTAAGTGGTAGATATGAATAGCTTGCCGTTTGAATGTTCAATACCGTGTTGTTGCTAGCTCAGTGGTTAGCGCCTCAGATTCGCGTTTCATTAGTACCAAATTTGATTCCGCGCACCAATATGTTTTTTCAAAACTTTTTTGCTTGCTTTTTCATATATATAGATACGTATACATGTACGCTGAGTGGGGGAGACGTCCACGACAGTGCCAAAATTCAGACGAGAATGTCTATATAATTGATATCAAAGTAATAGGCACATTATTATCATGAAGGGTCACTCGAATGAAGTTCAAACCTTTGCTTACTCCCAAGAAGGTTACTCCCCATATTCAAAGCCTGACGAAACAATCGAGGAACAAAAAATTGGCAGCATATCCACGGAGTGAATGATGGAGAGAGAAGCGAAGCATTCGTCCGTCCATTCGTTCTTGCTTCCGTCCGTCCATGCATCCGTCTGTGTGACCGTCCATGAGTCCATACACCCGTCCGTGCGTGTGTCTGTTCGTGCGTCCGTCCCTGCGTTCGTCCATGCATCCGATCCTGCGTCTTTTCATGCGTCCATCAATGCATCTGACTGTGTGTCCGTTCGTCCATCTGTTCAACACTCCAAGTACCACCATCTCGCATCTTTTATTCATATATTCCCCATATAGAAGCACCGCCATCCAGCGGACATTCCAAGGACTAAACGAGAGGTGGCACACGCACACTTTCTTACGGCTTGCGCTTCGGGTCTACTTCCCATTTTCAACCACCTCGAGTTCATGGTATATACTAGTTCACTGTATTCATGGCACTGCGGCCCAACGCTCGCTAAACCTTTCTAAAACCAAGGAGGTTACGCCCAGCGAGTATAACGTAGCAACCTTTTCCTGTCAGATAGTGCTCAATGTACATGCCAATGGCTGCTAATGGGAAATGAGAGACAGGAGAATTCGGCTTTTACTTTATTACGGCTTGCGCTTCGTCTCTACTCCACACCTTTAACCACGTCGAGTTCATTCATGGTATATACTAGTTCATTGTATTCGTGGCACTGCGGCTAAATGCTCACTAAACCTTTATAACTAAGGAGGTTACACCCTGCGCGTATAACGTAGCAACCCTTTCTTGTCAGATAGTGCTCAATGTACTAGCCGATGGCTGCTAATGGGGATTGCAGCGTGCGCGTTAACTAAAAGCCGAATGCTCCTGTCTCTCATTCCCTATTAGCAGCCATTGGCATATACATTGAACACTATTTTTATTGTTCAACCACGAACAGAAGAAATCTCTCACTGGCACCACCTTGGAGGTCAAAATGTTATACTTCTTACATACAACAACGGCTACGAGGGACGAACTGGTGCTGCTCTAAAGAGCTTTGCCCCTAAAATTGCGATGGTGAAATGGCAATGCGGCAAAAAAATAAATTTAACACGCGTGCATACAGAGTTCCGCAGCAGCAGCAGAATATCGCAGTTGTCGCAACCGAGAGTTTGTTCTTTACACCATAAATTCAGACAAAAAAAAGTTTGCAACAACATTTTCGTCTGAGTAGCACAGTATTACATAACAAGCGTGTGTGATTCGGACACCACTTTGTTAAGTATGTCGGCTGTGAGCCAGAAGAAATGGTCTGGTATGTAGATATATAGAGCATCTTCTGGCCGCTTAGACAAGATTCCTGTGTGATAGAAGAAAAGCTTCAGAAAGTGTACACTTTGCACTTGCTGAATTTTCTATGTGCATCGCACTATTACGAAATTACACTGGGCTGTAAATAGCAGTGTGTGATGTTCAAGTAATGCTCTCTTTGCCCCCTGAGTTTTGAGCAGTTGTTTAGGACTACTGCAAGCGATACATCTTCTTCGCTTCTGTATATTTACATCTGTGTATACCGAACAGTATATAATATATAATGCTCACAGATATTGTGAGCATTATATATTGTGAGCATTATTCATGCGCGTCATCCTCTCCTGTGTGCATACTAATCATCATCCGTCTGGCTTGTGTTGTGGGGCAGAGGCTCGGCAAGTAAAAGAAGTGTCTTGCAGCAAAAACGTTGCCTTACAAGTGGTGGAGAGTGCTTTCCGGTCCCCTGGTCCTCTCCCTGCAGCGCTTTTTCGTTATCTTCGACTACCAATCATCCCTGGAGCTCCGGTCGGGTCACCGTTTGCTCAGTCAGCGCACGGTCATGTCGCAAGACGAGCACAACAACAACACGGCTCCATCCACCCCGCCTACACCCCTGGGCAAGCCTTCATGGACTGTCACCGCCCCTCTAAATGATCCCCCGATGTTCGCTGGCCTTCGCGGTGAAGACGTTGAAGACTGGTTGGATGAGTACGCTGTGTGAGTGCGCTTAACTATTGGCATGATTCTGTGAAGCTGTCCCGCATGCCGTTCAATCTGACGGGGGTCGCTAAGACATGGTTTCTCCACCATCAGCTGGATTTCCCAGACTGGCCTACCTTTAAGCTGCAGCTCCGTCAGATATTTTCCAATCCTTCTGTACGTGCAGACATCACCAAACGAAAGCTTGCTGAACGTGTACAGCTCTCCGGCGAGTCCTATACTTCGTACATTGAAGATGTCCTCGCTCTATGCCGTCGCGTCGACAGCTCAATGGCGGAGCATGACCGCGTTCGCCACTTGCTCAAGGGCATAGGCGCCGTCGCATTTAATGCTTTGGCGGCAAAGAACCCCACCATGGTCGCGTATATTATCAGTACGTGTCAGCGACTCGACGACCTTCAACCTATACGTTTACAACCTGACACAGGAGATCTCAGGCCAACGCATGGCAATGAGCTCCGTGCGTTGTTACAGTCCATGATTCGCGAGGAGCTGCAACTGCAGGCCACCTCGTCGTCTTGTGAGCTCCGCATAACACCTTCTGCAGGCAGCCTCTGCAACATCGTCAGAGAGGAACTGGCATCATGACGTGTGAGCAAGTCCCGAGCTCGCATACCACTCCAGAGCCGACATACGCTCAGGTGGTTGCAGCGTCACCTAAGCAATCACCGCAGTATGTGTCAACTACGCAATCTCCCTAAATGCCCTCGCCCCAAGGGCACTGCCACCTTCTTTCCATGCCTGGCGTCCACCTCGACCGATTTCCTATTGTTGCGGAATACGTGGCCACATCTCACGGTTCTGTCGTCGACATCAACAAGACGAAAGGCGGGGCTATAATGACTACGAGAGTGATGAGTTTGCTCTTACCGCGGCGCAGCGGCCGGCGCTTCAGGGGCGAGCCGGCTCGAGCCTTTAATCGCCCTCCGTTTTTTTTTTTCTTTTTTTCTTCATCTTTCTCGTTGGTGTTGCAAGACAAGCGCGCCAAGACCAGGCTGAGTGGCCAGGGCTATGGATCGGAGTGTCCCTGAAGTTCCAAGAGAGTGATGCATGGCCAAGGTGGACTTCCTCGTGCTCCGACGAACCAAGCAAGCTTGGGACCTTTTTTTGTTTTTCCTTTGTTACATTGGCGTTGCAGATTAACGTTAAAGAAAAGCTGAACGCGAGCACTAAGTGCTTTACTGTCGACGTAGTAAAAACACCGGCCCATTCCTGGTATGCGCCTGCTCCACAACATCACCACCCATACCAACTGTACCAACGCCGCTCACCATCTCCACAGCACTTCGATGCAGCCAGTACCTTCCGCTCGTGGCGCCGTCGTTCCCCGTTGCCTATTCACCGTTTCTCGTCACCACATCGCCCGGCTACCACGGTGTCTGATCATCACCCGGAAAACTAAACAGTACAGCTTCAGGAGGGAAAGCTGCATTTGGCGGACTGCATCGAACTTCTCCGGAACGCCCTTCGAATGTACTTTCACTGTGTGTTGAGGGTATATGAACTGAAGCCTTGGTGGGCACAGGTGTATCGCTGTTAGGTATTAGTGTGGACTTGTGTTCCCATTTGCTCAAAGTGAAGACACCGTATGATGGCCCACCCCTTCCTTGTGCTAAGGCGGTTTTCGTTCAGCCATCTGGTGTTTGTACAGCACGAGTTTTTATTGAGGGCATCCTTCACCATATACAGTTCCTCGTTCTGTCATCGTGTACTAATGTGCTCATTTTAGAGTGGGACTTTCTCTCCTCAGCTACAGCCGTGATATCTTGCGGTCAGAGGGTCATTCACACGTCAGATACTGCGCTTTCGTCCGATAACGATGCTCATAGCCAGTGCTTCGTCACCGCTGATGACTGTTTTATTCCTCCAGGTAATGAGCAAATTCTGACCCTGACATCAGATAAGATCAGTACTGGTGATGTGTTCCTGGCACCGTGTGGATGCTACATCTCTGGCAGGATTACCATCGCTCCTAGCCTTGTGCGCTTTCATGATGGCAGAGCATTAGTTACGGCAGTTAAGCCTACTTCTTTGCCTGTTGCACTGCCCCAGGGCACTAGTGTGGTTTGCTTCACAGATACTGAACCCTTTTCTTTGGTGCCCCTTCACGCAGACGCACCATCTTTCTCTACGAGTAATGATGACGATGTTACAACGGCTGCTTTAACAGCCACAATAAATCCCGATCTCACGTCAGCGCAAAATCAAGAACTTTTGGGTATCCTTCAAAGACCCAGTGCTTCATTTGATGTCAATTCCAAGCTTTTGGGTCGCACTTCCGTCACCGTACATCGAATTGAAACGGAAGGCAATACAATTGTACGCCGACGCCCATATCGAGTGTAATCCGCAGATCGGAATATAATCGAGAACAACGTTGCTGATAGGCTCAAACGAGATGTTATCCGGCCTTCGTCCAGCCCGTTGTCATCACCTGTAGTGCTAGTCCGAAAGAAGGATGGTTCGGTGCGATTCTGCGTCGATTATTGAGCACTTAATAAGATCACGCGCAAAGACGTGTACCCGATCCCACGAGTCGACGACGCACTTGACTCTCTGCAAGGCGCTGATTTTTTCTCCAGTCTCGAGCTACGGTCTGGTTATTGGCAAATACCTATGCACGAAGCGGAAAAAGAGAAAAACTGCCTTTGCAACACCACAAAGGCTGTATAAATTTTATGTGATGCCATTCGGTTTTTGTAAAGCTCCTGCCACGTTTGAACGCATGATTGACACAGTTCTACGTGGCCTAAAATGGAAAATATGTCTCTGTTATCTAGATGACATCGTCATTTTCTCCTCTTCTTTTCGTCAGCATCTTGATCGTTTAGACGAAATTTTGACGTGTATTTCTAATGCTTAACTTCAGCTAAACACAAAGAAATGCCACTTCGCCAACAAGAACATCAAGGTGTTGGCACACCTTGTCAGCAAAGATGGCGTTCGCCCGGATCCTGACAAGCTTGCTGCCGTGATACGCTTCCTTCGGCCAGAAAATCAGAAACACCTACAAAGTTTCCTGTGCCTGGCGTCCTACTTCCGTCGCTTCGATAGCCATTTTGCTGCCATCGCGTCGCCACTGCATAAGCTGCTGACATCTGGATCAACTTTCGCTTGGAACGACGACTGCAAGCGTGCCTTTCAAGCCCTCAAGCATGCTTTAACATCCGACCCTGTTCTGTGTCATTTTGACGAGAACGCACCTACATGTCTCCATACCGACGCGAGTGGCCAAGGCATTGGTGCAGTTTTTCTACAGCAGGATGCCACTTCACTGGAAAGAGTTATTGCGTATGCTAGTCGTGCTCTTACGGCTGCTGAATAAAACTACTCCATAACTGAGCAGGAGTGCCTTCCTGTCGTCTGGGCCATGCAAAAATTTCGACCATACCATTACGGACGCCACTTCACAGTTATTACAGACCATCACGCCTTGTGCTGGCTATCGTCACTGAAAAACTTGTCTGGTCGCCTCGGTCGTTGGGTGCTCCGCCTACTAAAGTACGATTTTGAAGTCTGGCAAAAGATACCAAGACGCAGACGCTCTCTCTCGCTGCCCCCTTCCACTGTCACCATCGAGTACGTCAGGTGATTGCTCGTCTGGTGGGCAAAACACTGCGTCACCCCTCACATTATCACAACTTGCGCTTATTGACACGCTAGCTTCAAATCGCTACACCGAGTTCGCCACACGCCAGCGTGATGTTCCATATTGCAATACCACTATTCAACGCCTAAATGGTATATCACCTACTCGTAATGCGAGATTGCGCCGACAACTGCGACAATTTAAGCTCTATAACAATGCGCTCCATTGTTAAGTTTACACTACTGATGGGCACTGCTGGGTTCCAGTACTTCCGCGTTCTCTACGTCACCAAGTCCTCGAAGCCTTTCATGACGACCCATGTGCAGGCCACTTGGGATTTCACAAAACACAAAGCCGCATCAAGAAACGTTTCTTCTGGCCTGGCATCTCTACTTTTGTGGCCAAGTACATTGCATCTTGCCATCTGTGTCAACGGCGGAAGCGACCAACTTCGTCTCCTGCTGGCCTTCTGCGACCCATCCCGTGTCCCGAGACACCTTTCGCCATCGTTGGCACCGACCTACTAGGACCTCCCCCCATCACGCCAGCAGGTAATCGTTGGATTGTGACTGCTGTTTATCACCTGACACGGTACGCAGAGACTGCTGCACTACGCACAAGTTCTGCTTCAGACGTTGCAGACTTCTTTCTCAACGCCATTGTATTGCATCACGGCGCACCTCGCATCCTCCTGAGTGATCGCGGCAAGACGTTCCTGTCCACCATAACCGAAACCATGCTCACAACCTGTGGTACATACAGTACATAAGACGACGTCAGGCTACCACCCCCAAACTAATGGGCTGACAGAGAGATTTCATCGGACACTAATAGACATGCTATCGATGTACATCGCACCAAACCACGACAACTGGGATACAATTTTGCCTTTTGTGACGTTTGCCCATAACACCCCTGTTTAAAGAACTACTGGCTACTCACCTTTCTACCTCGTGTACGGCCGTACACCGACATTCACCATCAACGTCTCTTTTCTAAATGTTTTAACTGACTCCCCGGCAACCATATCAGAGCAGTTCATCACAAGGCTCGAGGAATTTCGGCAACGGGCTCGCCTCAATACAGAAGCCAATCAGCAAGATCGCAAGCAACGCTACGACAGCTCTCATCGCGACGTCTCCTTCAGTCTGGGGGATGAATTGATGCTTTGGACGCCCAATCGTACTCCAGGATTGTGCGATAAATTTCAGTCACGTTTCATTGGCCCCTATACAATCAACGAACAAACGTCATTAGTGAACTACCGTGTCACTCCCAGCGACCTTTCTTCGGATGGTCGCTGTCATGGTTCGGAGATTGTCCACGTATCGCGTCTGAAGCCATTCGTACGACGTTCTGTTTCCGTCTAAGACGCGTGCGCGCTAGCCGCTCAAGCGTGAGGAGGAAATAAGTGTGAGCATTATTCATGCGCGTTATCTTGTCATATGTACATACTCATCATCATCAGTCTGACCTGTGTTGTGGGGCAGAGGCTTGGCAAGTAAAAGAAGTGTCTTGCAGCAAGAACGTTGCCTTACAATATATATATATATATATATATATATATATATATATATATATATATATATATATATATATATATATATATATATTCAGGACGGAGCTAGAAGGACGGAGCTAGAAGATTTTTATCAGGAACTTTTTTGCCGTCGTTTGCCTCTCGAACCGTGAACGAAAACTGGATTCTTTTTAAAGAAAAAATATTAGAGTTAGTTGACGAGCTTGTGCCGCTGATCGCTGCTTCCAACGATAAAACTAACCCTTGGTTTACTAAACACCTTCGAACATTACGAAATAAAAAGAAAGGTTTCTATGATACCGCAAAACGCATTGGCTCTCTGTCCTACTGGGATAAATACAAGGTCTACTTACAAGACTATTGTAAAGCCTTAGACACAGCTAAGAAGAAATATTATTCGCAGGACTTGCCGTCACTTCTCAAAAACAACCACAAAAAGTTCTGGCAAATCATTTCATCCTACAACAAGTCTCCTAATCACATTACAATAAACGATAGTGAACTAACGCCGCTTTCTCATGAAGCATCCGCTATTGCTTTCAATGAGTACTTCGCGTCTGTTTTTACGCAGGAAGATTGTTCCAATGTGCCATTTGTTTCAGATCACCCTTTCGATTTAATGGCCCCAATCATTGTCACTGCCGAAGGTATAGCCCAACTCATCACGAATCTTAAGGTTTCTACTTCATCAGGTATTGATAACATTAACTCTAAAATACTGAAGAACACCACAGATATTTCCAGCCGCTTCCTCTGTCTCCTATTTAACCAGTCGCTGTCATAAGGCTAACTGCCCAAGGATTGGAAGATTGGTAAGGTGATTCCCGTATTTATTTTATTTAATACATACTGCAGACCATGGTTAGGTCCAAGCAGGGGGGCACAAAAAGATAAAATGCAAAAATACAAACAATACGAGCAAACAAGGCATTTATACAGGGGGTAATTCATTCCACTCTTGTATCGTACGCGGAAAAAAAGAGTACTTGAAGGTGTCAGTAGCAGCAAAATTTGGGGCGAAAGCATTCGGGTTATGGTGCCTAGTAGGTCTTGTTTGTAACGGCGACAAGAACGGGGATGGGTCAATGGACTGTGCGCCTTTACTTAGTGAAGAAAGGAAATCAAGACGGAAGCATTTTCTCCTGGATTCAAGGCTGGGGATTTTGTTAGCAAGCATTATTTGTGAGGGAGAACCAGTACGTGAGTATTTAGAGTAAATAAACCTTACAGCTTTTCTCTGAATTCTTTCTAATTTACGGTTGTTGTGATTAGTGTAGGGGTCCCAGACTATACAGGCATATTCGAGCTTAGGTCTAATAAAAGTAAAGTAGCTGAGGAGCTTGACGTTAGAAGGGGAATTTCTGAGTTTGTGTTTTAAGAAGCATAGCTTACGAAAGGCAGATGAGCAAATATTGTCAATGTGTAAATTCCACGAGAGATTGCTGGTTAGTGTGACACCGAGGTATTTATGACTGGTGACTTGTTTCAATGGCGATGTTCCGAGTGTGTATTGATAGTCGTACGGAACTTTCTTTCGTGTTATGCGAAGATACAGTGTTTTGTCGGCGTTCAGCACCATTCCCCAGTTCTTGCACCATTCATGTATATTAGTAAGATTGGTATTAAGTTCACACTGATCAGCACAGCACGAAACATCCCGAAACAAGACTGCATCATCCGCGAACAACCGAATTTGCACACCAGTTGTAATTACATTAACAATATCATTTATATACAGTATGAAAAGCAATGGACCCAGCACACTTCCCTGAGGAACTCCCGAAGTGACATCAAGATAGCCGGACCCTATTCCATCTATTAGGACCAGTTGTTTGCGGTTTGTCAAGTAATTTGCAACCCATGTGACCAGAATTTCGGGGATTGATTGATTGATATGTGGGGTTTAACGTCCCAAAACCACTATATGATTATGAGAGACGCCGTAGTGGAGGGCTCCGGAAATTTAGACCACCTGGGGTTCTTTAACGTGCACCCAAATCTCAGCACACGGGCCTACAACAATTCCGCCTCCATCGTAAATGCAGCCGCCGCAGCCGGGATTCGAACCCGCGCCCTGCGGGTCAGCAGCCGAGTACCTTAGCCACTAGACCACCGCGGCGGGGCCAGAATTTCGGGGAGGCCAATATTTCGCATCTTAAGAATTAATTTGTCATGTGGTACCTTATCGAATGCTTTATTGAAGTCTAGAAATATTGCATCTATTTGACCGGTGTTGTCTAAGGTATGTGCAAACGAATGAAATACTGTAACTAACTGTGTGACGGTGGAGTACCCTTTCCTGAACCCGTGCTGGAAACATGTTAGAATATTATGGTCGTTTAAATATTCAAGAATGCGAGTGGCGACAATGTGTTCCATTAGTTTGCAACAAGAAGATGTTAGTGATATTGGACGGTAATTTTGAAAACATAGGCGGTCGCCCTTTTTAAAGATAGGTACAACCAGAGCTATCTTCCAGTCTTCGGGGAGCTCGCCATACATTAAAGAAGTACGAAATAAAACAACAAGAAATTTAGCCAAGGACTCAGCATAGCGACGAAGAAATATGTTTGGAATACTGTCGGGACCACATGATTTTTTTGTATTAAGGTTCAAAAGCATAGATAACACACCAGAGTAAGAAATAAAGCCAACATCACTAGGACGATACACTGCGGTATGCACCAACATACATGCGCAAGAATCGGAGAATACACTTTGAAAGTACTGGTTAAAATGCTGAGCAATTGCCTGCGGGTCTGAAATAACCCACTACATTTTCTTTCACCGGCTTCTTTTTTTCAGAAATATAATTCCAAAATTTACTGGGGTCATTTTTAATAAAATTAGGCAACAATGTTTTAAAATAATAGTCTTTGGAGCCACGAACCTAACGTGCCAAAGTATTATTTATCTCTTCTACAACGGGCGATTGTACATGTCTTTTTTTAAGCGTTTAATTCTTCGCTTAAGGTGAATTATCTTCCGGGTTACCCAAGGCGTGTGTTTATAGACTCGTTTGCGCTTGTTTGGCACAAAATTTTGTACGCAGTGTTGGCACATTTCTTTAAATTTATTCCAAAGGTCGCATACGTCGTCCCCATCAAAATCATCAAGGGAAGATTCCAAATGCTCAATTATACATTCATCGTTAGCTTGTGAATAATCCTTGAAAGAGCGTAATGAACATTTATCAGTACTGACAAACCGACCCAATGGCGGAGAAGTACAAACAAGATGATGATCTGACAAGCCCTTTTCTACTGTTACTGTACTCTCTCTAAAGTCGCGGTGAACGAATACAAGATCTAGTACAGAACTGGATGTAGCGTTGACACGAGTGGGTTCTTTAACTAATTGGATCAAGTCGTGAGTAAGCATTATATCAAACAAAATATGTATTTGTTTGTTGGATTCATAGTCTGTCTGGAACCGCTCCCAGTTGACTCCTGGGAAGTTGAAGTCACCAATCAGTATTATTTTGCTATTTTGGAACTGGAGCATGTGATCCCGTATTTTGGCAACATAATCAATTCCGGCATCCGGCGGTCTATAAAGAGCATAAAGAATGAAACTGAAGCCCCAACAAGACAATCTAAGACATGCGCACTCAAGCCCAAAAGGATTATCAACAAAGACGGCTTCTATTGATCTCTTGATCAAAACGGCAACCCCGCCCCCCCTAGATTCTCTATCTTTCCGGTATATATTGTAACCAGGGGGGAAAACGTGGTCGTCACTTACATCACTGCGCAACCAGGTTTCAGTGACTACCGCAATGTGAGGGTCATGTTGAAGTAACAGAATTTCGAACTGTTCTGTTTTGTTATTAACACTTCGTGCATTCAAATTGATGATTCGCAGCTGTCGTTCCTTGCAAATGTTTATGTTATTTTGTGCGCCGTGTTTGTTAAAGGGTATGGAATGGTTCGTTTGGTGTTTACTCTTGCCTAGTGTGATGACCCTATCGCCAATGCATGGAGCCGTGTCATTGGGCGGCTCCTGTTCATGGCGTCGTTTTTTTGTAGTGGTACTCGTTCGTTTTTATCGCTGTCCCAGACATAGGCCTTGCCGTTTATGTACAATTTGGTAAATGCTAATGCAACTTTCTCCTTTTTATCGCGATTCGGTTTGGCACTTTCCCACAGTTTCTTACGTATATTTCGTACTTTTTTTGAAAAATCCTCCCCAATTGAAAAATTAGTATTTTTCAGTTTATGACCGTTCTTTAGTATACTGCTCTTATCTCTCATGTCAAGCAGTTTAAAGATTACAGGTCGTGTCTTGTTTGGATCCGGCCTTCCTAAACGATGAATCCGTTCAATTGCAACCGGATTCAGTTCCAGAGTGCCCTCAATGATTTCATTGTTCACTACGTGCTCTAGCCTTTCATTGGTCTCTTTTTCAACCTCAGGTATGCCGTAAACAATCAAATTTGATCTCCTGCTGTAGTTTTCTAATTCATCAATTCTATTCTCTAGAACCAGGATTTGAGCTCTCATAGATGCCACTTGTTCCTGGTACGCCTCGACCTTTTGTTCCAGTCGCGTGAGGGTATCCATTTTGCTTTCTATGTTGACCAATCGGGTCTCTTTTATTTCCTTAATATCGCTAGCAATTGCTTCTAGCTGCTTACAGATTTGCGTCAATTCCGGGCCAGGGTTTGTTTCAATATCTCCACTGAGTAGTAACAACAATTTCTTTAGTACAGACGCGGTGGTACACATCATGACACACAATTGTGGGCACGGCAGCACAAGCAAAAAAGGGTCGCTAGTACGGATACACTTCTCGTTTGGTAATCTCACCTGCGTAAAGAAGATCAGCGGATTGTAAGACCACCGCATACTGCCAGTGCCGCCGTGCCCACTGAGCTTGAGGAACGGAGGCAGCTTATATGTAGTCCAGATGCACGATGGCGCCGCCTGCAGGCTGACATCCTCCGCTGTAAGCAACGACGTAGACGATCCGTGAGATAGTCCATCCAACGACGTTGGTAGCGGCAGGCAAGACACGTGCTGTCTTGAATGGTGGTCATGCGCAGATAGGCCTCCGACAAACGATCCCGGGTGACTGGCATTCGCACGCCCGAACAAGCCGAGAAGCTGCGTAAAGAAGATCAGCGGATTGTAAGACCACCGCATACTGCCAGTGCCGCCGTGCCCACTGAGCTTGAGGAACGGAGGCAGCTTATATGTAGTCCAGATGCACGATGGCGCCGCCTGCAGGCTGACATCCTCCGCTGTAAGCAACGACGTAGACGATCCGTGAGATAGTCCATCCAACGACGTTGGTAGCGGCAGGCAAGACACGTGCTGTCTTGAATGGTGGTCATGCGCACATAGGCCTCCGACAAACGATCCCGGGTTACTGGCATTCGCACGCCCGAACAAGCCGAGAAGCTGCGTAAAGAAGATCAGCGGATTGTAAGACCACCGCATACTGCCAGTGCCGCCGTGCCCACTGAGCTTGAGGAACGGAGGCAGCTTATATGTAGTCCAGATGCACGATGGCGCCGCCTGCAGGCTGATTGATTTGATTGATATGTGGGGTTTAACGTCTCAAAACCACCATATGATTATGAGAGACGCCGTAGTGGAGGGCTCCGGAAATTTTGACCACCTGGGGTTCTTTAACGTGCACCCAAATCTGAGCACACGGGCCTACAACATTTCCGCCTCCATCGGAAATGCAGCCGCCGCAGCCGGGATTTGAACCCGCGACCTGCGGGTCAGCAGGCCGAGTACCTTAGCCACTAGACCACCGCGGCGGGGCGCCGCCTGCAGGCTGACATCCTCCGCTGTAAGCAACGACGTAGACGATCCGTGAGATAGTCCATCCAACGACGTT
Source organism: Rhipicephalus annulatus (assembly GCA_013436015.1). Lineage (NCBI taxonomy): Eukaryota > Metazoa > Arthropoda > Arachnida > Ixodida > Ixodidae > Rhipicephalus > Rhipicephalus annulatus. The sequence goes on along the minus strand of WOVY01000089.1, from coordinate 507,008 downwards.
GGTAGCGGCAGGCAAGACACGTGCTGTCTTGAATGGTGGTCATGCGCAGATAGGCCTCCGACAAACGATCCCGGGTGACTGGCATTCGCACGCCCGAACAAGCCGAGAAGCTGCGTAAAGAAGATCAGCGGATTGTAAGACCACCGCATACTGCCAGTGCCGCCGTGCCCAGATCTAAGTCCGGTGACAGGCACTCACCCCATAATTATCGACCCATTTCACTTACATGCATCTCTTGCAAACTACTGAAACATATCGTGGCTTCTCATATCTACGATCTCCTTGAATCGCACAACTTCTTCTTCTCCCATCAGCATGGCTTTAGAAAAGGCTACTCATGTGACACCCAGTTATTTGAATTCACGACTGACGTTCACTTTATTATGAACGCTAACGAAGAAACTGATGGCCTCTTCCTTGATTTCGCCAAGGCATTCGATACTGTCCCTCATCGTCGCTTAATGTCTAAATTGGCCGCACTCCGTATTGATTCATTAATCCTGTCTTGGCTACGAAGCTTCCTCTTTTCGCGTCAGCAACTTACGGTGAGCAACGACATTTCATCTAACCTTTGCGACGTCACATCCGGTATTCCCCAAGGCAGTGTAATAGGTCCATTACTTTTTCTAATATACATTAATGATTTGCCCGATAACCTTTCATCCACAGTTAGGTTGTTCGCTGACGATTGCGCCACATACCGCAACATTAAATGTTTTAATGATCATTCCGCTCTCTAAAACGACCTTGACCTAACCTTCCAGTGGTGCAAAACTTGGCAGATGTCCCTTAACGCCTCTAAATGCAAGTTAATCTCGTTCACTCGAAAGCATAAAAATTCAGCATTTCACTATAAGATTAATAACGCCGTTGTGTCAGCTACACCATCTTGCAAATATTTAGGCGTTCACCTTACATCGAATCTATCCTGGACTACGCATATAGCAGCTGTCTCATCAAAAGCATCTCAATCTCTCGGATATCTCCGCAGAAACTTGCGCAACGCTCCTTCTAACGTACGCGCATTATCATATATTACTTATGTTCGCCCACAGCTAGAGTATGCATCATGCACATGGTCACCATATCAAGATTACTTGGTACGCATGTTGGAAGCCGTCCAGAATAGGGAAGCGAGATTCATCTCCGGAAACTACGACTATCATTCAAGTATTACCCTAATATAACAAGACCTTGCATTTCAGTCACTAGAAATACGCCGCAACATTGCTCTTTTATGTATGATTCATAGGTACATTTATAGTAACGAAATTCACTGTTTGCCACTTTATTCTCTTGCGCGCACTTCCCAGCGCCTTCACAATGCCCGTAGTTTTATGCGCATTCATGGTCACACGCAGGCATTTAACTTATCATCACTACCTCGAGCCATTGCATATTGGAACGGCCTTCCGGATCATGCTGTATTCATTTGTAACCGTGAAATTTTTCGTGACAACCTGATTTCGTGGCACTCTAGCATTGTATAACGCTGTTGCACCTTGATTTTTGTAATCTTTTATATATGTATATATTTTTCGTCTGCTTTTCTCCTTTATTGTTATTTCGTTTGTATACTGATGCTCCCCTTATTCAATGCCCTTCAGTGGGCCTGTAAGGTATTTTGAATAAATAAATAAATAAATAAATAAATAAATAAATAAATAATATACATAAACTCTTCTCTTGCCTATAGTATCCTCCTCAATGCATGCCATGGCTGAGAGATTGCTCTGCCTCCGGCTTCCCTCGATGAACTTCTGTCATTCGGAATCAGTGCTCAAGCGTTCCACCGTAATGTATTTGAATATTCTCTATTTAACGACAGCACCAATAACCCTGACTTTTTGCGCAGGCAAAAGTGCTGAGGACGCTCAGTCTTTTCCTTATATGGAACACGGCAACGACCGTGTTCTGTTATGCTGGACACATCGCTGCTTCCAAGTTCAAGTCGAAATACGTAAGTTGCTCCTTCTAGGTCACAATGCAGTTTAAATAGAAACATTCCTCCTCTCTCAGACGAAGCCCTCTGGGCGAGTCATACTTGCATCCTTCGTGTAAACGGCTTCAGGCGGGCAACATGCGTCACCTCCGTCTTGCATGAACGTCGGCCACTAGTGGTGACACGTGCAATTTCATAGTTGACCTCACTGACACGACGGATTATCACAAAAGGACCGGCATAATGTGCCAGTAGCTTTTGGCTCAAGCCACATCTGCGTATTGGGGTCCACACCCACACTAGATCACCGGGGGCATAGGTTAAATGCCTGTGTTGACTGTCGTAGCGAGTTTTGGATTACTCTTGCGCTGCCAGTGTACGTAAGCAGGCAAGTCGACGGGTCTCTTCCGCACGACACAAGGTTTCCGCAATTGTTAAATCGTCATGGATGACAAAAGGAAAGATAGTGTCCAGCGTATGTCGAGGTGAGCGAGCGTAGAGCAGATAGAAAGGGCTATAGCCTGTCGTTTCGTGTTTCGACGTGTTGAAGGCGTACGTGACGAATGGTAATACTTCATCCCAGTTTTTGTGGTCAGAGGCGACGTACATTGACAACATGTTGATCAACGTTCGGTTTGTGCGCTCGGTGAGACCGTTAGTTTGCGGATGATACGCAGTTGAGTGTCGGAACTTGGAGGCACACAAACGAAGTAATGATTCGACAATATCAGCGGTAAATTGTCGTCCACGGTCACTTATTATCACGCGAGGAGGTCCGTGTCAGAGGATGACTGAATGCAACAGGAACTCCGAAACCTGGACTGCCGTGGCGGAGCATAAGGCAGCCGTCTCGCAGTACCGCGTCAGGTAGTCGGCGCATACAATTATCCACCGGTTACCTTTTGAGGAGCGTGGAAATGGTCCTATCAGATCAATGCCAACCTTTTCAAAAGGGGAACCGGGAGGCTTTACGGGTTGCAAGTGACCAACTGGACCCGAGGAGGGCCGCTTGTGGCTCTGGCACTGCGTACAGCTGGCCACGTAGTTCTGAATTGTTTTGCTCATTTTCGGCCAATAGAACCGCTCTTTCGTGCGACTAAGTGTTCGTGCGGTGCCTAGATGGCCAGAGGTGGGGTCATCATGCGTGAGACGCAGAACAGACGTTTGGAGGGACGCAGGAACAACAGCAGAAAGCGGGCGCCCGTCGTGGACAAGTTTCTCTGGTAAAGAAGACCATTTCGGACGCAGAATCGGCCTTCGCTTAATGAATTTCTCGCTCCAGGGAAGAGAGCTTTTAAGCTTGGGTCATTACGCTGCTCAGCGGCAAAAGTCACGGCATCAGGAAAGCCAGACGACAGAGAAGCGATAAGGTGGTCAAAGTTATCGGCTTCACAATCTGTCGATGGTAGCGGCATTCTGGAGAGGCAATCCGCATCAGCGTGTAGACGGCCAGTCTTGTATGAGATGGTGAAGACATGTTCTTGCAAACGAATGGCCCATCGTGCGAGGCGGCCGGATGGGTCACGAAGGTTGATCAGCCAACACAGGGAATGGTGATCTGTGACGATAGTGAACGGGCGACCATAGATGTATGAGCAAAACCGTTGCACGGCAAAGACTACCGCTAAGCATTCCTGTTCGGTCACTGTGTAGTTGCGTTCAGGCTTGCTTAAAGAATGACTTGCGTACGCCACAACGTGTTCCTTCTTGCCAGAACGCTGAACGAGAACGGCACCAATACCGATGCCACTTGCATCTGTGTGAATTTCCGTTGGCAACGAAGGATTGAAGTGCCGAAGTATTGGCTGCGAAGTTAACAAACACTTCAGCTTGTGAAAAGCGGCATCACACTCGGAGGTCCACTGAAACAGGCTGTCCTTGCGTAGAAGGCTCGTCAGGGGGTGAACCACATCCGCAAACTTGGGTACGAACCGGCGGAAATACGTGCAGAGCCCGATGAAGCTACGCAGTTGTTTCACAGATTTAGGACGCTCGAACGATTCAACGGCCGTGGTCTTTTGTGGGTCAGGTCTAATGCCATCTTTATCGACGAGATGTCCTAACACCAATGTCTGTCGCTCGCCAAAGTGGCACTTTTTCGAATTCAATACAAGGCCAGCTTTTTCAATGTAGCTTAGCACGAGGTCTAGGCGAGTGTTGTGTTCCTCAAACGTACGTCCAAAAATTACGACATCATCAAGGTAACACATGCATATATGCCACTTTAAACCACGCAATATAGAGTCCATAAATCTTTCGAATGTCGCAGGAGCATTGCATAATCCGAATGGCATAACGTTGAACTCGTAAAGTCCGTCGGTCGTAACGAATGCCGTCTTTTCTTTGTCAGCTGCGTGCATCGGAATTTGCCAGTAACCTGATTTCAGGTCGACAGATGAAAAGTAGGACGCGGAATGCAGGCAGTCTAGCGCGTCATCAATGCGCGGCAGTGGATAAACGTCTTTCTTGGTAACAGAATTCAGTCGGCGGTAGTCAACGCAAAATCTCCACGTACCATCCTTTTTCCTCACTAGAATGACAGGAGCAGCCCACGGACTTGCCGATTCCTGTATTATTCCCTTTTCCAGCATTTCTTGGACTTGCTCGTTGATCTTGCGCTCCGATGGTGCCACTCGATAAGGTTTCTGCCTAATGGGATGCGCCGACTCGGTGTGGATCTGATGACGTATCCGGGACGCTGGGATTAAGGGCCTTTGGCTATTTTTAGAAAAATCGAACACTTTCGAGTGCTTGGATAGAACGTCGAGCAGTGTATGACGTTCGATTTGGTCAAGTGACTTGCTGACCCTTTGTAGCAATTGGGCATCTTCTGAACCTTCTAAGCCTAGATGTTCATTTTGGCTTGTAGCATCAAGAAGCGCAACCAGCGTCGTACATGATTCGGGTCTAAATACTGCAAGTTTCATGCCGCCTGGCAGAATTGCAGGCTCCATGGAACTGTTCATTGTCCACACACCTGCCCGTCCATCAACGACTGGCACTATGCAATGGGGAATGAGAATGTTCTTTTTCAGGCATGCCAAGGGAATCAGTTCGAGCGTGGCGTCAAACGTGCCACAATTGTTGCTAGAACATGTCACGGGAACACGCACAGCAGAAAATGCAGGAACGACCGTGTCCACGGAGACGAAAAAGATGCATTCCTCCGGACGGGAACTTTCCAAGAGCGCCGTTGGGAAAGTACCGTGTATAGAAAGATGCCCACTTCTGCAGTCTACAGTTGCCCCACACTCACACAAGAAAATACCCAAGATAACGTCATGTGTAGACCGCGGAATAACCGCAAACTCTGTGCAAAACACCTTGCCACACAGCGAGACGCCCGCAGTACAATATCCCACCGGACACAACACGTCACCACTTACACCACGAAATGTCACCCCACGGTTCAGGCAAAACATCACTTTTGGTCCCAGCAGGTTTTTAAAATTTACACTCATCACCGAGACTGTCGCGCCTGTATCCACAAGTGCCATAGTAGCCACTCCATCGACAACTACACGAACTTTGTTTTTCAACATAAACGCTGACGGGGTTATACCTGTAGATAGCACCTGTGATCTCGCGGCCTCACCCCCACTGGCCGCACCGACTAGTTTTCCGGCGGCGGTGTACGTGCGCGTCGCCGTGGCGATGGCGATCGTGGAGCACGGGGAGCAGGTGGCGGTGTCAAACTTCGATCAGAGGCCGGCGAGGGGTAGCGTGATCCGGTAGGTGCGCGTGGTTTCCGTGACGTGGAGAGCGGATGGTCGAATGGTTGCTGAGACATGTGCCAAGACTGTCGCTGATATGGGCGGTGGTCACAAAAACGTGCGATGTGACCCGGGACACCACAGTTGTAGCATACCGGACTTGCTCGAGGGGCACGTTGTTGCTCAGAGTAACGACTCCTCTCGGAAGGCATGGGATAGTGGAACCGTCCTTCGGGGGCCCTGTAGGGAGGCGATGTTGGGTGAACAGGTGGGCGAAAACTTCGTTCGTAGTTGGGAGGTGGTTGACGGGGGAATCCAGCCTGCCGTGTGCCTTGATATTCGTAAGCGTCCGTTGCGTTGATCGATGGTTGCCATGGTGGATGAGAAACAAGAGTCCGCACACGTTCTGGTTCGCTTACGTACCCATCCTGAAAATAGCTGGGGCGATGATAGCTCTGCTGACATCGAAGCAGCTCTTCTCTAACGATCTGCCGTATGTTCAAAGCAAGGTCGTTAGGCGGCACTGTTTCAACACTAGCCACAGTGGGGACGTTGGACAGGCGGCCGAATTTTGGAGAAATTCGTCGCATCTTGAGGGATTCAAATATATGACAGTGCTTCATCACGTCGGACACGGAGTTCAAGCAGTCTTTCCCAATTAAGAAATTGTACACGTCTTCGGCTATACCCTTGAGAACGTGTCCAACCTTGTCTTCTTCAGACATCCTCCCATTCACGATCTTGCACAGCTTCAATATTTCCTCAATGTATGTCGTACATGTTTCTGCTGGAAGCTGTGCCCTCTGAGACAATGTCTGCTCCGCGCGTTTCTTCTTTGCGTCCGAATCACCGAAGCACTTCTGCACTTCTTCAACAAAACGTTCCCAAGTCGTGAACATGTCCTCGTGGTTCTCGTACCACATAAGGGCGGTGTCAGTTAACGAGAATACGACATGATTGAGCTGTTCGTTCGAGTCCCAGCCATTGCTTCTGCTCACCCGCTTGTAGCTCTTGAGCCACACGTCGACGTCTTCTCCTGAGGTCCCGCCGAAGTTTGGTGGCACTCTGTAGTACGGCACGGAACCCATCGGAGTTGGCCTCGAAGCGTTGGATGGCTGCTCTTGGGCCATTACAATCGGCGAAGGTGGAAGTCCGGCGAGGCGGCGGCTGCGACGAAGTCCTGGTAGTGAAGCTCCCGTCTTTGGGTTCGTCCTACCCAGCACCTCCACCAAATTGTTACACAAATTAAGGTTACTTAACGGGGGAGGTTTTAATGAGCCCTGAGTCTGCGATCACAGTCCAATGATGATGATCACCGCCATGGCTCGTACCCACTCAGGGGGATCGCAGTGGAAGCAACGCCGTCTTCCTTCTCTGCCCACGCTTCCCTTGCTTTTCCTGGTAGTGATGATTTGTATCAATATCAAGTTCTTAAATCAAACAAGGGTTTGCGCCATCGACTTTCAACGAAGGCAAACATAGAAAATATTACTATTTGAGTGGGACGTATTACATCATCCTGCAAATAATGATGCTGCAATACGTCGCACTCAAATTCTTCATTGCACACGCACCTAAAATGTAATTCGAATGAAACAAGGAGCAATGAACAGAACGCGATCCCTCCAATATCTAAATTGGGCGCACGTTAATTTTGCTCCCACGTTACTTCAGGGGCATATTTTTGTATCGCGGTTATTCGTGTTTAGAGATTATTGTAAGATATGTGCAACGCAATTCTCAAGCTATTTAAGTGAAAATTATGTGTTTTTACGTTACTGCAAATACTGTCAATTTTGAACTAACACTTAAACTATGAAGTCTTTTACGCCTAAAAAATTGTGCTATTTCCGTGGCAATAAGTCTCTTTGTATGTCTACCCGACTACGAAAGCTAAAGTTGGTACTGTTCATTAAATGCGGCCTTTACAGGAACGCATTGGAAAGCTGGACGAGGGCGTTGATGAAGAATCTTATCGTGTAAGTACCTTCTTGCAACTTGCGTCATTCATGCGTGCCTTGATTTCTTGAGGCTGATTGGGTGGTTGCACTGGTTCGGGCAGGTGAAGAATGAATTTTAAGCATTTATCTCCTCTACTGAAGGCGTTTGTCGCTTCAAAATGGTGCCGTAAACCCTCCGAGAGCCATAGAACGACGGCATTCACACCAACCGAGGCCTGACTAGCCTTTGATAATCACCTCGACTGGCCAGTCATTCAGGCTGCTATGTCTCAACCAACCGCTATCATGCACTCGCTTAAAGGGAAGCGCAGAAATCATTGCACCCTTTGTCGAAACTCATAACTGATTTCGAGTGGCTATTCCAAACGATGGAGCAAGCTTGCATAATCTTCAGGGACTCTCAGATCAATTGTAATGTATCACATGCGATATAAAATCCATTCATCGAGAGATAAAGCCATACTTAACGAACCCTGATAGTGAGGAAGAATTAAGTGAGCAAGTTGGTATTTGTTTATAATAAACCATCAGTAACGCAAACTAACGGGGCACAAGAGAGGAGACAAAGTGTGTTGTTTGACTGTGTCTGTGTCGTTTGTCCCCTTTCTTGTGCACCTTTAGTTTGCACTCCCGATAATCTAATATGATTGTTACTTTTGATTTTGGGGCTACTGGAGAAAGGATCACGAGTGTGTGTTAGCGACCCCTGCATGATAGAAATGGTCACTCACCTGTGGTGAATAAGCACACACCACGTGGTATACGTTTATGAGCCTGACGTATATGAAAGAAATGGTGTGACGTTGTAGGCGAGAGTATTCCTATTTAATTAACTCCGTGAACTAACAGCTCCCATTCGTCAAATCTTTTTAGGCTACAATGCTAGTTTGGTGCAAGACATGTTAAACGATATAATGGAGGTGATCACAACAGGGTGAACGTGTAGGGGAAGAAGGCTAGATAGATAGATAGATAGATAGATAGATAGATAGATAGATAGATAGATAGATAGATAGATAGATAGATAGATAGATAGATAGATAGATAGATAGATAGATAGACGGACGGACGGACGGACGGACGGATGGACGGATGGACAGACAGACAGACAGACAGACAGACAGACAGACAGACAGACAGACAGACAGACAGACAGACAGACAGATAGATAGATAGATAGATAGATAGATAGATAGATAGATAGATAGATAGATAGATAGATAGATAGATAGATAGATAGATAGATAGATGCCAGAGGTACGTGCAATACGCAAAGAAATGCTTCGTATTTGAAAATTTGATGTCTCAGAACAAACACTACAACTTTTGTATTGGAGATTGTTGTTCTAGGGTTACTGTTGAAAGATCTGTGCAATCATCAATAACCGCTGAAATTTTCTAATTTGAATGAAAGTATACTCTGCCGAGCTATGTATTATGACTCTGAGCAATACTTTGCGTAGCACCAATGTTTATTTTAGGGACGAAGCTTCTTAAGGCGTGGGTCTTGCGTCTCCTGTATGTAGTATAGCCACCTCTCGTGTAATCCTCGGAATGTTCACTGAATGGCGGCACTTGTATATTATGACCATATGACGGAACGATGCGAGATGGTAGTTGTTGGAGTGCTCACTAGATGGAAGGACAGATGGATGGACGGATAGACGTACAGGCAGCCGGGCGGACTGATAAACTCACAGACAGACGACAGACAGACGTCCAGACGGACGGACGGACAGATTGACGGATAGACTGCCATACATACATACATACATACATACATACATACATACATACATACATACATACATACATACATACATACATACATACATACATACATACATACATACGGACGGACGGATGGATGGGCGGATTGACCAATGGACGGACGGACAGACAGACGGACGCGGCCAGTGGATGAATCACGGTTGGCCGATGAAACTCTTCGAAGCTTCGTTCCAATCATTATCATTCACTCCGTGGATATGCTGCGATTTTTATTTTAATAGTTGGTGCTTCTTAGCAGGGACACCCTGTATAGCTGCTGCCGAGAAGGGTTTTCGAAGGAGCTGTCACTTTCCATGCCAGCAGTTCTGACAATGCAGACAGTACACTTATCACGAATGATCTAATAACCAATAGCCAACTGCTATATTGCGTCTCTGCCAGCTAACAGTCATGTTATCCACACAGTTACGTAGTGAAATATCCACCGTCCTGCGAACAAACGCTGGCGCCCTGCACCGATCAAAAGTTTCCTGAAAGGCATTCCAAATTTTAAAGTGAGCACATGAGTACAGTCATTAAAATTTTCAGCTCGAACGCTTACACATGGCCTAGGCTCGCTTGGACCGTGCTCAGCACTGCCAAGCATTCAAAATCATATGCCTCCTGCAGTTGAAAATAGATGAAGTGCGCATAGGTTTCACGAGAAATTTAGCTCTTCAGTCGGTCTGACCAGCGAGTTGAATGCATTCACTTGGCGTCCCATTTTCGCAACGTCTCGGCCGTAGCTATGTTATCGCGCACGTCTTTCGATTGAGAACTTTTAATCATTTTCTATAATAACTTACGACACTCAGAACAGAATACAGTAAAACCTCGGTGATCACAGCTCGTACGAATTCGTTGCCGTACGCACATCTCGACATAAGGGAGCCTCAGCAGACGTTGTGGGTGACGTACGATTTTTATAATAGCGTTTGAATAGTGCTTAAAATAGCGTTTAGAATAGTGAGGGGTTACAACATATGTGGTACACGTGTTGCCGTGTCTTGAGTTGTACGAGCATGCCTTCCCAAGAACGAATTGGTCCAAAGTATAGGTGAGCATAAAAATCAACACTCGCAACATGAAAACTTCGATCAGATAATATTTCTGTCATCGTTCTCGAGCGGTGTTGAGGTGCTAACGTCATTGCCCATGCATGTAGCTGAAATATGATATTTGTTTTTTTCAATAGTTCGTCTTTCCGATGTAGTTCTCTTCAAAACTTATCAAAGTGGACACGTCTGTTCTGCTTTTGTTACATCTGGAATTCATATTGAATAAAATTAGTTTGCACTTCGTTGACGAGACTCCTCATTACTGTAGTACTGGCAGAAGAAGCATGCATTGCTCATATACACTGTGCCGTGCGCAGGCGTGCAAAAGTGCTTTGCCAAAATGTTTGCGTCAGTGGTTCTGACACCCTTATTTTCTAGGGGAATTTTCGTTGGTGTGTGTCGAACTCTTTTGATCACAGCCTAAGCCCGGCAGAAGACATCATTTGTATATCCATATACTTTCTGTACGGAATATATACATACATCACCCACGTTGACAGATAGAAAAGACTTTTACTTCGCTTCGCTTTCTCTTCGTTTTTGCTCACACCCAGTCCGCGCTGCAGTGGGTGGTACGTCAACAATACAAAGGAGAAGAAGGTGGTCAGTGTCGCGAGCACATCTATTGCCGGGCTAGAGAGATAAAAGGCCTTCAGCACGACAGGAGGCCGGTAGCGTATTCACCATATAGTTCGTCGCGTGTTGCCGTCCTTGCAGTAGAAATAAGACGCAGGCCGACAAAAGACGCTCGTGCCGACCACCAGCAGACTGAAGTCGACGTCGTGACAGGTCATGTGTAAATGCACCTTCAGCCCACTAAGGTATTCTCGCTTCAAGTATACTTTGAGCTTTGTTAATACCATCAGCAAATTTGAATCATACCAAGTGGCATTTCTTTCGAGTGAGAAACCGTAATCATTTCTATGTTAACTTACGACACTGAGAACAGTATACAGTAAAACCTCGGTGATCATGGCTTGTAGAAATTTTGGGTGATGCGGGTTTGTTTGTGCCACAGGCTTATCAGCATGTTAAAATTCATTAATGTTCTCACTCCAGAGCGTTTCTACGAGCCGATGGTACCACTCAGAACGAGAAGTGATTAAGCTACGTTAGGAATGAACCAACTCGCCCAACAAATCACTCTGATGAGCATGCTGTCGCGTAAGATTACACTCACGGGCGGGCACGACAACGCGAGCGCGGGATTCGGAATGCTCGCCGCACAACCACTTGAGGGTCAGTGGCACGTCGTAGCCTTCAAGATTGTGGGCGCTTACCTCGGAGGTCTTCATGTGCCTTCATGTGCATTTGGTTTCCCATAACACGTTGCATTTGCGTCATTATTTTTCATTCTTTTTGACCGCCCTTGAGATAGCGTCGTTGTGCTGTGTTTACACGCACCTGCCTCGTTGAAGCAGTCGTGTCCTGGCACTCAGACACGGTATGTAACGTGAACGAGGGCTGGAAGAAAAAGCAGATTGTTTGAAGCGCACACTTGCCAGCTTTGCACGGAAGACTTCTCGATTTTCAGCCATCATCTGATTGTGTGGGCACGGCCACAAATATCCCAAAAACCATCCCCAACGCCACCGCGATAAGAGAATAAGGAAAGCAGAGGGAAGCGTTTTCAAATTTTGTGGCCTTCATGTACCACATGCAAGAACCCCTTTTCCGGACTTTTGTCGCGGGACTTTATTGTCGCGCAAAAAAAGCGCACTAAAATTGGAGGGGGCAGTAGCTGTTACGGATCACAACACAGCTATTCCATCACTTACATGTGCACGCACCCATATTAACAAGCACTTGTATGATTGTTGAGGTATAAAATTCTAATTGTTAATTATTAACAACACTCTGTTTAACAGAGTGTTGTTGCCTTAAAATTTATATTTAGTTGGATGTTAATTTTCCATCATTTATTGAAATAGAAATCACATGGACAATGTCGGATAACTTTTTTCTGTAGCCACCACTGCCATTATCATGCTCTATATATGTATCTTTATCTATATATGGATATGCGAAAACTCAAGACACAGAAAAAAATGGCCCCGAATCTGCATGTTAAACTGCAAATGTCGTCGAGAGTCTTGCTTCTGGAGAGAGTGAATGAAACGTTTATTTGATGTTCTGCGCAATAAAATCGGTGAATGGTATTCTGGAGGCACTACGTTGGAGTGCCTCTAGCGTGTAGCGGAGTCGAACGAGTGCATCGAGGCACGTTAGACACGAGCTTCATCTTGCAGTTATCTTCGAAAACGAAGGCGTGGGCGCGTGCGGAGAAAGATGGGCGCCTGTCTCGGAGGTGATAAGGTGTAGAACGCAAAGCGACGGCAGGTGCCACCACCGTGTCGCCATTGCAAAGCGTTGGAAACACTTACCTTTTAAAGACGATAGTCTCTCTTGGGGACCTTCAACGGAAAAATTTTGGTCTGCCTGCCTGCCTGCCTGCCTGCCTGCCTGCCTGCCTGCCTGCCTGCCTGCCTGCCTGCCTGTCTGTCTGTCTGTCTGTCTGTCTGTCTGTCTGTCTGTCTGTCTGTCTGTCTGTCTGCACATTTGTCTGTTTGTCCGTCCTTAACGATACCTCAAACGGCCGACGCCTTCCGCAGCACCTACCAGTATTGCTCAAGCTTCAGCGTTAATACTTGTGTGATTGTCAATTAAAAAGCAATCATTGCGCATATCTGAGGTACCATAACAACACGTCCATGTTTTGTATATGTGCCCTAATACTAGAGAAGGCACACAAGTAATTATAAGAACCGTAGCGCGAAACACGCTGCGCTGACAGTGCAACGCGGTGCTCAAGAAGGCAAGTGTTACCAACGCTTTGCTGGAACGACACGTTGGTGGCACCTGACCGTCGCTTTGCGTTGTACACCTTATCACTTCCGGGAATGACGCGCGTCTTTCTTAGCGGGCTAGTTGAAAACTCCATTGGACTATTTACAATGTGCTCTCGCTTGTTAGCTTCAGCATCATGAAAAAAAACTCGGTTGAGCTCAAACTGGTCAGCTTGTTACTGCACGGCAGGGAATGGCGATCGTGCGCAAGGCAGCACACCACAGGTTCAGCGTGGCTCTGATGAGTGGGTCTTCAAGTATATCCAGTTGTTAGTCCCTTCCATGTCTTTCTGTAGCGGAGGCAGGGTACGTTGGGCTTTTTAGGGGCGAAGCTCCTTATAGCGGCACCCGTTCGTCCCTTCTAGCCGTTGTAGTAGTGTGTAACAAGTATAAGATTTTGACCGCCAAGGTGGTGCCGGTGATAAATTCATTCTGTGCGTTGTTGAACAACAAAAGATAATACTCAAGGTACATGCCAATGGCTGCTAAGAGAAAATGAGAGACAGGAGAATTGGGCTATTACTTAACGGGCACGCTGCGAATTTTTTATTGTTCAACAACGCACAGAAGAAAAGAAAGGGTTGCTACGTTATACTCGCTGGGCGTAACCTCCTAGGTTTTAGAAAGGTTCAGCGAGCGTTGGGCCGTAGTGCCATAAATACGGTGAACTAATATATACCATGAACTCGAGGTGGTTAAAGGTGGTAAGTAGACACGAAGCGCAAGCCGTAAGAAAGTGTGCGTGTAACTCCTCTCGTTCAGTCCTTGGAATGTCCGATGAATGGCGGTGCTTCTATATGAGGAATATATGATGAAAAGATGCGAGATGGTGGTACTTCGAGTGTTGAATAGGTGAATGAACGCACACACAGACAGATGCATGGACGGACGCACGGATGGCTCCACGAACGGATGAACACATGGACGGAAGCAGGAGCGGATGCATGGACGAAAGCAGGGACGGACGCACAGATGAACGTGCAGACGCACGAACAGACGCACACACGGACGGGCGGATGGACGCACGGGCGGCCACACAGATGCACGCATGGATGGACGGAAGCAAGAACGAATGGACGAACGGATGCTTCACCCCACTATCCATCATACACTCCGTGGATATGCTGCCATTTTTTCATAAAAGCAGATCGGCTTGATTCGTGAACGGGGCATTCCAAGGGGATATGCTCTGTCATTGCTGGCTTGTGGCAGTAGTCACAAATAGGATCAGAGTACTTTGACGGGTGTATTTTGTGAAGGACCGAGATTGTCGTGAACCTTCGTGTTTGCAATCTTCTGAGTGTGACCTCGTAGAGGCGGGTGGATCTTGGGGGTGGGGCACCGTGTTTTGTAGCTTCTTCTAACTTCGACCTTAATTGCCACCGGCTTTGTACTTTCGCTTGGTAGTTGCCTTCATGGATCTAATCTTGCGTCATGGTTGCGGCCTGCTTCGAGCTCGCATTCCCGAGTCGTTCTTTTCTATGATGCTGCAAGGCTTGTTGATGAACTAGCTCGTGTCCAGGTATATTTGTGTGTCCAGAAATCCAATGAACTCGTACCCGGACTGATTGTTCTCGAAGTTGGGCGGCATAGTGCAGGATGTTCCTGGCGACCGCTGGTAGCTTTCTTCTAGTTTGGAGTGTTTGAAGCACTTGCTGCGAATCTGTTAAGATGTGAATAGCTTTTGGCGATGATTCTGTTTTATTGTAATGGGCTAGAGCTTCCGAAATAGCGTACACTTCAGCTGTTTCGGGTAGTAAGCAGAGTTGAGTTATAAATAATGAGGATGCTTCCCCTGTTCTCAGGTTCAAAATGCGCCTGTGTTGGAGCCTTTGAGAGTGCATGAGGCATTCGTGTAGATTATATCTTCTTCGTTAGGTATACCATTAAGGTGTTCAATATGCCGCAGAACGTAGATTGCCCTTGGCTGATTTTCCGAGGCTTGGCTAATATGTTTTGAGAGCGGCAGATTTTCTGTCACGGTAATATCTTCCCATGGCGGAATGCTAGGTATAATTTAAGGCAGGTCTTGGTTGCTTAGACCTAGCTCGTATCTGATAGCTCTTCCAGAACGGGTTAGCTTGAGGCGCTCATTTTGAGCTTTCAGTGCAGGCTCTACATAGTTACATAATGGAAGAAGTAGGCCTGTTCCGTACAGGGCTTCAAATTTGGTGTATTTCGGTATCCCTTTGGCAATGGGAATGCATGTTTTGTTGATGTATTCAAGTTTTTCAAGCTGGGTCGGCGTCATTGGCAGGAAGGGTAGTCCATATAGGAGGCTTGAGTGGATGAGCTTTTGTGCGAGCCTTTTAATTTGACCTTCGAAAAGTCCCCAGGCGCAATTTGTCAACTTTCGCAGCACTCTTGTTGTCTGTTTTGTAGTGCACAGCACTTTTTCTACCCATTGAGTGGACTTGGCATTTTGTTGATATATGATGCCCAGTACCTTAATGTGCTCTTTGTGCTGTATACTTGTGTTGCGTACAGTAAGTTGGATTTTATCTGAAAGAAATTGCTGATTGCTGTGGTTCGCAGGTTTCGGAACAACTGTAAATTCTGTCTTTTTCGGTGAAATTTGGAGACCTTGCGCGTCAAGGAAAGTGGTGATAACATCAAGTACCTTCTGGGGTTGCTGCTGTTGCGTAGAGATGACTCCCGCGTTACACCAAATTGTAACATCGTTGGCATAGATTCCCGCGGAGATGGACTGGACTTCACTTAGAAGAAAGGCAAGTGGACGCATTGTTATGTTAAACAGTGCTGGAGAGATAACGGCTACCGTCGGAACTACGATTTTGTTGGAGTATGGTTGACTGGTGAAAGAGCCTATTTTTATAGAAAAGGTCTTGTCCTGGAGAGAACTCCGCGCGTAATTATACAGCCTTCCACCAACAGGCAATTCTAACAGCTTTCATAGTATTGTAACGTGAGGCACCGAATCGAAAGCCTTCTTCATGTCAATACCTACAATAGCGTTTGGCCAATAAGGAGAGGGGTTATTTAGTACGTCCTCGTATATGCGCCAGAGTGTGTCTTGAGTAGACAGGCGTGGTCTAAAGCCAGTTTGGGTCCAGTGATAGTGCTCCCCATTTTCTAGCATCCATTTTAGGCACTTGTTTACCATTCACTCCATCACCTTTCCGATTAATGAAGTTAACAAAATTGGCCGAAGCGCAGTCGTCGGAGGTTTGTTTGGTTTAGACGGTGGTATAACATTTGAATGTTTCCACTCTTTAGGGAGATTGCCATCTTCCCATACTTGAGTGATGAACGAAAAAACAGGGGCTAGTTGGTTCTGTGTCAGTTGCAGTAGTTGTTTTTAGGTAATCATATCAGGGCCCGAAGCTGTTTTACAATTTGACTCCTTTAGTGCTATTATAAGTTCTTGAATTGTAAAGGTAGCATTCATTATGTCATTGGTTTGTTTTTCCGCTGGCCACTTTGGATACTTCAGATGCCTAGCCGGTAGTAGAAAAAAATGTGTTGGCGCACGTATAAGCGGGGGCTGGTACTGATGAATGGGAAGCCAAACAGAGTTTTTCAGTGGCTGTTCCAGTTTTGCCCCGGCCATCCATTGATTTGACAATGTTCCATGGCCTATGATTATTTATCCGACCGTGTAGCCAGTTGCAGCAATCCTGCCATTGTTGCCTACGTAGCTTGCATGCGTACTTTGATGCTCGTCTTGTAAGATGCTTAAGCTTCAGGCGATCGCGAGCTGATTTTTCAGTCCTCTGTGCATGTAAAGCAGCTATGCGTGGCTCCCACAAGTTCAAGAGGCGCCTATAGGGCGCAGGCTTTTGGGGAATCTTTTTGTAGGTTTTGTTTGCGTTCTTTGTCGCCTCTCGTATATGTTTTGTAAGTTTGTCAAGGGTGACTGTTTTCGGGCATCCATACATACAAGACCGACACTTGTCCCAGTCAATGAAGGAACGCTCCTTTGACATAGTAAATATTTTACCCCCGGCAATCACAATTGGCAAGTGGTCACTGCGAACATTTTCGGGCCATAAGTCCCAGTGCGTACCTTTCGGTAGGTGCCTAATCCACGTGAGGTCTAGTGATGTATTATACTGATTCGCGCCACCAATCCTTGCGTATTGGCCTGGCGTGTTGAGGAGGGTAAAGCCGGCGTCTTCCAAAGCTTTCTTCAGTTGCTTCCCTTTGGTTTATTCTTGTGAGTATCCTCAGAAGACGCATGGTGCGTTAAAGTTTCCCTGAATTGAGGTTGGACCTTTAGGGTCTATTTTACTAAGGGGTAGCTCCACATTACTTGATTTGGGAGGGCTGTAGAGGTCTTGCCCTCTACTAGAGTCTGAATGCACGAAAATGAAACTGAAGAAAGGAGGTCGTGGACGGCCGGAAGGTTCTTCATTGTATACGTAACACATCGACCCGATAAAATGCCAGCATAGCCTGGAATGGACGAATATTTACCCGGTTCCTGCACGCAAATGATATCGGGAGTTTTTTCGAAAGCATTTATGATGTAAAGGAAGTCATAAAACTTATTGGGAAGGCTTCTCGCGTTCTACTGAGCTATCAGAGGCATGATTCTGAATCTATGGTTTCTTCTTGATCTGCACTTGCAATAGGCCTGACGCGTTTGTTACCTTTAACCGACGTTTTTGGTTTGAGTGTCCTAAAGGGGCACTCACCAGGTTTGAAAATTTCGAGCTGACAAGCGCAATGCGTAAATGAGGCGTTCATGATCACGTCGGCCAAAATTTGCAACGCGACGCGTCGCAGAAATTGGTCAAATTTCAAGATGAAAGCTGCTGCCCCTCCCCTCTGCTGGCGCACGCGTAGAGAATAAGGCGTGGGCATTGGAATAACCCTACGTACACGGCGATGCGGTGGCGTTGGTCCTCTACGTAGACGACTCTGCTCTGACGTTGTCAACAGTACACCACGTGACATGGCAAAAATTACTTGACACAACATGCCTAGTTTATGTATTTGTTGTTTTTAGAGATTAATAAAACTTGAGATGAATATTGAGACGCGAAAAATTGTGCGCGTTTTTCTTACATTTCTTTCCGTGAAATGCTACGAGATGCGGGGCTAATGTGCCAGCGTTTCGCATGCGTTCTGGTCCTCGCAGACAGCGCATTGGGCAGATGACCACCTTAGAACGCTCCTACGCGTTCGCGCACTCATTGTGGTCATCTACTCTACCGCGTCTGAGCCAGTGTTTCCAAACAATCCCGCAGAAACAGGCAGAAGACCACATACTAACGCTGGTCAACAAAGCAACGCTGCTCACGTGCACGGGGGCTGGGCTTGTTCGGGCACGTCATGCGCACGTCACCTCATGGTCGGATGCTGGAGACGGTGGGGAAGAGATTTGGCTTCCGAAGGCTACGCGGACGAGGGGCAAGGGCTTCGAGCTCGCCTCCTCTCACCCTCGTTTCGTGATGCTTCAAAAAACCTGTTTTCTCCACTCGTAATGAACCGACTCGAAAAATTTTTGTGGCACAACATTCCTCATTGGACACCTACCAACTTCCACTGTCTAACTAAAATTTGGTATGGGGCCTGGTGGGTTGCCCTTTAAAAATGCGTTGCATGTGCTATAGCTGTGCAGCAAATTGCTCGACGCGACGCTTGTATTGCTCCTGCTCGGGGGTGAGTTGCCCTTGACTCAAGGTTAGACCGTCTCTGGCACCATTTTGTTCTTTCATTTGAATAATCACTGTTTTAAGTTCTTCAATAGTTTTCTGTTGGTCACTGATAATTTGCAAATACTTCTTCTGGGTGTTTCGTAGTTTCGCTAGTTCTTGCGGACGCTTGGATGTGTATGTGGTGCAGGCGAGGCATGAGGTGGAGACTGAGTGTTATGCCCCTTAGCTGCATATGTGGTGGGGGACGCTAGCTGCGTTGGAGGTAGTGTTGCCGCCGGCGAGCGCGTCTTTGGTGTGAGTGTTAGTTGATCCGTTGCAAGAGACGAAAAGTTCTGTTCCTCTGACTATTGCATCTTCTGGGTCTTTTTGCCTGATGCGAAGCGGTTTCGGGAGGAATTGGGTGCCGCTGGCTTGTGTGGTTTGTTCATTCGCTTGCAAAGAGCAGCAGTAGCTGATGCTACCTCTGGACAGTTGGGTGAGCGCGAGTCATGGGGTCCATCGCAGTGTATGCCTTTCGGAGTACAGATAAATGATGATATATGGGTTTTAATGGCGCAAGGGCCATACTTGGCCAAAGAGCAACATGAAAAATGCTTATAAAATGCGAATGGTGCATGATTTGGTACAATATGTACAGGATATGAACTATGGTACTGTTTTATGGTTGTAAAGAGGCCTAAAATTCCGCGCCCTGAAGTGGGTTAAAATATACAAGTATTTAAAATCATGGAAGCGACGTGAATTGTGTGTAGCGGAAGTGAGAGACCATGTTCGTGGTGATGAAACTTGATTGAGGAGATTGATAAGAACGAGTGCCTCATCAATGCATGCCTTTGAACCCTAGGGCAGCGAGGCAGGTGCAGAGGCAAGCGGGCAGCGCCGACACCATGTCTCACGCATCCCGCTTCTGCATTTCGCAGGCTTTCGTTACGCTGCTACTGCTGCCGTTTTCACCGACGATACTCACTGCAACGGACAATCCAGTCCCGCTGCCACCGCTGAGCCAACCTTCGGACGACCGCAATCAAGAACATGGCTTTTTCTTCGCTTGGCCTGACATGGTGCGCCGCGATTCCTGCGCAGCACCATCCTCGGCGACGTCGCCAGTTCCAGCGGCCTACTTAAACAGCTGCTGGCACGACTACCGCTTCAGTGGGCAAGCGGGCAGTGCCGACACCATGTCTCACGCATCCCGCTTCTGCATTTTGCAGGCTTTGGTTACGCTGCTATTGCTGCCGTTTTCACCGACGATACTCACTGCAACGGACAATCCAGTCCCGCTGCCACCGCTGATCCAACCTTCTGACGACCGCAATCAAGAACATGGCTTTTTCTTCGCTTGGCCTGACATGGTGCGCCGGGATTCCTGCGCAGCACCATCCTCGGTGACGTCGCCAGTTCCAGCGGCCTACTTAAACAGCTGCTGGCACGACTACCGCTTCAGTGGGCAAGCGGGCAGCGTCGACACCATGTCTCACGCATCCCGCTTCTGCATTTCGCAGGTGTGTAAACGGTTTTCGCTACATGCTAAGCGAAGTGATAACCGCTATTTACTGCTGCTTCCTTGCCCACACGTATTATGTGAAACGTTTTCTGAGTGGTTTTCTATGATCCTTATTTTGCTGTGTTCTGGTGACGTCGAGACAAATCCCGGGCCGCGTAATGCCCGTTCCCAGGCCCTTATTGACCTAGAGGACTTACCCGATGATCCTACACAGCATACAGTTATTCTTTTCCGCCTTCTCAAGGAGGTTGATATCCAGCAGATATCAGCAGATACCATCCAGGTAAACGTCGCCCAATTATTGTGCGATTCTCGAACTTTAGACTAAAAATAAACTACTCTCCGTGCGCAAAAAACTGATGGAAAAGACGTCTCAGTAAGCGAGGACTTTTCGCCTACCACGCGTCACGCAAGAAAGAAATTGTACAAAATTGCCAAGACTCACAAAGACGATTTCCAGATTCGGTACAACAAGCTCGTAATGAACAAAAAACACTATATCTACAATTCTGTAACTGATACCGTGAGTGCAACCGCTGCCCCTGTAGCGCCGGTAAAACACCAAGGGAGTGCTGCGCATTCGTCTAGCGCATATGGGGGCGTGAGGTGCGGTGGTCGCCACATTCCTTGCGTATCAGTTATCTTCACCAACATTTGCAGTGTGATTAACAAACGCGATTCCTTAGCTTCTGCCATAGATACGACTTGCGCCGATGTTGTCGTATTAACAGAAACTTGGTTACACTCGCAGGTACAAAACAACGAAATTTTTCAAACCACCCGTAACTTCACAATTTATCGCTGCGACAGAAATAACCGTCAAGGGGGCGGTGTCCTTTTGACAATTTTGGAAGACCTCAAATCCCACTGTATTCATATCCCAAGCAACTTAGAAATCTTATGGGCCATCATTGAACTTGGTTATCAGAAAATAATCGTGGGTGTTTGCTATCGTCTCCCTGATCACACTTCCGGCTTCATAAATGACGTTCATGACATAACACATACAGTTTCTTCTCGTTATCTTAGCCTGCCTTTATTTTTATTGGGTGATTTCAACATTCCTAATACTAATTGGGCTACTGAGCCACCTACCGTACTTCCACTATCAACATTGGCCAAAGAATTTCTCGACCTGTGCTCTGTATTTTCTTTCTCTCAAGTAGTTCATGAACCGACGAGAACAACATTTTCAACCGCCAATACTCTTGAGCTCGTACTAACAACAAGTCCTGACGTTGTTTGAACATTACCTACGCACCGGGCCTAAGTAATCATTCTTTATTGTCGTTCAACATTAAGCTCCCGCTTCCGAAGCCGCTTAAGAGCACCAAAATAATTCGCGATTATAATAAAGCAAATTTTGAAGGCATTAACAATGACCTGTGCAATTTTCTTGACACTTTTCTGGAGGGTTTCGAGGAACGCACTGTCCAAACTAATTGGAATCAATTTATACGTAAGGTAGATGAACTGACCAACAAATACATCTCCGTCCACTCTATCACTACAAACTTACACGCCCCCTGGTTTAATAACCACATTAAACGGCTATCCAACAAAAAGAAGCGTCTATACAGATTAGCAAAGCGTTCTAACAACGCTGCCCGATGGAATGCCTACAAATTAGCGTCTGCTGAGTACATCAGAGTCATCCAATCTGCTAAAGACACATTTATCAATACCACTCTTCCATCCATGCTATCCAACGATCCTAAAAAGTTTTGCCGCGTCATAAACCCAAGTAGTGAACAAACGATAACCCTTATCAATAGCTCTGGAGACGCTGTAGCCCCTGAGCAGTGCGCTTCATCTCTCAACATCTCTTTCACTGGCAATTTCTGTCGCACTATTAATGTTCCTCTGCCACCTAAGACATGCTTTAACTACCCAATCATGTTCCCAATTATGATAGATTCTGTTGGTGTAGAAAACATAATTAAGTCCCTCAAACTTTCAACTGCCCCGGGCTGCGACCTGATTACCACCAAGTTCCTTAAACGTACCTGTGCCTACTCATCCATTATTCTTACTAAAATTTTTCAACAGTCTCTTCACGAAGGCGTATTACCAATAGAATGGAAGATTGGCAAAATTGTGCCATTTCACAAGTCCGGTGACAAGCATTCCCCATTAAACTATAGACCCATCTCACTTACTAGCATTCCATGCAAAATACTGGAGCACATTTTGTACTCTAACCTTGCAACCTTCCTTGAGTCTAATTCGTTTTTTACGCGTCACCAACATGGCTTTAGGAAAACATTCTCGTGCGAAACCCAGCTTGTACCCTTTACTCACAAATTAAACGTTATTCTTGACCAAACTAGCTATGCCGACTGCATATTCATAGATTTCTCCAAAGCTTTTGATAAAGTCTGTCACAACTTGCTGTTGCACAAATAAATGAACTGAATATAGATCCCAGGCTTCTAACATGGCTCGAATGTTTTCTAAAAAATCATTCTCAATTCGTTTCAGTTAATATTGTAAGCTCTGAACCAAGTGCCGTTCATTCTGGCGTACCACAAGGCTCCGTACTAGGCCCACTGCTCTTCCTTATATACACTAATGATTTACCGTCCTGTATTACCTCCAATATTTATTTATTTGCGGATGACTGCGTAATCTTCCGAGAGATAACTCGTGATGGCGATATTACCTCTCTTCAACATGATCTTAACTCCATTTCTCTTTGGTGTAAAACATGGCTCGTGGAATAAAACAATAAGAAATGCCAATTTTTACGGGTTTCGAGAGCGAACCATCAATTTCCAAACTATTACCTTGATAACACCCCTCTTCAATCCGTGACAAACTATAAATACCTTGGGGTGCATATAACAACTGATCTGACCTGGACTGTTCACTGTAATTACGTCATTAAAAATGCTAACCGAATGTTAGGTTACCTCCGCCGCAACTTTTCAACGGCCCCTTCTTTCTTGAAACTTCTTCTTTACACTACACTAATACGACCTAAACTCGAATATTCCGCTGCAGTATGGGATCCTAGTCATGCTAACCTAATACACTCTCTTGAAATGGTACGAAATAACTCAATTCATTTTATACTTTCTAATTACAACAGGACAGCTAGCATAACAGCCATGAAATCTAGCCTCAACTTACCTTCACTTTCATCCCGTCGTAAAATGTTTCGTCTCCACTTGTTTCACAAGCTGTTTCATCACACATCGCGGCGGGACGGTCTTATCTTGCCTCCTAGTTATATCTCACCCCGGCTGGATCATTCCCATAAGGTCGGGTTGCCTTCTTGCAGGACTCGCGCCTTTTCTCAGTCTTTCATACTTCGCACCTCTGAGGACTGGAACCGGCTTCCCGCATCAGCGGCAACCATTGTAAATCACCTTCATTTCAAAAGTGTCTTAGCTAGTTATGTGTAATTACAGCCAACAAAGTATTGTATTACCCGATGCTGTGTTGTTCCTGTACAGTATTTATTTTCTTGTCGTTTTTCCAGTCTTGATGTAATTCTCATCAATCCCGCGTTTTCGTTTGCCATAAAGCCTGTTAGCTAATCTGTATAATTAAGATCTTCTGCTCGATGTAGGATTCGCCGCTGCATTTTGTAAATTTTTTTTTCTTTTCTTTCTCAACCACTCCCCTCTGTAATGCCGTTTGGCCCTGAGGGTATTGCAAATAAAAAAAATAAAAATGGAACCACTGCAGCCTCGACCTCTTACGAATCACCTCGAAATATAGATTGGAAGCAATCTTTATCTTTTAAAAACATGAACAGCGATTCAAGCTTGAAAAGGGGATCTCTACCGATGAACATGACTGGATGTAACGGAAGTTGCTGTCGGTAGGTTATTAAAAATGGCTTTTTTCCTAGAGAGTCTAGCCGATTGCATTGAAAAAGTATTTGAAAAACCTTGAGCAGTTACCCACATCTGTCACAGATGGGTTGCTCACCGCCAGACAACAAATATGCATGTGTGTGGTGTGTTTGTCCTATTTGTAATCTGGTGAGCGTTACTTGTGTGTAGCGTGATCTGGATACTGGTGGCCAATTTCCTAGTCACGGTTTTATAACATGTAATTTGTTTTGTGTTTGTCTATTCCATAGCCGCTGCCAACACGCCCTGAGCTCCCGTCTAAGGAAGGGCTTCAGGTCAAGCGCAGGAACAGCTATGGATGTATTGGTAGCAGCATTGTTTTGGGCAGATACAGCAAGTTGATCCGCCAAGACATCTCTCCCTATCTCAGTGTCCTGGCACCCAGAACACTACTACATGTTGTTTGAGTGTGTAGATCGTGCACAAAAGACTGTAAAGTGACACAAGGGCATGATTTTTATGTTTTTGCAGAGATTTTAAAGCTTTTACGACGCTCAAGAAATCCGTGTATTTAACTGCGCTGTAATTTTTATTCCTGATTGTGCTTAACAGCCAGCAGTATCGCATAAGCTTCTGCAGTAAAGATGCTTGAATTAGGGTGCAGAGCAGCAGAATCACAAAAAGATGGACCAACAGCAGCATAAGACACACCAATAGGAGACCTTTAAACATCTGTAAAATATTCAGGACAAGAGTATTTCAGCTGCAATTTGAGAAAGTGTGCGCGTATATGGGCAAGAGGAGCGTGCTTGATTATTTCAACGAAGGATAAATCACAGTCAATGAGCTGTGATAAATCACAGTCAATGAGCTGCCACTGCCACGGCGGCGGATATGTTGCGGGAGTCATTAGACAGTTTTCAAAAAACCGTACCTAAGTTTCTTCAATTAGACCCCTCACGCAAAGTGAGAAGGGTCGTCTCATCGAGAGACGGTTGTCAGAAACAACAGAACTGGACAAATCATTAATTATGGTGTGTGGGGGGTGTTCCTTATCCGAGTTTACTTTCAAATAATACCAAAAGGACATATAGGATATCTGAATGTGGATCGACCACTCATTGGACTCTACATAGATACTTTTACAGGGCTGGTGCGAAAATCACCCATAGAAAGGCGTAGGCCAAGATTATGTACAGGATCCGGTATCTTCAATGCGCTCGGTGTAGCAGACTGGTAGACTATGGCTCCGTAGTCTAGGCGTGTGCCTATAAGGCTTTTATATATATTCATCAGCCATTTCCTGTCACTTCCCTATGTTGTGCGTGACAGCACTTTGAGGATGTTCATTATTTTCAGGCACATGTTTTTATGGACTTGATGTGCATTATAAATGTGAGCTTCGAGTCCAAGATTAAACCTAGAAATTTATGCTCAGCCTCTACAGGTATTAGTTGCCCCAGAAGCTCAATTTCAGGATTTAGGTGAGGCCTCTATTCTTAGAAAAAAGCACACAGGTGCTCTTTTGAGGTTTTATCCTGCACCCGTTATTATCTGCCATTTACCCACTTTGTTCAATGCAAGCTGGACCTACGCTCACAAATTCTTAAATTGCAAGATTTAAATCCCATCTGGATGTCATCCACATATGTGCAGTAGAACATATTTCATAGCAAGCAAAGATGCTGCGAATTCATTTAATTGATGAAAAGCGTGCAGCTAAGTACGCTACCTTATGGTACCCAATTTCCCTGTATAAATCATTGTGACAAGGCATTTCCAATCCGAACCCGGAACTTGCGGTTAGTCAGATAGCTTTCTATCACATTTAACATACGACTTCATATGCCTAAGTGCGACAAATCTCGAAGTATTCCGAACCGCCACGTTGTGTCCTAGGCTTTTTCCATATCTAGGAATACCGAGAGAAGAAATTGTCTGTGGACAAATGCGTCCCGAATCTGAGACTCTATGCAGATTAGATGATCGATTGTGGATCAGCCTTCTCGACATAAACACTGGTTCAGGTCTAGTAATTTTTTTTCAAGGAAATGTATTAAACGGCAGTTTATTACTTTTTCTACGACTTTACATAGGCAACTAGTTAGTGCGATGGGTTTATAACTAGACAAACTTGATGGATCATTTTCCGGTTTCAAGATTGGGAATAAAATGGTCTCTTTCGATGCATCCGGAATCTCGGCGGAAATCCATACAGTGTTGTAGAGGTGGAAGAGGGTGTTCTGTTTGTCATGTGGTGTTTTCTTCAGCATTTGGTAAATAACACTTTCATAACCTGGTGCAGATTCATTGCAGCAGTATAGTGCTCTTTGCAGCTCATCTAATTTCTTGCTTTCTATAGTTGCTTTGTGACGTTAAAACGTATTGAAGTAGTGCACAGAGCTGTAAATACGTTGAAAATGTGCACTCAGAAAGTTTGCTTGATCTTCAAGGCTGTTGCCATCAGTGTTTACTAAAGGAAGAGTGTGTGTTGTTTGGCCTCGGATCCTATTTACCTTTTTCCATGTCTTAGCCTTATCTGTATAAGAGTTAATGCCCGATAATAAATTGCGCCAGCTGTCCCTTCTTTCTTGTCGGCGTATTCGTCGACATTGGGACCTAATCTGTTTAAACTTAATAAGATTCTTAGCAGTGAGGGAGTGGTGCAGTTAGTCCCCAAGCTTTGCTTCGCTTTTTCCGAGATTTCCGGCAATCTTCATTCCACCACGGCACACGACGTTTGGCAGCAATACCACTTGGCTGAGGAATACATTTCAAAGCAGCGTCCCTAATAGAAGCGGTAAAAAACTGAACAGCAGCTTTAATTTCTAAAAATGACATATCATCCCATGAGATACTAGTATGAGTTCTGAACTGCTCCCAATCTGCTGTTTCAATTTTCCACCTCGGAGCAAACGGTGGTGACTCGTTTTCTATATGCGTACTTAAGAGTATGGGGAAGTGATCGCTACCGTAGGGGTCTTTTATAACGTCCCAGTTGAAATCGGGTAAAGGGTGGGTGAAGCAATGCTGACATCTATTGATGAATAACTTCTGTTAGCAAAGATAAAAAATGCTGGCTCCCTCTTATTGAGCAGACATGCACCAGCACACATCAGGAACTGCTCAATCATACGGCCTCGGGCATCAGAGCGAGGATCTTCCCTACAGACCGCTGCGTGCATTGAAAGCGCCAAGGGCAAAGTATGGCTCTGGCAACTCATCAATAAAAGACTGAAATTCATGCTTGTTTAGCTGGTAGTGGAGGGAGTTGTAAACTGAACAGATGGTTATCAGCTTGTTGAAGAGGACGGCATGGACAGCCACTGCCACTAAGGGCGTTTGCAGCTGCAGAACATGACAAGGTACGGTTTTGTATATTATGATAGCAACGCCACCAGAGAATGCGAGAACATCTTGGTGATCTTTGCGGAAGACGACATATTGTCGGAGAAAGTTAGTGTGTGTTGGTTTTAAGTGCATTTCCTGAGCACACAGCACTTTTGGTGTGTGCTTGTGAAGAAGTTCTTGGACGTCATCAAGGTTCCTAAAAAAGCCCCTGACGTTCCATTGCATATTTTAGTACTCATATTGAAAACAAACTAGTGCTGTGTGTGCAAAAGAAAGGCATTCACTTGAGGCTCTTTCCAGGCCCCGTAATGCGCAACTTGTCCTTTTTGGAGCGGTCGACAAGACCTCGTCACTCCTTAGGCATTCGATGCACTGTCGAAATAACTGAAGCTTCCATTGTTTCTTCTGAGATGCCGAACACGCGCTCTTGTGAGCGAGACAATGTCTGCGAAAGTCTCGCCTCTGAAGACGAGACTTTTGCACCCTTCGGCTGGGGGGCTGATGGCGATTTCTTAAGAGTCCAGGCTCTGCCAGCTGTTTCCAGCATTAGCAGGGGCTGGAATGGCTGGGGCAGTCTGGACTGCAGCCCCCGCAGGGACATTCGAAAAGATTGCACTTTCGCTGTGCGTAGCGCAGGCTGCCATCGATAGCTCGCTTTTAGCCGGCAACACTGCACTCTAAGGCAAAAGGGTGTTAAAAGGGTGTGTGATTCGTCCTTTTGGGGACTAATGGGGCAGCCACAACTATTATTCCCTTTAAGGACTAACGGCACCGTGTCTAACAATTAGTCCCAAAAGGGACTACCATTTATTCTTCACATTTACACCTTAGTGAGTAACTGTTAGTCCCACAGTTCACTCCAGAAGACTAACATTTACTCCTCAGATTCGTACCTTATAGAGCAACTGTTAATCCCTACATTTACACCTTACCAGGCAACCATTAGTCCTCACAGTTGCACCTTGCCGGACGTACGGTTGATCTGCTCAAATACTCCAATTGAATGAACTTTTTGTCCCCAGTTCAAACATTTTTTTTCGCCAGGCTTAATACTTTTTTCGCCTGTTTTTCTGCGCAGTGAGCAACAAAGTGTGCAGAAAACACGCGAAAAAGTAGTTAGCCACCTATGTGTGGCTGCTTTCGCATTCACGGCAACAACGAAAGACAAAAGTGAGACATCGAATTTTTCTACATAGAGATAAAGTTTCTCCTTTCTTTTAAGTGAATTCATGGTGAAGTGTACAAGTCCAGTCTCGTTGTCAAACTTTGTTCACTCCTTGGGTAGCTCCTCCGACGGAAGCGTCGCCGGCAAAATACGGGGAAAGACTGAGCCAGCAGAGGAGGAGAAGGGAGGAGGAGGCCTGGGCATCTTGGCAACGCTTTTGCCGCTGCCTGCAATCCGCGGGCGGTTCATCCCTTTGGCGCGTGTGGTTTCGCGCGGCACGCTTCCCTGTGTGGTTGCTCCTGAGCGGTCTATCCATTCATCGCGCGTGCCTATTGGGCCCCGTTACTCCTTTTTCGGGTAATTTTGCCTTAGAGTGTGAGGTAAACAGACTTTAGTGAAGTTTGGGGGCAGCAGACTGAACTACTGCTACCCCGGGAGCAGTTGCCCCGAGCAACAGCTCGCTGTGTGTGGGCTGTCCAGGTGGCGATAGCTGCTGCGACGCTGCCCCCCCCCCCCCCCCCGACGTGCCGCATCAGCATAAGGTGTGTTTTAGAAAGGAGAGACCCTCTTCCGGGCATCCTTGAATGATATATTTTTCTTGACTTTAAGAGTGATTATTTATTTTTCTCTGTTTCAGTTGGGACACGAATGCGAATACGCGGTGTGTTCCCCGTTACAATTCACGCAGTGAGGCGTAATAACACAGTTATCAGATAGGTAGCCGTGGCTACCACAACTTGCACAAGTTTCCTGACCCCGGCAGTTGTGCGAGCCAAGACTAAATCGTTGACATTATAACAACGTCTTGGATTGGGAATGTAGGGACGGACAGAGAGTTTGATGTACACTGTGTCTATAGATGAAGGCAATGTGCTGGATGCTAAATTGAGTATTAAATGTTTGGTAGGTATTTCTTTGTTGTCGCGTCTGATGATTCGTTTCACATCCGTAACATTTTGCTCTTTCCACCCTTCAAGCAGTTCCTGTTCAGATATTTCAAGGTCTGCTTCCGGAACAACTCCGCGTGAGGTGCTCATTTATCTATGAGGTAAAACATATACTGGGATATTACCAAAAGCTACGAGACTGCCAAGTTTTTCAAAGTGATGTTTTTCAGGCAGCTCAAGGAGGTCTCCGGTAGCCATCTTTGTAACCTTGTATCCAGGGACAAAGACCTCAGTCGGAGATTTGGCAACAAGAAATGCAGATATGGCTCTGGCTTATTTTGTTGAATTTTCGCTGTGCATAACATGGCATTTGTGAAAGCACTGTCTGGGTTGGCTGAAAACTGATAATTCATCGGTGCGTCCCCTCTTAAGCGGAAGAGGATCTAGGAGACGGGGGAAATGCAGGTGTTCCCATAGTAGTGTACTTTTTTTCGGCAGCAATGGCGACCACCCACCATGGAGTCCAACCTGGGGATGCTGAAACACTTGATAGCATAAGGCTGCAGACACCTGCGGTACATTGCCACTATAAAATATAACTACTCAAGGTTGAGTAACTACACAAGGTTAACCATTGCCACCAGGAAAACTGGAAGTAAACAGAAAAGAGAAGTGGACAGGACAGAATAAAAGTGAGAGATAAAGACGAAGTTGTAGGGGAGAGAGGAAAAGGCGACTGCCGATTTCCCCTGGGTGGGTCGGCCCATGGGTGCCGTCTACGTGAAGCCGGGGCCAAAGGGGTGTGTTCCCTCTTCCGGGGAGCCTTAAAGGTCTAATCACCCGGCGTCTGCTCAACTCTGTGGGGTCTCGGCGAGCCGAACGAGCGCTTCGCCACGCCACGCTCTTGGAGTGGACGGACACAGCAGACGCGGTCAGTACAAAGCACACAACATACATACATTTATTAACTAATTTAGACGATGATATCGTCCGCCGAACGATACACAAATTTCAATTAACACGCTACCATGCAAACAACATAACGCAGTGACACAGTAAACACACAATAACATGATAAACACACACTAACACACCCAACACACTAACACATACCCAAGGCGGCGTCGCCAACGCCTGACATTCCACGTGGGACCCCGGCGTAAGCCCGCTGTGCCGAGCACCGGAGGCTCGATCAACTCTCGCCCACCACCAAGGCCTGCCTTCCGCCAGGGGTCCTCGCCGGCGCTACCACTCTACCCACAGTGGTACTCAAAGCGAACACAGCGCCATCTATTGCCCGGCGGTGGTCACCACCGAAACAAAGCGTTGGGGTGAGACACGTGCGCCACGCAGCGCAGACAACTTTACAGGGGGGGGGTCAGCCCCCCCACATTCCCCCAACCTTAAATCAAACCATATCCCGAAATCAAAAATTAGCTCCACAAGCTTTAACAAAAAAAATATCGCACGACCATAATGTCCTTGCACCACGACACCGCCGCTGGTCGACACTGCAGCACTGTCTGGCTAGACTTCACCTCACTACCGGCCCCGCCACATCAACGTTGCCGTCGGCGTGACAATCCGTCGCTAGCGCCGACACGTCTTCCAGTTGCGACCAGCACTCGCGAGGGCGCCGGACTGCAGGCAGTTGCGCAGGTCCCAGGCATCTCCATCGCCCGACCTCACGACCACAATCCTGGCCAGCGACGCTGACAATGTGCAGGACAGCCGGCCGTGGATGACATCCCTCCCGCTGAATACATCAATAACAACAAAAAACTTGAAAGAAAACAATCGAGCAGGTCCTCGGGAAGGGAGCTTCGAGCTTTTCGTCTACGTGGTACGTTGGTAAGTACTGCTAGCTAATACATCGGTGGCGGCCTAGACGCCCGTCAAAATAAAACAAAAATCACTCTTTCTAACTCATGCATCGCAAGATAAAAAAAAGTGAGGGAAGCAGAGCGTACCACCTCAACGCCACGATCCACCTAGTTGTGCAACTTGCGACAGGCGGCTGCGCAGAGCCTTAGGCCTGATGAGTCGCTCGCCAACAACCGGCATCCACCCAGCACCCAGCCTAGGCGCAGAAGAGGCAGCCGAGAGGAGACGTACACTCTGTGAGGTGGCCCTATCGCTCGCCGCACACAGCAGCTTACCGAGCGATCGGCGTCCACTGCCTCGGGCGGTGTCACGACGCCTCGGCGTGGAGCCGCAACACCAGACAGCAACGACGCCTGGCTCCCTGAGCCCAAAGATATAGCAGAAGCTATTTACAGAAAATCGGACCACCCACGAGGCTTCCGTACTCACTCGCTTCGGGCCTGGCCTACAAACCACGTGCTCTAGGCCCTGCTCACCCCAGAATGCGGACCGCATGGCTCTCGTCCTAATTCAACAACGTTTCTGAAAACTAACAACAACAACAAATAACAACACTTCGAGCAAAGAAATAAATAGAAAGTCAACCTGCCGACAAATTCAAACACGTTACAAAACCAATCTCCTCGCTTCTCAACAAAGCACACCACCGACGCTAGCAAAGAAGTACCTTCTAGGCCTACTCTACTCCGGCTCTAACAAAATCACTGTATTTAACCGCAAAAATTGTCATCCGATACTCCAAGAGCCCCACGTTGGGCGCCAGTGTGGGGTCTCGGCGAGCCGAACGAGCGCATCGCCACGCCACGCTCTTGGAGTGAACGGACACAGCAGACGCGGTCGGTACAAAGCACACAACATACATACATTTATTAACTAATTTAGACGACGATATCGTCCGCCGAATGATACACCAATTTCAATTAACACGCTACCATACAAACAACATAACGCAGTGACACACTAAACACACAAAAACTTGATAAACACACACTAACACACCCAACACACTAACACATACCCAAGGCGGCGTCGCCAACGCCTGACTTTCCACGTGGGACCCCGGCGCGAAGCCCGCGGTGCCGAGCACCGGGGGCCCACGCTACAGACAAATGTTCGCTGCAGCCGCCACGCGCAGAAGAGGCTCGCTCAACTCTCACCCACCACCAAGGCCTGCCTTCCGCCAGGGGTCACCGCCGGCGCTACCACTCTACCCACAGTGGTACTCAAAGCGGACACAACGCCATCTATCGCCCGGCGGTGGTCACCACCGAAATAAAGCCTTGGGGTGAGATACGTGCACCACGCGGCGCAGACAACTTTACAGGGGAGGGTGTCAGCACCCCCGCCAACCCCCAGTATCACCTTTTCGCCGGACACGGCAAAGCCACGCACGGCTAGGCGTGGGAGGGAGTCGAAACCCCCCTGTTAGCTCGGGTCCATGATGTCGCTACACACGAAATGCCTACTTGCGCAGGCTACTTGCGCACGCCTACTTGCGCAGGGCTGTGCAAACGTCAGGTCTGTGTCCTTTGCTAAGCATTTCATGCATGACGTTATCTTGGGTCTGTATTTGTGCACAGGGAAACGTACTGATTCGAAAGCCACGTATTCTGGTAGGTTTGAACCGTCAAACGTGAGTAGTGCTGTGTTAGACGACCCGAGAGGCCGAGCTGACCCGATTTCGTGAGTTGAACTTGTCATGTCTTGCATTAATTGCTCTCAAGTTAATCCCTTGATTCTGTAAATGACGCCTCTTATGCGCCCTTCACGGAGTGCAACATGTGTATTAATCTGCATGATTTTATCGTCAATGATCAGGTGCTCCAGGTTCAGCAGTATATGTTCAGCTTGCTCTGTGTAGCAATCAACTACTGCCAGGTTAGACTTGGTGAGGAGTCTGCCGTGAATGTCCGACCCCTTTATTTGAGGAAGACTTAGTCGGAGTCTATACGCAGACTGTTACGGCGGAATCTGGGTGATGTTAAATGCGTTAGGCATCAACAATATGGTTTCAAGTAGGGTCTGTGGCTGTGCGGACGTTGGTGGCTTGGGTCGCGGTAGTTTTTGGTTCTGTACTACAGTCCAGCTTCCCTGGTCGTCCATAGCTGTATGCTCGAATCCCAAATGATGTTCAGCAAAAAGATGCAGGCTTACTTGGTTTCCTGTGGTGGTGGGGCCGTTCGGTGGTGTGTCGCTCGGAAGCCTTACCGCGATGATCCTTGGGTGGTGGGACCCGCTGGCTGGCTGTTAGAAGCATCTTCCAGTTGGCTGACAGGTTGGAATCTTGACGGTGCAATCATCTCCTCTCTTAGGTGGGCTCACCTACAAGGGGAGCAACTTCAGTGATGAGCGGAACAAGAGAACCGTTGACAGACGCCAGAAGCGTTCGTTGCAGCAGCGCGCCCCGACAACCTTCCCTCTCTCCGCAGGGGCGTGCCTTCCTTCGTTTTCGAAGATAACTGGCAGATGGCGCTTGCGTCTTACGTGCCTCTATGTGCTCGTTCGTCTCCGCTGCATGCTCGAGGCACTAACACAGTGCCTCCAGAATACCTTTCACGAATTTTCTTGCGCAGAACGCCAAATAAATGTTTTGTTCACTCTCTCCGAACGCAAGACTATCGTCTCTCGGCGGCATTCGCAGATTATCTGCAGATAGGGGGCCAACTTTTTGAGCATCTCGTTACACTCTCAGCGCAGCACTATAAACGCAACAGTCCTTAGAGTTCCTTGTGTGTGCCTTTTCTAGTACGAAGGCAGCAATACGAAACATCGATGTGTTGTTGACAGACAGACATATCAGACAGACAGTCAGGTCAATTTTTTTTCGTTGAAGGTCCCATATTTAAAAAACCGCCCACGCTAGGCACCCAGCTCGTCGCGATGCGCCAACGCACGCTTATTTCCCACGCGTACTTTAGTTTGCTTCGCAAATGGGGGGGGGGGGGGGTAGGTGCTTTTGCGTGCGCGCTTATCTTTCGGTGGGGGAAGTCAATTGCTTTGACCTTTCGCCGGGGCGATTGCGTTAGTTGCCTGGGCTATAAAGGTCAGTTCACTCGCTGGGTAGGCCCATTTGCAAAAGAGCGTGCTTTTCAAAAACAGCGAAGCATCAACTGAGACACTCGTTAGTTCTCAGTCATATCTGTCCCTATTATTACGTTTCGTGCGTCGTTTTTGCTTA
Organism: Rhipicephalus annulatus; assembly: GCA_013436015.1. Lineage (NCBI taxonomy): Eukaryota > Metazoa > Arthropoda > Arachnida > Ixodida > Ixodidae > Rhipicephalus > Rhipicephalus annulatus. The sequence continues at coordinate 472,322 of WOVY01000089.1, read as the reverse complement.
AACAGCGCTTCAAGCGTTGAGCTGTAAACTTTCATAGTTAGCTCTCGGCCTTTGTGTTGTTTTCGCCAAACTTTAAGCTTGAGCAGGGCGCTGCACCTTTGAATTTGCTGGCCGTTCTCTGCGCTACATTCCAAGTTTTTGCTATACATTCATTGATTCGCCCTTGTGGCAAAAGTATGACTTTATTTGTGGTGATACGAATTTCGGCTGATACGAATCTTTCGGGTAGCCTCGCGAGGTTTGTTTCTCGAGAGTTACTGCAATAAACTGCTTAGAATGCAGTGTTGTAGTCTCCCATATGTTTCCTTCAAAATATAGCAAACCGGGCATGTGCCTGGGTAACATTCTTGTCTTCTCTCTTGTTGTTCTTGTGCTCCCTTCTATAACTAAACTTTCAATTATGTCCTTTTTTTCAGAAAGCATCGTTTATTAATGGCGTCTTTCAGTATACGCTGATTGCGTTGTTTAAGGTAAGATTATCAACGACTCTCTAATACTAATTTTTGGTGCTTTACAATCTAAAATCACGAGGTTATTGCGTGAAATGCTAAAGTTGAAAATTCCAGATATTTCGGCCACCTGTTGTTCTTCAACGTGCACTAACAGCGTACAGTAGATGGGCGTCTAGTGTTTCACATGCATCGAGATGCCACCACCATGGCCGAGATCGAGCCCGCAACCTTTTGGTCAGCAGCGGAGCACAATGACGTCACTGCTGTAGACTAACAAAAGTTCTCAAGAACTACTTCATGACGATCGTCTAATGTTCAACGACAAACCCGACAAAAATGTTTCTGAAGTTTTCTAAAGCACTTTTTCTTCATGAAAAATTGATTTGTGGGGTTTAACGTCCCAAAACCACCATTTGATTATGAGAGACGCCGTAGTGGAGGGCTCCGGAAATTTTGACCACCTGGGGTTCTTTAACGTGCACCCAAATCTGAGTACACGGGCCTCTAACATTTCCGCCTCCATCAGAAATGCAGCCGCCGCAACCGGGAATCGAACCTGCGACCTGCGGGTCAGCAGCCGAGTACCTTAGCCACTAGGCCATTGCGGCGGGGCCTTCATGAAAAATCATTTCATGAACACGTCCAAGGAAAATAATTAAGTGGAGCTCGTATTTACAAAAATATTTATTGCTGAAAACTTTCTCAAGGAATATTTTAAACAATCATGATGCAAGACATACTGTGATGCTGGTTGACCAGAATGAAAACGTACTTTAACGGAAGAAAACTTTCAAGCCAAAGACCCCTATATCATGCGCCACTTTCGCTCATATAATAGACTCTTAGGTTTGGCAGTAGCCAGGAATTTTGCTCAGGAGAGGGAGTTGCATTTTTTGAACGCCTTGAAAAGTGTTTATTTTAATGCGACAGCGTAAGAGAGCTCTTGTCGCAGAAATTCCGCTGTCGGCGTCAGCATCATTCGTTGTAAGCGAAAACTTGTCCGCGAATGATTGATATGTGGGGTTTAACGTCCCAAAACCACAATATGATTATGAGAGACGCTGTAGTGGAGGGCGCCGGAAATTTAGACCACCTGGGGTTCTTTAACGTGCACCCAAATCTTAGCCCACGAGCTTACAACATTTCCGCCTCCATCGGAAATGCAGCCGCAACAGCCGGGATTCGTACCCACGACCTGCGGGTCAGCAGCCGAGTGCCTTAGCCACTAGACCACAGCAGCGGGGCTCCATGAATGAAAAATCGAAAAGAAACAAATAAAGTGAAGAATAAAATTTTCGGTCCCATTGAGGGTCGAACATGGGCAGTTCGAGTGTCAAGCAGGTGTGCTACCACAAAGCTGCAATGTGACTTGCAGCTGCATCGGGAAAAACTACTACGTAAATGCCATATAGTGGAAGGTGTCTCCTAGAAGCATTTTGTTTGACAGGTGTTCTGACAAAAACGAGCCCATACAGCGATTTGTATGCTATTTTGGAGGGCCATCTTAACTACGTCGAAAAAGTGCGGGATAGTGCAGCCATCGCCGCCATAAACAAACAGGAAGTTTCACACAGTTCTAAAATGGACAACATCCATCTAGCGGAAAACATATCATGCCTTTCCAGGGGCGTTGATCCAGCAAACGGCAAACGCAAGATAATGTGATGCCATCTGTGAGGCATTGTGAGACTCTTTATGGCCAACGAGATGGTGAGCGCTCGGCGTGTATCTTGGAGCTCATGCCACTCTTGTTTTAGATCAAAAACATGTATTTACCCTTCGTGCGCGCGCGCGAGTTTGTGTGCGTGTGAGTGTGTAACAAAACATAATATTAAGTATGCACTTAGCGGTTAAAGGGTGCACTAGGGGCCGGGTTGGGCTATTGCGTTCAGCTATTAAAGGCCAAGCCTAAGGGTCCACCAATTTTTATTACACGTCCTTGGTAAAATACACCTCCATCCAAATGTAGGGAGAAAGGAGAAAACCCAGCCCCCCCCGCCTCCTAACTACGAGCCTACCGTCAAGGTGCTGATAAAATTTTCGTAAACACTGCTCATACGGCACGGGATTTTTGTGTACTGGATGACGGCCGCGTGTTTGTGAGCTAATGGGCAAGGTCATTGCTTCTTTATATCTGTTTTTCTTATATATTATCACGTTATATCGAACCAGAAACCTGTAATTAACAGTAAACAAGAACTTCAAGCTTGTCCAACCACCGACAATGAGACTAACGTCTTTTACACAAGCTCGTCTTTGTCCTTTTTTAAACAGCGGCACATACAAAGCTGCCAGCATCAAAAGAAACAATACTAGCAGAATTTATACTAATGTCTTTACCTGCCTTCCTAAAGAGGATTGTCGTGATGCGGCACCGTAATTACGAGAAGAAGAAAACACCCATGCAATAATCAGTACACAAGAGGGTGTGCACAATCCTAAAAAGTCTACACAAAAGAGTTTGACGAATGTTCTGCGTTCGCAAAACAGTTTCATCCTCGAAACATGAACGACATCTGCCTGTTTTAAAGGACGGGATTGACAAGCCGTGTCATCTTGGAGAACTTCGAAGTTCACTTTACTAAAACAATGCAAAAGTCTGTAGGGACAGAAAGAGCGATGTAACAACATTCTGACCACCCCGTTGTAGAATGGGAGCCCACAACTATACTGCGAGTCGATGCAATGTTGCTTATTGATTCGCTCAACTACAACCTACCAAGCTGCGTCCCCAAGCCAGATAAACTTGTTCATCATGGCACTAACATGGTGCCTGTCGGTAGGAGCATGGCACCTAGCATATTAGTCACCTTCCTGCTGTGAAGCAACCGGAGAGTTGTGAACCCAGTAGTTTCTTGCACAACGGTGTTGAAAGCGAACGTGACATAGAGGAGAATGCCATCCCAGTTTCTGTGGACTTGGCCAACGTACATACATAGCATATCGGCGATCGTCTTGTTTAGTCTCTCTGTAAGGCCATTGCTTTGTTGGTGGAATGCAGTAGTCTTCCGATGAGCTGTTGCGCTAAGCTGCCTGACGTATTGTATCATCCGGGTGGTGAAATCTGTTCCTCGATAAGTTATAACAACTGTTGGTGCTTCTTATCGTAAGACTATGTTCTCCATAAATAAAGGGCCAATCTCAATAGCGGTGCAACGTTGTAATACTTTGGTTTCGCAGTAACGTGATATGCAATGAGTAGTGACTGCTGTCTAGTGGTTGCCATCGTGACATTGGAAAATTTTCGGGACCCTTAAGCACTTCATGCTTACCTTAAGTCTTAAGCTTCGCCTTTAAAAGTTGAATGCTATAGCGATATTCGGTTCCTAGTGCGCACTTCTACTACTTGATGTATGAAATCTTTTCGAAATTGGTATGCACCCTCTACGTCACCTTATGGGTGCAGAAGCGTGTGTGCCTTTTCTAGTGGGCGACTGACTTTAAACTACGAAGTCATTATGATAATCCCTTGTCATGACTCCAGATAACAATGCACGCTTGTACCACACAACATCACGGCAATATTCATTGATTTACTGAGCTTCGCTGTGGTAATGTAGTGGCTAAGGTACATGGCTGCTGACCCGCAAGTCGCAGGATGGGATTCCGGCCGCAGCGGCTACATTTTCGATGGAGGCGATATGCTGTGGGCCCATGTGCTCTGATTTGGGTGCATGCTGAAGAACCCTACGTGGTCGACATTTTAGGAGCTCTCCACTACGGCGTCTCTCATAATCATGCGGTGGTTTTCGGGAGGTAAACCCTGCATAACAATCAATCATTACAGATTGATCGACTGATATCATTATAGATTGATTCGTAACAATATTTATTGATCGATTGATTGGTTGATTGATTGATTGATATGTGGGGTTCAACGTCCCAAAATCTCCCAATGATTATGAAAGATGCCATAGTGGAAGGCTCCGAAAATTTTGACCACATGGTGTTCTTTAATGTGCACCCAAATCTGAGTACACGAGCCCACAGCATCTTAGACTCCGTCGAAAACACAACTACCACAACCGGGATTCGATCCCGTGACCTGCAGGTGAGCAGCGCAGTTCCTTAGTCACAATGCCACTGTGGCGGGGCTATCATGCAGAATAAACGGGGCAGAAATGTTTAGGATGCATGGGCAATGTCAATAATCAAAGCTGAAATAAACGGTAACAAAAATTATTAACATACTCCCTCGCTTCATCAGCGCTATGCACTTTTTTGCAAGCTTATACGGTAATTGTCCGCGCTTTTATTGTAAGGATTGACAATGCCGGTGCAGATTAGGCCTTCTTTAGACAAGATTTTGTTCCTCAGTACTTACTAGTTTCCGCGAGATGAATGGTATTGACAGGGAATTTATGTCAATGAGGAATTGACGCGGGTATAGTAAGTTTGCTCTACCTTATTTATTTTCTGCTTTCTTGGCGCACTCAAAACGTTTCCTTATCTCAATAAGCCAGCCAACGCTTTATCTTCACCGTCTGCTCTAGCAAAGTGGTGTCAGTGCGAATCATTCCCAAACGTTAGCTGGCACGAAAGTATTTTTTACTGTAATGCCTGCTGTCGAAAGCGCAATACGTGTAGCCTTTTCGAGATAACCATATGTGGTTCAAGCACTTTTTGGTTTCCTGCCGGCGAAAAAAAATTATATATAGCCAACTTCTTAAGGACCTGGTCGGTATACGCTACCTGAGCACTATGGCACAGCCGGAAGTGTGCTCTTAACACCAGAACTGCGCGTTAGGTTTGATTTATAACCCCCGACAGTGAGCACATAAAGCTCTAACTGCGTCCAATTGATCTGATTCCTTGTACTCTTTGTCTAGGTATACGTGCTTTATGGCATATATGGTTTCTACGCCGAGAGCAAGAAAGGCGGGATTCTTCCCAGGGTCGTCGAGCGCGTCGTGATTTACAACGTGCCCAGCGGGGCAGCAGCCGGAGTTCCCGAATCCCCTGCCATCCTGATTAGGGAGTCGATGGACGCGAGGATGAACACCTGTACTGGCACGAGGGCGGTGACTCGTGTGCAGGAGTTCGTGCGGGTATCCGGTGAACGTGGGTCTTCGCCCATGAATCGTCCTGCCCAGAAGGACGCCGGCGCCACGACTCATTCGTTGGAAGGGACGCCCATATCGGTCGATGCAAAATTACAAAAGCAGTCGTCGTCGGAAAACAGCATTTGTGGAGGCCAGCCGCAGCAGGCCTTGGAAGTTCCGGAAGCTGTATTTCCCGCGATCCGTCGCGAGAACTGCGCTCGGGCGGGCCGGGGTCGACCGTGGCGTGGCACAATGTAAACTCATTCGCGACTTCGTTGTGGTCACACACACTCGCCGAACGGAGTATATGCACTGTCACCCCAAGAATATAATATGATGTAATTGCTAACGTCTCCTCATTTTTTTATATTTTGCATAAGGTGAACCGAAACCACATTGCAGGGTTACCGCGGAAACGAAAACTTCGAGGACGTCATGAGTTGGAAGTAAAATAAAAAATCTGTCTTGGTGTGCTCAAAAAAACAGCACAGCTTGCACTGATTCCCGCAAGGTTGTGTCATATCAAAACTTGCGGGCACATAGCAGCCTCTGCCTTATAGGCTTACCATCGCACCTGTATACCCCTTGCCACAGTATACTATACCTATGACTATGCTTGCTCTCTTGATCTTTACTGAATATATTAGCGTCTCTCTCTCGATCTATCTGTTTGCCTTTCATACCCTTTCTTTTTGCATTCTTTCTGCATGTTTCTCTCACTGTCCCTGTAGTCGTTCTTTCGCTTTCTTATTTGACAGACACTTGATTAAGTCATCGGCATTCAACCAGCGATATACAGCGGGGCGCATGTTTCAGCTTTTCTTCTTGACTGTGTGCACAGAATGCTTGGGAGGTGAAAGAGTGCGTGCGCGCTCATGACGATGACTGTTTTATATTCATCACACAGAGCAAACCTCGAACATAGCATCTCTGCTGTAAAACACTGGTTGGAAACCTGCTGGAAAAAGCATAGGTTTTCAAACATATGTTGGGGCCTTATCAGCGACCCTTTAAGACTAACTTCGGTGGCAGCCGGTAAAAATAAAGAGGAAAGGAAGTGAGAGAGGGGAGCGAGGGTTTATCAATGTCTCGAGAGGTAGTTGCTGGAGTTGTGCTGGACACATAAGCAGTAGAGAAAGAGATAGACACAAAGCGTATTTTGTGTTCTTGCTGAGGTGAAAAGTGACGAGACATTAGCCCTTTCGGAGCCTCCCTTCCGTAGGGGGCATTCAGAAAATGGGTCTTGGCGCTGTTTTTTTAATATTGCAACAGATTTCAATTTGCGGCTCTATAGTCAACTTTTCACCGCTTCCGACCGAATGTAAAATGTCCGCTTACGTAATAACCTGCTACACAGCTTTCAACGAAAGTAATGTATCAATCAGCGCTCACACATGAGCCCAAAACTGCTCTAAAGGCATGAAACAGTCAGCGTATACGAGCATTCTTCCTTTATACGAACACGACGTTGTCCGCATGGTTGAATTTCTGCTCCTAAACTAAGTAAGTAGTTACACGGTCGTCATGAACTGTTTGCACTTAAGTCTGCTTAAAGAAATTGTTCTTCCACGGCTTGCTTTTTTATCTGCAAATAATGAGATAAATCACTTGTATATTTGGCAAAGAGTTCAATGGAGTCATAAACTAACCATGGAGCCAAGTGAACATTCTCTTCGCCAGACATGGTCGTAAAGTAGCCAGCAATGACAATCCTAATTTTCATCTACTGACGGGACAATATAATTGCAGCCAGTGGCCGAAAGAAGAGATGTAAAAGCACAAATATACGTTGATTTTTTGCTGCGTTAAATCTCAGGGTACGAATATCAGTTGCATACAAAATGCAAGCAAGCCTATAAACCTGAGATTTGGAAAAGCGAACATAATTGCCGTTTTGTTGTGTCATCAAATAAATGGTGCCACCTGGTCAGCGAAAAGTCCCTCGTCATGCTGCAACATTCGAAATATCAAAATCTTGAACATTCACCAGCTGTTTCATGCTGATTTGAAGGGGACGCAGTGATCTCGCTCGGCATGCGGCTGCCACTCCGAGTCGCTGTTGGTGTACGTGGAAATTACCAGCGTATCATTTACAAACACCTCCGCTACGTATACGTGGAAATGCAAAAATTCGGTAACCTCACTGGGTAACGTTTTCTCTGCATTAGCCTTGTATAGGAACACCATGGATGTGTTGATAAGGGTCATATATATAAAGTGCAATAAAATGCCTCATGAATCATTTTTTTTTTCAAAAAATGACACCTGCAATAATAGCATAAATGTTACCAGTTTGCATTATATAACTACTTATTTTGCATTTCATAGAACGTGGAAGAATGACAGGGGAATCCTCAATCAACGTTTTTAGAACAGGTTAGTTGCAAAACTGAGCGATGTTACGCGGTGCCGTCACCATCAGCGACCGCTGTGGGCGCTGCTCTTGCGACAGGATTCATCGACTCGTCTTCCATCGGCACCTAACGTTGCGGTTCGTCGGTATCCGTGGAGACTTCCTTCGAGGGTTACCAGAATAGGCTATCAGTATCCAGATAAGGATACCTGCATGCTGTTAGATCTGAGGTTGATTTTTTTTTGCTATATGGGTATTTTGGGGCTACATTGTTATGAACTTCGCAAGAGACATGATGAGGTTACTGACAACTGAGGAAGAGCCCAAAAGAAACGCGTGTGCATCAGCGGGATATTTCTCAACTTTCCAGGAGCCCTATTCTTATTACGCCAGTTGTCAATAATTTGAATTTAAACGCGCATCTCTTATACAGTGGAAAGGCCGGACATGCGTGAGTGTTGTGAAATTTGTCGAGGAGGCTGAGTGGAGTTGTGTGGATAACTCGGTTTTGAGACCATTGCGTGTCGTTACACGTCCGATACTGTTTCAACAATACGTATACTTATTTGCACTCGGCGAGTAGCAGCCATCTGTATTCGATCACAGCTTTGCTATGATCGACCATCATCCAAGTGGCTTGGCGCCGCTTTTACGCGAGGTCTTACTTAGGCAGAGTCTGCCCTGCTTTACCTCGCCCAACCACTGAACAAATCTGAGCGGAACTGCGTGAGGACGTTAGTCGTTCTCCCCGCTTGATTCTTTGTGTTGCTGTATCCAGTACTGTAACGCAGAATATCTGCTCACCATAAATTTGTCAACTTAAGCTCAACCTCTGCTTTCTGTTCATTGTAACTAAAGAAGTTCCTCTTAAAATCACGCTCTACATGGGCCGTACCTTTGCATCCGTCTAGAAAACCTCATGAACCATGGAGCTCTACCTTTCTTCACAACGGTCGCAAACGTGATGGATGAAAACGTGGGCGAAGTACTGTAAAAACTATAGAAAGGAGTGGCAGAAGGCGTTCGGTTTAAAACATACAATAATTTCTGTCCTCGGCAGAAACTTTTACAGCAAAAGCTGTCATGAAATCAAAACATGAGTCACTCGTGGCGCCGTAGTTGTCTGTCGCCACCACCGCTTGTGTCCATAACCTCTGTCACACAAAATCAGGAAAAAACCTAAGTAAATTAAGAACACCCAGGACGTACTAGGGCTCAAACCCGACTCCACTGCACGCCAGCCCAGTATACTACCACTGAGCCACGCCGGTTCTTCGGATATACTTACCTTAGGCATGATTTAATTCGACAAAGGAATCACGTTAATATGAGTCATAAAGCGTTTTAGAACAGCAAGAGAACAACCAGGCATCACACAATGCGAATAGCCTAACGAGAGGGTCGTTCAGTGCTCCAACCCATTAGAAAAGCTTATTAACTGTGGCACATACCCACTTCAGGCATAGTTCCTCAACGTAGTCAGCCACTGCATGTACAATTGGCTTGAAATTTCTTGCAAGTGTTTGTGGAATACCACGCCTCTCAAAAGAAGGACGAAGAATAGTACAGTGAACGACCTCCTACTAACTAGAAATTATGCCTTCAATGTAGTAGTGGGTTGCCAGGAAGTGCGCTTGTAGCAGTTACTCAAAGAGTGTTCATAAAAGGCTCAGATATGCCGCTCTTCTAGCTTTCATCGCGACTGTTATTTTTTTCCAACATCCTCATTTTGTAGCTTGGCGTTTTGCTATAGCTTCCTTTACCATACATCCTGAAATTCTCAGAAATAAAGGAAATGCATTTCCATCGACGCCTTTATAAGTGCTTCTAATGCCCCTTGAAGGGACCATAGCATCGTTACCCAGCAATTTGTAGTCGTCAACAAAAACTATAAGCAGAAAGTCTACTATGCAGTAGAGATACGAAACGTGTGTCGGGAAGGAGTACTTTAGTCCATAAAGTGCCTTAAAATTTCTGGCTGTAAACCTAGCCCGCCAGCGCTGGCTACTGCGATTCTGCCATGGCGCGTATGACATTATGTGCGGCAAGAAGCGGAGCCATTGTCTTTTACGCTACACCAAAGTTTCAACCGCAGATAATAATTAGCTCTGGTGACAAAATGAGAATGCTCTAATATCTCGATTTCGCACGCAGATAATCACTGAAAAATATCGTTAGCCTGCGTGCAGACGCTTGCCAACAAGCTGCTTATTACGTCATAGATTCTGAGCCACCAGGGTTGCTCAACTCTCAGGCCACTCGCTTTTTTATAGAAATATTGATTTCGAACACGACAGCCATGTTTTCAGTGGAGGCAAGAATGCTTCAGGCACGTGTTTTTAAATTGTCGTACAAGTTTGAAGACGCAGCTCTTATATATCTTCCTTTTGATGAATAGTGGCAGACTACCACTCATGATTTGAAAATACTTGCGCAATAGAGCACACTGGCCAAGCATTTTAATTTCATCAATGGTAGTCAACCGCTATCCTTTAAGAGGAATTTATTTATTTACAGCTACATCTAACCGGTTCTTAGGTAAGCAGAAACTTAGAGACACACAAAGAAGGTTCAACATAAATAGAGGATGACGCAGTGCTCGATGGAAATGAAAAACGGTATGTGCAGCCTTATCAAACAGGAAGAAAACAGATGGGTATCTTGGAACAATCCGGGGTTAAAATATCATAGTTGAAATCAAGAAGAAGAAAATTGGACATGCCCGGTAGGCGTAGCGCGGCTGGAAAGAGAAGCCATGAGAGTGAACAGTTCTCTCGTATAGACCACCACTGACACCTTATAGATAAGTGTCGTCTATTGCCAAGGAATGCGCAGATATGTATGCATGTCTGCCTTCCTTGATGCCACTGCAGAATACCCACGTCTTCCTGTTTGTACGTGCCGTTACAGTAATTTTAGTTACCCAATAGAGTTGTACTTACCTGGACTGTTCTTACTATCATACAGTAAAGTACCGTGCGCGTATAATTTTTCACTTGCTGGTGGTGTCTGTGCTGTAGTGACTGCTCTATTTTGTGCATGTATACATCCTATCTCTTTTAAAGGACCTGCAAGGTTCGGTGGTATCAGAAGGAAGGAGTGTGTCGAATGGCAACGTAACGTTGCAGCCGTACAGAAGAAAGAACGGAGAATAGCCGGCGGTGTAATGCCTTGAAGGAATGTATGCAAACGTAACGTAGGGGAGCGTTGCGTCACAGTCACGGTGGTCAGAAGAGACTTACATGGACAACATGTCGGTAAGCACTCGGTTGAAGTGCTCCGTGAGACCGTTGTACGTGAGACCGGTTGAGGAGCTCCGTGAGGCGCTTCGTGAGATGGCAGGCAGTAGTAAGATGATGTTCGGTAGAGCAGCTACGGAGGATTTCACCGATAACTTTTGCGAGGAAGCAGCGGCCACGATCCTTCAGAAGCTGGCACGGAGCCCCATTTCGCCGAATGACGTCCTTCAGTAGAAAGTCTGCAACGTCTGTAGCGCAGCTACTTGGCAAGGCACAAGTTATAGCATATCTGGTCGCATAGTCAGTTGCGAAAATGATCCATTTGTTGCCTGACACGGACGTTCGGAAAGGTCCAAACAAGTCGAGGCCGACGCAGAATAATGGTTCCGGGGGAATGTCGATAGGTTGGAGCAAGCCAGCCGTGCGGAGAGAAGGATGTTTGCGACGCCGGCAGCGCTCACATGCAGCGACATAGCGGCGCACAAATTTATACAGGCCAGGCCAAAGGAATCGTCGCGGCACGTGGTGATAGGTGCGTGAAAACCCCAGGTGTCCTGCCGTCGGAGCGTCACGCAGATGTTGAAGAATGGTGGCACGCAGGTGTCGGGGGATAACTAACAAAAGGTCCGGGCCATCAGGCTTCAGTTGCGGTGGGACAGAATTTCGTTGCGGAGGACGTATTGATGGAGCGAAGGGTCGGAATGTCCTGAAGATACTCGCTCAATGACCGTGTTGAAGGTTGCGTCCCGGCGCTGCTCCGTGTCCACAAATTGGTGGTCGTGCTGTGTAACGAAGCGCCATACAACGAAGCTCCGAAGTGGTCGTCAAATCAAAGTTTCCGTGATGGAACACGGGACTGATCCCACGACCATCTCTCCATCGGCCTCGGCGACGCCTGCACCATCCACGGCAGCGCCTCCACCGGCTTCTTCCCCACGCACGTACGTGCTGACGCATCCGAAACATCCAGGAACGTTCTGCGGTACGGACGAAATTGATGTTGGCGACTGGATAGCCGACTACGAACGTACCAGTGCGCTCAACCGGTATGACCCGACTCTCATGCTGGCCAACGTGCTGTTTTACGTGAAAGGCACGGCCAAAGTGTGGTACGAGAACCATGCGGAGGAGATCGGCAGTTGCGACACGTTCAAGGAGAAGGTTCGCGACATATTTGGGAAGTCCATCGGTCGAAAGGCGGCTGCAAAGAAGGAGTTGTTAGTACATGCTCAGACGTCCACAGAGCCGTATATCTCGTATGCACAGGACGTGCTGGCTCTATGTCGTAAAGTCGACCACGACATGTCGGAGTCGGATAAAGTTGGCAACGTCCTCAAGGGGATAGCGGACGATGCGTTCAACCTGCTAATGTGCCGGAACTGTGCGACCGTCGAGGAAATTATTCAGGAATGTTGGCTTTTTTAACAGGCCAAAAGCAGGTGTATTTCAAAATCTTTGACTCGACTGCCGAACACTGCGGCGACGTCCTCCTGTGAAGATGAACTGACCTCTCATTGGCAGTCTTCACCGGCGTCAGAAATTACGCGAATCGTCCAGCGGGAAATCGAAGCAATTACACCTGCTTTTCCCAGCAACGGCCACGTTGATTCGCAAGTACCTCAGGTTTGCTTGGTACAATGAATTGTGCGGGAAGAACTCAGCAATTTGGGCTTTGATGTCTGCGCCGTTGCTCAGTCTCGACCAATTGGCTTCCGTTCAAGTTCGCCGCCTCGTCCAAGGTCACCGCCCCAGGAACGGTCTTTTCCATGCTCTCACAATCCGGCCGGATGGCGAGCGGCGGATGATCAGCCGATCTGCTTCAACTGCCACCGCATAGGGCATGTCGCACGGTATATATTGCCGCAACCATTGATGTTTGTCCCGAACACAGTATAACACTGCTCGCCACGCCGACAGCTACCACCTTTTCCAGCCTCCCTCGCTGATAGCCAGCACGTCCACCAACTTGTTACGGTACTACAAATATACGAAAGAGAGAAAGAAGTGTATGTGCAACATTTACAGGTAGGAGTTACACTTGCTTGCTTGCTTGCTTGTTCCTTTCTTTTGTGGCTCTCACCCACTAAGGGGGATTGGCCAAGAAGCCGATGGTTAATAGTGACACTTGATGATGATGATGATGATGATCCTTCACACTCTGGCGCACACCCACAAAGGGGGATCGGCCAAGAACCGGGCGGCAGGATCTTAACTAAAAGGCTAATGGTTTTTCAAAGAAACGTAATTTTGGGCTGAAAAAAAAATATAGAAAGAAAAGACGAAAATCGAAAAAGGAGTATATCTGAGCAGGGAACGATGCAGGCCATCAGATGCGATTTGAGACAGAGGTAATGGTGGGTCTAAAATGATGTATATATATATATATATATATATATATATATATATATATATAGGCAGATTAATATGGCAATCGCTTTGTTTCAATTATGTATTCAAATACCGCAGAGCAGACGTCCCTGTGGCTATAACCGAATTTAATGCTGCCAAACGACAAAATTACTGCCACATTTAATTCTAATCCCAATTTTTCAAGTGGAGCTACCAGGTATCTTTTCCGCTGATGAGAATACCGGCGACAGAACAAAAAGAAGTGATCAATCGTTTCCATTTCTTCGCAAGTCTGACATAAAGGTGACGCCTTTAGACCAACTTTATGCAAATAATAATTCAGTTGAGGAATTCTGCAACGCAATCTTGTAAAAGTAACTTCCAAGTGCCGTGTTGCACACCACTGTCTATTCCAGCGGCATCTTAGATGTGCGAAATCTCGATATTTATCCAATAAGTAGCAGTCGTATTCACGCAAACAGAGGTTTCTAAACCTTATTGCTGTCGCGTAAGCTGTATCAGGCAAAACCGGGATAATGGGACCGTTAAGAGATACTGTGGCTAGTGCGTCCGCCATCTCATTGAGATATATGCCACGATGACCTGGTACCCATAAGAGCTGCAGTTTTTTCACGTTTGTCGGTATGAGTTGTCGAAACATGTGCATAAGTGTTAAGTTGGCTCCTGAAGAGAGAGCAGCACATACTGAAAAAGAATCTGTAATTACGACTGCTTCCGACTCGCCCAAAGGAAGTTTCCGTAGTGCCAGTACAATAGCAAATAATTCTGCCATGAATATTGGTGTGTAATCTGGGAGTCTAACCGAAAAGGACCAGTCAAGGGAACGTGAGAAGATACCTGCCCCAGCCTTTTCATTTGATACGGATGCATCGGTCGCAATTATGTTGTTCAAGTTCACATGCGCCAAGTAATCCTGCAGCCGATCATTTAAATATTGAAATGGCATTTGCTTTGCGTTAGAGGGATAAATATTCTCAAATTCTATCTTAAGATCTAAGTTAACGTCTCTTGTTGTGAAAATATGTTTGATTTTGACGTTCAGTGGTTCTAGCAGCGCTTGAACGAACAAGATCTGTGGGCAGTGGAATCGTGACCACCAAGTTTCAAAAAATAAACTTGGTTCTTTAATAAAAGCATAAAATGATGCTCTCTGGGGCACAGTGTATAGTTTTAAAAATGTTTGGATAGTAAGCATTTTGAATCTATTCAACAATGACGGTAGACGCGCTTCCATGTATAGCACATTGTTAGCAACAAACTTGGGCAGTCCAAGGCACAGTCGTAAAGCCTCCCTTTCTAATAGTATTAGCGGTCTCATTTTATATGTCGCACTGCCCGAAAATAAGACACAGCCGAATTCCATTATAGGACGAATGTACATTTTATAGACCATTACCAATGTATTTCTTCGCAACCCCTTTTTTATGTTGCTGAGCTTGCGTAACCATCCCATGGCTCGTGTTGCTTTGGACGCAATGTGATCGATGTGGCTTTTCCAATTTAACGAGCTGTTATATATGATGGCTAAGTATTTAAGTGAATCCACCTGGGGAATCTGCTCTGTGCCATACATCAAGGAGATGTCGACAGGATCCCTGAAAGAGAACGCTAGAAGCGCGCTTTTGTTTACATTTAGAGACATTCCAATTTTTTGAAGCCATTCCTCTATCATGTTTAGGTAATTCTGTAATGTCTGATAAAGTAATTGCAGATCACTGTTTGTCGCAAAGAAAGCAATGTCATCTGCATAAACATATAAATGAATATCGCTATGTGTTGGAATAGAACTGAGGAAGATGTTAAACAACACCGGTGAGAGCACTGCACCTTGTGGTACGCCACGGTATTGTCGATATCTGTTAGAAAAACAACCCCTTTGAAAGCAATAAAACTCTCTCTCCCTTAAAAACTCTGCTACCCATGATGTCATGTATTTTGGTAAGTGTGACCTTTCCATCTGCTCTATTAGTATTTTATGCTCCACTTTGTCATACGCCTTGGCCAAATCCAGAGTAACTAATGCACAATACTCTCTTCTACGCCTAGCCAACTGTATACGACTCTCCAAATCCGCGTGCGCACACCATATGGAGCATCCCGATTTAAAGCCAATTTGACTGGGGTTCAATATTGATTTCTCCTCAATGTATTTTATTACACGTGCATTCAAAACTCTTTCAGTTAGTTTAACCAAATTAGATGTAAGAGAAATTGGCCTCACATTGTCAAGTGTATACCCAAGCGCCTGTTTTTTTAAGTATCGGAATTATTTTGGAAAGTTTCCAATCCGCCGGTATCCAAGAAGTTTTCAAAGAGTAATTAACCATATTACAGAGTTCATGTGGGGAAATGTCATATAGTACTTTTATCATTGCTGAAGTTACTCCATCTGGTCCAGGTGCTGTAGGAGGTAAGTGCCTCACTACACCCGCTAGTTCCGCTAATGTCACCTCGTTGAACTCCTCCCCTGCAATTGGCTTTACTATGTGTCTTGGCATTGTTGATCTGAATCTTTCTTCTAATCCTTTAGCAACATGTTCTAAGATTTCAGTGAGTTCGCTAGGCGATAGAATTGAAGAATCACTATTGTCTGATGGTGGTATCATTTTTCTGGAACGCAAAAATCTAAAAAGCGCCTTTCTGTTGTATGGTTTTGAAAGATAGCTAAATTTGTTAGTGTCATAGTCATCTTTTGCTTTGCGTACTGTGCGTTTAAAATCTGCTGCCACGTATTTATAGTCACACCAGTTTTTTGGGCATTGGTTGTGGATAAGTTGCTTCCACGCCGCTTTTCGTTTTCTATACCCCCTCGTACAATCAGCGTTCCACCATGGGCTAAACGACCCGCCTGTGCCTGAAGTTATTGAAAAAGTTGACTTTTTTATTGCTCTTTTCAGTACCGCACACAGACTCATAGCCCGAATGTCTTCCTGCATGTCCTTGCGAAGAACCAAAGTAGGCTTCAAGTCTTTTTGTAAACGCTCATAATTTACAAACGAGCCAATTTTACCAGTTAGAAATATCCCGGGAAAGTTAATATCAAAGCTAATAGGAAGGTGATCACTGTTTGTTGCGCAATCTAATGTTTTCCACGACGAAATGTTTAGTGAGGAGCTGCAAAAGGTCAGATCTATCGCCGACTTTGATTGTCTCCTAATAAACGTAACAGTGGGGAAATTTACACAAGATAAGTTATTATCAACAGTCCATTCCCACAAGCGCCTTCCATTTACATCAGTCTTGAAACCCCAAGACACGTGGTGTGAATTAAAGTCACCAGTTAATATTACATCCTTCCTGCAGGAAGCTAACATTGCATCTAAGCATCTTGTGTCCTGTACTCCTACCGGAAAGTATGCGTTAACAAAAGAAAAAGGGGAACAGCCTGGCAGAGTGATGTCTAATACCATAATTTCATAGTTAGAATCCATGCACAGGTAGTTAATCTTCGCTCTATGACTAAATTTAGTTGATATAAAAATGGCAAGTCCACCACCTCTGCTAGGTCTGTCTAAACATAATAAGCGATAATTTTTTAGGTGAAATTTTTGTCCGTTTGTAAGCCAAGTTTCTTGTAAAGTAATAATATCTGGGGAAATTCGCGAAGAAATACACGATAAATCTGTGGTAGCCGACCCTATTGATCGACAATTCCACTGTAATACTTTTAAGGAGCCTATTTTGACTCTATAAACCCGCCGCAGAGACTGCTTGATCCAAAAGATCTTTCTTCAAAAAGTCTTTTTTGGAGAGGTTCTCCAAAGCGTCTTTCTTTGACAGGAACTTTTTAGATTTTGATTTCTGTGAAGACTTTTTCGATAGCGGAGATCTGGCGCGCTTCAAGAAATTATGAGATTCCGCATCCATATCTGTAAATTCATCAGTGTCATCTGATAAGGTTTCTAGATCTGCCCGCAGTATCTTATTGGAGGGTCCTGCTTTAGGAGATGCGCATCGTGTAGGAGCTATCGGACCTTCTGTCCCGGCACAATTTGAAACCTCGAAATCCTGTGAAGTCTGATTTTTCATAGACACTGAAGCAATGATTTGGGTCAACTGAGATGTTAACAGTTCAGCCACGACTCCAATAATACTGCTGGCAAGACGCTCCATCGCCTTTTCCGTTGCCTTCTCTACAGCCTCTGCTATATATTTTGCTAACGATGCATCCATAGCAGTGGTATGTCGTGCTGTTACGCTTGCGTAACCTTTCGAGCGTTCTTGTAATTCAGTCACAGCTTCCCTCCGGGAGCAACGCCTGCGTTCCACAATTTCCAGCAGCTTAACTTCTCGTTCTTTCGCCTCACAATCTGAAGAGTCTGCAGGATGCGCTTCATGACATAAACAGCACTTCTCTTCCGTCGAGTTGCACTTACGGCTGTCGTGATTTTCTCCGCATAGTCGACATCTGGCAGTTGATCTGCACCCTTTCACGCTGTGCCCATACCTCCAACAATTCAAGCACTGCAGTGGCTTAGGGGATAGAGGCTCTACCTTATAGATAAGAGGCCAAGCTTTAATTTCAGATGGTCTTATCGTTCCCGCAAAGGTTACTATGACAGATTCGGTAGGTGATTTTTTATTGTCAACCAGACGCGTGCACCTGTATACTGACACTGCACCTGCTACTGAAAATAACTCAAGAATTTCTGCAGGGGTCAGGCTCGTATCTACACCGCGGACTATGCCTTTCGAACATGCCAGATGCGCTGGTATAAACGGGCTCACCGGCTGTGCTGCAAATTCGGAACAGTTGAGAAGCTCTCGGACGCACTCCTGATCGGCGGAGCAGCACAAAATACCACCACGACCGAAATGCCGGACCTCGATGATCTTTTGAGAGTGTGTTGTGGCTTTCCGAAGCTCCATCTGAATCATCTTCGGGTTCTTCATAGGTATCGTACCTCCATTGGTCGGTACCAGAGCCACGGGGACGTTAATAACCCCACTGCAAAGAAAAGAATCAATCGGCCAATCCTTGACCGGTATAGATGCTAGCCAAGGAGAAGGCCCTTGGCCAGGCGAAGAAACCGACATCTAGATAGCCTGAGTCGCTCGAACTCAGAAGATCATATGGCACAAACCACAAACAACTGCCAAAAAAGCACTAAAACAACAAAGAAGCAAACGTTAAACTCAAGTGCAATCCCGCCGCCCGTCGTTCAAGCCGTTCCAACCCGTGAGCAGCAGCGCAGAACAGGATCAACGCAGAACGCGTCCGATGAAGCAGCTGAATTCGTTGGAACCAATAATACGTGACACTTTAGGGCTGCTAGGATCTCGCGCGCCGAATCCGCTTCTTCTTCATCGATGCGTCTACGAGGGGGCGGAGCCATACCCACTGCCTCGTAATAGTACGCTGTCAAGGAGTCTATTGTGTGCAGTTCAGAAAACACTTGCATTACTCTCTTTGCTTCACCATCACTCAATATTATTCATTTTGACGTTGCTGTGGCATTTTAACAAAAAATTGCGGTTATATACAGTTGAAAAACCTTTCCAAAACAGCTGCGCTGGCATATTGCCACGCCGACTGCGCGTTCGCGTTAGCTGGTCGATAGGTGTTGTGCCACCAGTGCCACCAAACCGGAACCTGCCCCGGTGCCACTCAGTGGCTTGGCTGACGCTGAGAGTTTTGCAACCTGCTTCATTTTATGAGCTTTGCCCTCAATTACGGTGTCTTCTTCGTCGTAACGTGAATCATCGACGTGAACTGTTGGTTTAAATGTGACGTATTCAGAGTATTCCACTTTACCGGAGAAGTCCTGCTTTCAAATTCTATGCACAAATCTCTGAGCTGCTACGTCACACGCACGGGGCGTAATATCTAGAAAAGAAAATTATTGCTGTTTGTCACAGAACGAGCGATAAAAATGGGCGCGCCACCAAATTCTTGCGGTAAGGCGCGGAAGAGACCCCTGGAGGTCAAAAGAAAAAAAAAGAAAACAAACATTCAAGGCTCCCCGGGCGCGCGACGCTTCTCCTCTCTAAAGCGTGGCTTCGCCGATGAACCTCCTCACCCCACAGCGGTGGCCGGGCAAGCGCTAGAAATTTCCAGAAGGAAAGGGGCGTGTATGCCGGAGTGAGTCATCTGTCGGGGACGGCCCCCGTACAGTCTCGCGCCTCTCCCCAGCCTCCGCTGCGCATCGCGGCGACGAAATGAGGAGAACTTTCTGGAATGTCGCGCGGAAGGTATTTAACCGAGCAGCGGAGATGAGAGATCAGGAGGAGACGGAAGTGAGCGCCAGAGCACGTAGGGATTCCGCCGTGTAGTCGGCGAAGGTTTTGGTCCGTAGGGACGAAGCCGGAGATGAAGAGGATTTCCACCTGAGGGGTGAAGGCTCGAGCTACAGGCAAGAACGTGTGTTTACCGCTATCGAGCGAAGACGCGTGGCAACAGCTGCGGGTGTGAAGCCGACGTGTTCCGGCGAAGAAGTTGAAGTTTGAAGAGTGGCCAATTGAAGACGGGAGGTTTCCTGGAAGAGAAACTTCGAGGGCTGCGGAACGACAACAACGCTGGACTTTGAGTGAGTGATTCTCGGAAGAGTATCATCTAGACTTTGGTTCCAAGAACTTTGGACAGAATAGGTTTTTTATCTCATTAGTCTTTAAGTGTCTTGGTTGTTCAATGCATGCGACTGCATTGTAGTGCGTATTGTTGTCCGTGTCCGTTGTTTCAAGTGTGGCTGATTGTATTGTGTAATACGTTGATTGATTGGTTTGATTGGTGACATATTATTCTCAGCTATTGTGGAGTGAGCGTATTGGTGTATTGTTTTCTGATCTGCCATTATTGAGAATATAATTTGTTTATCAACTCTCGGCTCTGGCTTGTTCTTTGGGCCACAGCCGGCGTCCGCTGGCGCGCCAAAAAGGACCACTTCTAAATTGTCCACGCTTTCGTGGTGCGGTTCGGGGGGCCGATACTTCGGCTCTTGGAATTAGCCCGGCGATCGCCTCCCTAATTAACGGGACATGTGTGGCAATTATTCTGGCGTCCACGACATAGGACTTTTTGGTGCACAGTGTGTCCAAAGTAGTGAGAAAAAGCCTCGAGTTGTCGATTGTGCTATCGGAACAATTTTGTGTGTTGTTCAGTGTTCTCGTTAACGAGTGCAGGGGAGTGTTCCGATAGACGGATCTAGGCAGATACTTTTTGCACGCGGCAAGGTTTTATTTGCGAGACACAATGGATCTCGAAAAGTTAGTTGCTCTTGGCGAGAAGATGGGTCTTTCTGGCGCCGAACTACGGAAGTGGGTAAGCCAGAAGGAGAAAGAGGCAGCGGAGAGAGCCAAGGAAGAAAAAGCCGCTGAGTTAGAACGAGAGAGGTTGGCAGCTGAGAGGGCCAAGGAAGAAAAAGCAGCTGAGTTGGAGAGAGAGAGAGGTTGGCAGCTGAGAGAGCCAAGGAAGAAAAAGCAGCTGAGTTGGAGAGAGAGAGGTTGGCAGCTGCGAGGGAGAAGGAAGAAAGAGAGCAACAATTGAAGTTGGAATTGGAAAGAGAAAAGTTGGCAGCTGAAAGGGCGAGAGAAGAAAGAGAGGCAAAGGAGCGACAGCTGAAAGAAGAGAGGCAAAGGAGCGACAGCTGAAAGAAGAAAGAGAGGCAAGGGAGCGACAGCTGAAAGAAGAAAGAGAGCTGCAATTGAAGTTGGAGCTGGAGAAAGAAAGACTGACAGCTGAGAGGGCGAAAGAAGAAAGAGAGGAAAGGGAACGGCAGCGTCAGCACGAGATAGAACTCGAGCGGCTCCGTTTGCAACAGCGAAGTGAAACTCCCGTCCAAGCTAGAGTTGAGAGCAGCGAACGGGAAGATCACGGCTTCCGCTTGAACCCAAGCAAGCTGCTCGTAGCGTTTGATGAAAGGAAGGACGACCTAGACGCGTACCTTCACCGATTTGAGACGATTGCGAGGAGCCAGAATTGGCCGAAACATCAATGGGCAACTGCTTTGAGTACCTGCTTGAGTGGTGGAGCGCTCAGTGTGTACGGTAGGCTGACGCCGACCGATGCAGCCAACTATGCAAAGGTGAAAGCTGCTTTGCTGAAGCGATTTAGATTTACTGTAGAAGGATTCCGGGACAGATTTCGGACAGGAAAGCCAGCTGATGGTGAGACGGCTACACAGTACGCCGCCCGACTTAGCCATTATTTCGACAGATGGATTGAACTTTCAGGGACAGCGCAGGAGTACGATGAGCTTAGAGAGCTCCTAATTAGAGAACAATTTCTTACTAGTTGTCACCCGAGCCTGTCGCTGTACTTGAAAGAGAGGAAGGCTGTGTCACTAGAAGGAATGCTTGAATTAGCTGATCAATTCTAGGAAGCGCAAGGTGGCACTAATTTGGCCAAGGTCAAGAAGGATTGTCCCGATGATTCGAAGAAATTGGCTCCCGAAGAAAAGAAGCGTGCACCAGAGAGCATTCCGTGATGTTTTCTGTGCAACCAAGTGGGTCATTGCGCGAAAAACTGTCGAACGATCTTTACGAACCCTACGGTAGTAAAATGTTTCAAGTGTGGTCAGACTGGGCATAAAGCAGATGCATGTCGAAACGGAGCGAGTCAAACTCACCAGGTATCCTGTGTGCAAGCAGCACCGAAATCCGATAATAATGCCGTCACCGACAGATTCGTAGAATTGAAAAATGGGGAGAAAATTCCTATTGTGGGTGCTGTAATGTCAAAACAGCCAACCGGTGTTACGAAAGGAATGCCAACGCTGCCTAGAAAAGTTGCGGACAAAAAGATTACGGTGTTAAGAGATACCGGTAGCTCCACTGTTATCGTGCGGAGAGATTTGGTACGGGAAAGTGAGTTAACAGGCAAAACGAAACCGGTTTGCTTAATTGACCGTACAGTTCGGATGCTTCCCGAAGCAGAAATTGAGGTTGACACCCCGTACTTCAGCGGGAAGGTTACTGCTCTATGCATGACGACCCCCCTGTACGACCTTGTCATCGGAAACATCGCCGGGGCGGAAGGACCGAATGATCCGGAAGGTTTGGGAGAAGACCCTAAGATAGAGCCCTCGCCAACCCAGCGACCGCGAGATACAAGGGAGGAGCATCCCGTGACGGATCTCACTAGAGCCCGAGGAGAAGCCGCGGCGCAAGAGACAGCGAAGGAGAAGACGATCGTGTCGAATAAGTTCACGTGCTGGGCAGCTGGACGTACGTCGGCACGACCCCAACCGACCGACAGTGTAATGGTGAAGGAGTTGGCCAGCCAAGCCCAACGCCATGACATGAACGACCGGGTAAATAAACAGACAGGACCCGTCGAATGTAATGACGCGTTAACGGTGTCGGAAGTGACAACGATGGCTGTGACGCCGCCTCAGATACCGTCGTTGGAAAGGGCTCGCCGAAAAAGAACGAGGAAAAACAAGAGATCGAGCGAGCACCACAAGAAAGGACGCAAGCGCAGCTCAAAGTACACAGGATAAGTGCTGAGGTCAAATCAGAATGTGTTTGGCAGTGTTGAGTGCCATATGTTGTGTTAATGTTGTGTTATCCTGTGTCACAAGTGTCGAAGTGTCTGTGCTGTGCTGCTGAAGAAGTTGAAGTTTGAAGAGTGGCCAATTGAAGACGGGAGGTTTCCTGGAAGAGAAACTTCGAGGGCTGCGGAACGACAACAACGCTGGACTTTGAGTGAGTGATTCTCGGAAGAGTATCATCTAGACTTTGGTTCCAAGAACTTTGGACTGAATAGGTTTTCTATCTCATTAGTCTTTAAGTGTCTTGGTTGTTCAATGCATGCGACTGCATTGTAGTGCGTATTGTTGTCCGTGTCCGTTGTTTCAAGTGTGGCTGATTGTATTGTGTAATACGTTGATTGATTGGTTTGATTGGTGACATATTATTCTCAGCTATTGTGGAGTTTATTATATTCTCAGCTATTGTGTATTGTTTTCTGATCTGCCATTATTGAGAATATAATTTGTTTGTTTATCAACTCTCGGCTCTGACTTGTTCTTTGGGCCACAGCCGGCGTCCGCTGGCGCGCCAAAAAGGACCACTTCTAAATTGTCCACGCTTTCGTGGTGCAGTTCGGGGGGCCGATACTTCGGCTCTTGGAATTAGCCCGGCGATCGCCTCCCTAATTAACGGGACATGTGTGGCACTGTTTAGGTATCAAATCGGCCATTTTAGTCACATACACCTTAATTTCGAAGTAGTTCTAATTAGCCGCATGTGCGTATTGTCATGCTCCTTTTCCCATTGAGGCCCTACGTCCAATATATTAAACATAGAACGTACATTTGAAAATGAGAAAAATCTTTACGCCTTTATTTCGGTTGTTATTATCAATGCTCAATGCTAAAATACGTTTTAACGCACGAATTTTTGCGTGAAAATTGACCTACACTTTTGACGGTAGCCGTATATGTATCGGGAGTTGCTATGCAGGATGGCAAGGGCTTCTAAGGTATATGAGTTTGCTCCGAGTTCGCACTTTGGCGGTTACAACAGGCAGGTAGCATCAAGCGTGAGATAGCAGCGTTATTATAAACAGCTACAAGCATGTGTGTAGCGTTCAATATGCCTGACCGGCTTTTACGGTGGTTTTCAATAGAACACGGCGTGTGAACTGGTCAGCACAGTCACTCATTCAAGTTTTCAAAGGGGCAGCTACGTCAGTGGGATTCTCGCGCTATCTTTTTTCCCAACTGAAAATCCCGCCTCCCAAGGCGTGTTCGTCGGCGTTCGTCTTCTTTCAGCTACGCTCTTTCGCGGCACCAGCAGCATGGGAACTTGACTTTTGATGACAACAATCGCGCACAGGCTACACTCGTGAAACTCGTTTTGATTTTATCAAATATCGGAGATAATATAAATAGACAAATGAATGCTACTTATGTTACACGTATGAAGTGTTTTCCGCACTAATGAATCAGTAAAGGCAATGCCCTACAAGTAAGTCAATAGCAATATTTCTTGCCTCGGATACCACCAGGAGCGGTCGCTTCATGAGTGTCTGTGGTATTCGTCTTGTGCACAGTGAAATTGAATGTTAGACATCAAAGCCTCGTATATATAACCCTTCGTCCTTCCTGCATATGTGCACTGTCTGATCGATTAAGCTCATAGATTATTTTGGCCACTCACAGGCGTTGCTGCATGGGCACATATCCTCGGCAAGAACAAACTAGTTGGGCGGACCGCATCTTCGTCCAGGTGTCTGTCAATCCAAGTGATTTATGCGCAAACTCGGATACGAACTCGCGGGTTTTGAAAAGGCCCCAGGTCAACTCACGACTGTCATAGTGTTAGTGTGACTGTCAAGCTTTTCTTGTGGCTGACAGTAAGTAACAACTTTTTTGAGCATATGAAATATTTGCTAAACTTGCGGTAATTGCGCTAGGCTGGATCCATCAAAGCAGCTTGCTGGTTCGTCAAGCTTTTTGCGTGGCTCGTCTACACAGTCGGCTCAGTCAGCTTCAGAGTAAAGACTGGGCCAGTTCGGTTTCAATTTTATTGTATCAATTACCTAATTCTTCTAGAAGCGGCAAGTGGTTGTTCTTTTTTAATTGCAAACGGTTTCGTTATGACCACATCTGTTAAATCCGGTTGAACCGTTTATTGAGTAGGGAGCAGGGCTCGGCAGAGATACATGGAAAAGTACTCCGGAATAGTTATATTGAAATACATGTGATAGACGAATAAAATACAGATACAGATAAGATAGAGATTGTTGACGTAAGGAAATATTCAGGATAATTTGACATAAAGAAGGTAATCGTATACCGGAATATGTATACCGAATTGTCTCGTTATTTCAGGGCTGCAAATGCCCCATAACAACATATATGCGAGAAGCAGAATATACTTAATAAGAATTGTTATTAACTTTTAGTGCACTAAACCTAACAAATGTAGCTGACCACTCGAATTGATAACAAACATCAGTTTATTAAGAAACACTAAACAATATTTGACTGTTTTAAATTTTTTTTTCTAATCACTGAAGAAATGTTGAACAATTTGAATGCTTCCTTTCGCGCCTTGACTCATGAAGAGTTCGTTGAGAAACTGCATAACTACATCTAGCTTTAAGCTGATATTGCATTGGCCGAAGTTAGCGGTTGTTCTTTTTTTGTTGTGTGTGTTCCTGTCGATAACTGTACTCCCACATCATGAGATTTTGTTCGAAAGCTACGTAAGCTTATAAATTGTTCTTCATGCTTGTATACCTTCGCGTTTCCATTGTTTTCTTTATTGTAATAAAATATGTAGCCACTATCGAAACTGAGGCAGCAGTATTTATCAATAAATAAATAAATATATAAATTACTATTATATACATGAAACGTAGCGTGCGCTTACAGATAGATTTGACCTTCTCTTACTATTACGTTGTTAAAAAGGGGGGTGTCGCCAGAGCTCAGAAATATTCCTGGTTTCGTCAAACTCGAGCCGACCTGCATAGCACCCCTGTGATCGATCACTAAAGTTTAAACACCCCAAAGGAGGCGGGAAACGTACCAGTTTTGACATTGCTCACTAGATGGCAACACAGGTGCCGCTAGCAGCCGACTAAGCACTTTCATAGCGGTAGACTTCTTCGAAAGCAGCCGCTGCAAGCTGTGGAGTGGTGTAGAATATTTTTATTCGTATATAATATGGCGTGACTTTAGCTGGTTGAATTCGTACAAGAACAATACAGAGCTTATTACCATAAAGAGTAACAACCCATCTGCGCTTAAGGTGTATCTAGTAGCAGCACTGTAATTCAACTCGGTTGCTTTCTCTGCAACTGTCAACAACAACAACCATAACCTAATTTTAGTGTCATGCGCTCTTTCAACAATAACTGCAACAGCAACCATTACACCCCCCCCCCCCCCCCAACACGCGCAAGAATTTTCTTCTCAGTTTCGCACGTGCATGCAACAATAGTTGACAACGGGCAAGCACTACCACCGCAATCGATGTTACGTAACCTTTGAGTGATTGATTGATATGTGGGGTTTAACGTCCCAAAACCACCTTGTGATTTAATGGAAGTCGTAGTGGAGAGCTTCAGTAATTTTCACTACGTGGGGTTCTTTCACGTGCACCCAAATGTGAGCACACGGGCCTACAGAATTTTTTCCTTTATCGAAAATGCAGCCGCAGCAGCCGGAATTCAAGGCCGAGTACCTTAGCCACTAGATCAGCGCGGCGGGATTGTTACGTAACCATTCATTTCTCAATCATTACAGCACACAGGCGTGCGCACGAGGCCGGGGACATGGGGGCACACAGTCCACCCCATACTTTGACAAAATAGGGAGGGGGTGACAGGGGGGCGCCAAGTCAGCCGCTTACATTCACACGATAGGAAAGGGGGCACTGCGAAGAACCTTCATAGTGCCCCCTTCTTTGGCTAAGGGTGTCCCACTAGATCTCCCAGCGTTCTTTTGCTACAATAAAAACGCTGAACTATGCGATGGTATATTGTTGTCTTGTTCATTCAATACGAAGTTTACTTTTACTGCTTCTGGCATAGGCGAGGAGTACAGAATAGCGCGGAAATTGGAACCTCTCTGGGCTGTTTCACGGGGGAAGGAGTAAACCCCTCTGGCGCAAGCCCACGTTTAACATGTAAGTGTTTCATGCCGGGGTCATCCATGGCTCCGCTGACGTATTTCTGCCATGGATAAGACGTTGTAAACTACGATCTAACAGACTTCAAAGAAGAAACGAGAGGAAAATATCTCTCGTGAGGCATCGAACCAGCGCCCTTTCAATCTGCAGCGCGCAGCTCTAGCCACTAGGCCACGGAGCGTGCGTTGGGAAGGCTGTTAACGGCAAACCATTTATAAACACCATAGACTTTTTGGCGGTTCTCTGATCAGAGCTCCGTCCCTTCAGGGTGTTTTTATCGTCAGTAGCTAGATGGCGCGATGGTCTCGCTTTGGGCGCGCTCTAAATATGCGTGTGTCTTAGCATTTTTATGAGCTCTCTGGTGGTCTAATCTCGGTGTTTTGAAGAAGTAGTAGCATCACAAAAAGTCTGGTGTTACAGCACGAGCTGGGGCATGTGGGAACACTCTTTTGTATTTCGCGACATGATGTGCTCTGACCCGGTCTTAATACGTCTTCCTGTTTGTCTATGTATATGTAACCATAGGACACATTTACTTTGAGGCCC
This sequence comes from Rhipicephalus annulatus, assembly GCA_013436015.1. NCBI lineage: Eukaryota > Metazoa > Arthropoda > Arachnida > Ixodida > Ixodidae > Rhipicephalus > Rhipicephalus annulatus. The sequence goes on along the minus strand of WOVY01000089.1, from coordinate 444,739 downwards.
ACGTGATTTTTTTCTTCGTTTTATTGCGGTTTCAATAGCCGGGTCATGCGATCTAAATAACACATATGTAGTACTTGCTCTCGTTTCCAATAAACTATAGCTGCGGGAAGGGGCCCGTGGTGTTAGCGTCTTCTTCGTTGTCGGTGTTTGTAAGCGTGTTTTATCTTGTCATAAATAAATATATACCAACTGCCCCAATTATCCGTCCTATCACAAATTATGCTACTTGCGTTCTAGAACTGTTGATAAGTGGCCTAGTTGGTATACATTTACAATAAAACATTAGCAACGCAAACTAACGGAGCACAAGAGAGGAGACAAAGTGTGTCGTTTTCTTGTGTTTGTGTCGTTTGTCCCGTTTCTTGTACCCCGTTAGTTTGCGCTCCCAATATTTCATTATAATTGTTACTTGTGATTTTGGGGCCACTGGCGAAAGGATCACGAATGCGTTTTAGTGACCCCTGCACGATACAAATGGTCAGCCACCTGTGGTGGATACGCCTTCACCACGTGGCATACGTTTATGAGCCTGACGTCTATGGAAGAAATAGTGTGAGGTTGTAGGCGAGAGTATTCTTATTTATTTCATGCCATGAATTAACAGGTTCCATTCATCAAGTCTTTTACGTATACCATGCTAGTTTGGTGCAAGACATGTTAAACGATATAAAGGAGGTGATCACAAAAGCGCCAACGCGCAGGGTGAAGGTGGCTAGACAGAGAGAAAGACTTACAGATAGATAGATAGATAGATAGATAGATAGATAGATAGATAGATAGATAGATAGATAGATAGATAGATAGATAGATAGATAGATATTAAAAGAAGACCGACACAAAAAAGCATGCTCACGAGCACTCATGCATGTGCCCCTTTTTCGTTCTTGTATTCTCGTTATGGTTCGCGTTACAACGCTTAAAAACCAAGCAGCCCGCCATTAAACAATATCGTGAGATACAGATGCAAAAGTGAACGGAGCTAACGTGCATCATGAGCATTTCCTAGTTTTATAGTGAACATCAAATGTCCGGAATGCAGTATCCCTAAGCACTGAAGATAATACTTCATAATGCAGTTTCCAAGAAGTACAAATTTTTCGCCTCCATACGAGCGTCCCCACGAAAAAAAAACCACACGGTTTCCCAACTGTACACATCTCAACAAACTCACAAAGTCCCCCGTAAAATCAACTCAGTTTACACGAGTGTGCTGACGTTACACACACCTTCCAACGCCACCTTTGTGCACCAAACGCAGTCGGTTTCACACTGCCTGCGAGATCGAATGCAATACAAACCCTCCTGAACCCGACGCGGTTGTGCAGCGACTCCGGCATCATGACTTGGCTGCTATGGCGTCATGAATCACATGTCATCTATATGGCATCACGATGACGCCAACGTACTAGCAATTGGTGGCTTCGTCAAGACAACACCAATAGCCAGAGTCGTCACTTATGGTCTATTTTCGCGCTTTTCGCTTTTAAAAAGACAGGTTTTCTTGTTAATAAATGTGTCAGCGCATTATATTTGAGACGAGGATTACCCTCTATGAGGCCATTATTACGAAGGACAGCACAGAACATGACAGAACGAGCACTATAGTGGCCTTGTGTGCCTTTCTTTTCCTTTCGTTTAGTAAAGCGCGGAAGAAATCCTTCTTTTTCGATCATGCGACACAACGCTGTGACGATGCGTTTAGAAACTACAACAGGGAGCGCACATGACCCTCGAATGGTGGCAGAGCGGAAGGATGACTTTTGCACTGATGGACATACTGATTCGCGTACTCACGTATGTCAAAGTGGCGTGCCCCGGGGGATAGGCCCATGACCCTCCACCAGGCCTGTGACCCTCCCCGAGATTTTTCTTTTTAGCACACCATACAGAGCGCGAAATAACAGCCGACTGCTTGTTCAAAAGCAGCCCCACTTCAGAGGAAGGGGTGCCCATACACAAAAAAGTCTGCCTCAGCGCCGGGTGTGTTGATCTGCCATTAGCGAACATTTGTGTCGTTCAGACATGGTACTTGCCGGCGCATATATCCTATACCTTTTGGAGCAGCCCAGTCATATGATAAGCCACAAAGAAGCGCTAAAGAAGAGGGCACACAAACAAGTCTATCTTCTACGTGTCTCTTGTTCGCGTCCCTGTTTCTGTAGCGCTTTTTTTTAATTCTTTATTCTCTAGTTGCGTGAAACGTGGTCAGCCAAAAATTTTTTGTGCAGCGTTTACTGTGAATGCCTACATTTGCCGAGAGCGGTTTAAATGGAAAGCATCTGTTCGCGTACTGAAGGCACTTTCAGTATCTATCTATCTATCTATTTATCTAACTATCAATCTATCTATCCATCTATTTAGCCGCCAACGTCCAGAGACCCCTTTCACTTGGGATAAACCAAGATTTAATGGGAGAGTATTATGGTTTGACGGATATCACTCGCAGGTCAAGACATAAAGAATCTCACGATCCCGTCGCGTACGTTTTCAGTCTCTTACTGACAGATGTTTGGAAAATACCCACGGGCTATTATGTGCCACAGGTGAGTGAAAGTTTATATTGTTACGTAGAAATGACACGGGGCGTGTCTATTTAACTATATTGACACTGATGCGTATATCATTGAACAATATGGAGGACAGCATGCACAGCCACAGACCACATCCTCGTTGTCGTCTTCTGACCGCGGATATGTCAGCGTCGTAGCATTACCCCTGGCGGTAAAAGCGCCGTCTAGGTGCACATTAATTACGGTCTTCAGAAGGCAGGTGATAAGGTTCAACCTAATGACATTCACAACATCACTGGGTGTGGTTGCAGGCAGGCTTGTGGTCTCAGATGCAAGAATGATCACATAGGTGACGTCGGTTACCTGGCGGTTGATACGGTAAGGACCCATGTAGCGAGATAACAACTCTGATAAGCCAACTCGACGAACTGGGCGCCACAGGAGAACGAGAGAACCGGGTGTGAAGCGAACGTCAACATGCCGACTGTCGTAGATGGCTTTCTGGGTGGCTTGCGAAGCCGAAAGCCTAGAGCGGGTGATCTGACGCGCGTGGTTGGCACGAGCAATAGCGTCGCGTGCATATTTGGTTGACGGCGTCGCAGTGATCGGAAGTAGGGTGTGAAGTGGTAACGTCGGATCACCGCCATAGATCAAATAAAAGGGTGAGTAATCCATGGTTACGTGGCGCGAAGAATTGTACGCGAAAGTCACGTGAGGTAGCGCCAGCTCCTAGTCATTGTGTTCGGAGGGCTAATACATCGCGAGGATGTCCGTCAAAGTGATTTAGGCGTTCGGTAAGGCCCTTTGTTTGGGGATGGTAGGAAGTGGTGAACTTTTGCTGCGTTGAAGAAAGGTGCAGAAGGTCATCGATTACACGCGACAAAAACACGCGACCGCGATCCGTTAGTAATTGGCGAGGAGCGCCAAGGTGTAGGATGATATCGTGGAGCAAAAATTCCGCAACCTTAGTAGCGGTGCTAGTGGGGAGCACTCGAGTGATTGCATACCTAGTCGCGTAGTCTATAGCAACGGTGACCTACTTGTTGCCTGATTTCGACTGACAAAAAGGAGCAAGAAGACCTATACCAACACAGAAGAAAGGTTCTGTTGGGATGGAGCTCGGTTGAAAAAGTCAAGCCGGGGGCGTAGTAGGTCGCATGCCACGTTGGTATTTATCGGAGGAGGACACGTAATGGCGAACCAACCTGGCGTGACCGCGCCAAAAGAAGCGGCGACGCACACAGTCGTACTTCCGAGATGTATCTCGGTGTACCCAGTGGGCCAGCAGTTGGTTCACCATGAAGCTCGTGCAGCACGGTTGAACGTAAATGTTTTGGCACGACAAAAAGGAACTCAGGGCCATCTGGCTGGAAGCTACGACGGTACAGCATGCCATTCAGGAGGACTTACATGTGAGGCGATGCGTCCTTCGGGGCAGATTCGATACGGTCAATAAGCTGTCGCAGGGAAGCATAACGATGTTGTTCATCACCAATCTGAAGAAACTGGGACATTTACATGACGCTGAAGCTAGGCTCAATGAATCATTCCTTGGGCTGATCAATAGGGTAGCAGTATAAGCAATTAGCCTTCAGATGGAGACGTCCAGACTTATAAGCAACTGAGTGGGAACACTTCTGAAGGCGTAATGCCCAAATGGCCAAGTCGTCAAGTGGGGTCTTTCATAGAAGAAAGCCAACACAGCGCGTGATTATCTGTGGTAACACGGAAAGGGCGGCCGTACAAGTAAAGATGGAATTTCGAAACCGCCCAGACAAGGCCGAGACATTGCCGTTCTGTTATAGAGGATTGGCCTTCATACTTTGAAATCAGACGGCTTGCATACACAATTGCACGGCCTTTGTCCCGCTGAATTTGTGTCAAAACTGCACCAATTCCACGGCCACTCACGTCTGTTCGCACTTCTGTAGGAGCATCGGAGTCGAAATGTGCAAGAATAGGAGGTGTCGCTAGAGCGGTGATCAGCTGAGAGAAGGCGTCAGGTTAAAGAGGGCCCCAACAAAATGGGAAGTCTTGTTTGAGAACGTTGGTGAGTGGCCGTGCGAGTGCTGTAAAGTTTTTGACGAACCGGCGAAAGTAGGAGCAGAGGCCCACGAAACTGCTTACTCCATGGACAGAGCGTGGGACTCGGAAGTTTGTTACAGCGCGTACTTTCACGGGTTGGGGTCAAAGCCGGCAGTGTCATCAAGGTGACCTAACACGGTAATCTGACGAAGACCGAATTGGCACTTGGAGGAATTGAGCTGCAGGATAAAATATGGAAAGAATGGTCAAGAGGCGTTTGAAGTGGCTTGTGAAGGTATGTAAGAAAATGATCATGTCGTCCAGATGACCCAAACATGTCCACCATTTCAATCCTTGTATGAGCGTGTCCATCATTCTCTCGAAGGTCGCTGGAGCGTTGCCGAGACCGAAAGGCATGACCCTTAATCGGCAAACACCGTCAGGGGTAACGAAGGTGGTCTTTTTTCGGTCTATGTCATCTACAGCCGTTTGCCAGTAGCTAGGTCGGAGGTCGAAAGAGAAAAAGAAGGTGGCGTCATGGAGACAATCGAGGGCATCGTCAATGCATGGTAGAGGGTACACGTCTTTCTTGGTAATTTTGTTGAGGTGGCAATTATCAACGCAGAAACACCATGAGCCATCTTTCTTCTTTACTAATATCAAGGGAGATGCCCAAGGGCTCGATGAAGGTTCGATTACGTTTTTGGTAAGCATTTTGGCCAATTCGTTTTGAATCACTTCTAGCTTGGATGCTGACACGCGGGACGGCTGACGGTGAATTTTCACAGAGTCACAAGCGTTGATTCGTTGAGTGACAATTTTAGTCTGGCCCAAGGGAGGATCGTGGGTGTCGAAAATTGTAGTGTATGAGGTCAAAACCTGGCAGAGAGCATCGGCCTGGTGAGGCGAAAGCTCCGATTCAATCATGTTTAGAAAAATAGCATCGTCTGAGCTGAACGGCAGCGATGGCGTAGTGGTTAGAACATCCGCCTCGCATGCAAGAGATCCATGGTGCGAATTTCGGTGCTGCGCAGATTCCTACCGGATTAAATTTAAAAAATCCGCGGAGCGATGGAACTGCATTACAAGGCCTGGGGTGCGGCCTCACCGGTGACCACCATATGTAACACGCTCCTTCACAAGAGAAGGATTGGCCACCCTGGTGCAGCATCTGACCACTACCTCCCACTTGCATACGTCAAATAACTCATAGCCCTCAGTCCTTACCAGCTGCGAAGCAACTGACTACAGTGGCTGTCAGATCTGCAGCGCAGCAGAGGATGCAAAGAATTTTTGAATCTGGACAGGCCGCCATTTGCAATGTTTAACGCTAGAACCTTAACTAGTGAAGCAAATCTAGCTGTACTATTTCAGGAGCTAGAGGGTGTTAAATGGGATATAGTAGGGCTAAATAAGGTTAGGAGGACAGTTGAGGCCTATAAGGTGCTATAGAATGGGCACGTTCTTTGCTATCCGGGCTTGGCTGACAGAAGAGAAGTGGGAGTGGGGTTCCTTATTCACAGAAACATAGCTGGCAACATAAATTAATTCTATACAAATATATTCAAGGGTGTTAGGTATCGTAATTAAACTCAATAAGAGGTACAAAAAGAAGGTTGTACATGCTCACGCGCCTACATCCAGTCATGATGACGCTTCAGTTGAAACTTTCTATGAAGACGTGGAATCGGCAAAGAGTGAGGTAAAAACACAGTCTACTATACTGATGGGAGACTTTAATGCGTAGGTAGGGAAGAAGCAGGCTAGGGACCAGGCAGTGCGCAATTATGCCATCGGTACTAGAAATTCCAGAGGGAAGCTACTAGTAGAATTCGCAGAACGCAATAAGTTACGGATTTTGAATACTTTCTACCAAAAACGAGGAAACCGTAAGAGGACATGGAGAGAGCCCTGATGGTGAAAATAAGAAAGAAATAGACTTTATAATGAGTGAACACCCCGGCATCGTGCAGGATGTGGAAGTGCTTGGCAAGGTACAATGCAGTGACCATAGAATGGTACGGTATAGAATTCTTCTAGACTTGAAAAGGGAACGACAGAAACTGATACCCAAGAAGCCTGTCAATAAGCTAGCACTGAGAGAGAAAGCAGAGAAATTCAGAGTCTCACTTCAGAACAGGTATTCGGCTTTTATCGACGAAACCAGCCTTAGCGCTGACGCAATGAATGATAATCTGACGCGTATCATTACGGAGTGTGCAGGGGAAGTTGGAGGTACAGTGCATAGACAGGACACTGGCAAGCTGTCCCAGGAGACGAAGAACCTCATTAAAAAGCGTCAAAGCATGAAAGTCTTAAGTACAACAGACAAAATAGAACTGCCAGAGCTTTCGGAGTTGATTAATAAGCGTGAAGTATTCGATGTAAGAAGGTATATCATGGAAAGAATTGAACACGCTCTGAAAAACGGAGGAAATGTCAAAGCAGTGAAGAGGAAACTTTAGATAGGCAGAAATCAGATGTATTCACTGAGGGAAAAGAAGGCCAAATAACTACCAGTAAGGATAGGATAGTAAAATAGCGGAGGAGTTCTACAGAAACCTGAACAGTAGCCGGGACAATTCCGACCTTAATACTATAAGAACTAGCAGTAACCCAGATGACACCCCACCAGCAATGATAGAAGTAAGAAAAGCCTTGGAGAGCATGCAAAGAGGTAAAGCTGCTGGTGAGGACCAGGTAACATCAGATCTGCTGAAAGATGGAGGACAGATTGTGTTAGAAAAACTAGCCACCCTGTTTACGTGGTGCCTCCCGACGGGAAGAGCACCAGAGTCTTGGAAGAATGCTAACATTATCTTAATACTTGAGAAAATATATGACAAGGGCTTCAATAATTACCGGCCGATCAGCTTGCTCTCCATAGTATACAAGCTGTTTACAAAGGTAATTGCTAACAGAGTAAAGAAAACATTACAATTCAATCAACCAAAGGAACAAGCAGGATTTCGAACAGGCTACTCAACAATCGACCACATTCATGCTATCAATCAGGTAATAGGGAAATTCTCTGAATATAGCCGACCACTATATATAGCCTTCATAAATTACGAGAAGGTGTTTTAGTCAGCAGAAATATCAGCAGTCATGCAGACACTGCGGAATCAGGGCGTCGATGAAGTATATATAAACATCCTCGAAGAAATATACCGGGGATCAACTGCTACTATATTGCTTCATAAAGAAAGAAACAGAATACTAATCGAGAAGGGTGTAAGGCAGGGGGATATGATCTCCCCAATGCTATTTACCGCTTGCTTACAGGAGGCTTTCAGAGGCCCAGAATGGGAAGAGTTTGGCATAAAAGGTAGTGGAGAGTACCTCAGTAACTCGTGCTTCGCCGATGACATTGCATTGCTGAGTAACTTAGGGGACAAATTGCAACTCATGATTATGGAGTTCGACAAGGAGAGGAGAAAGGTGGGCCTTAAAATTAATCTGCAGAAAATGAAAGTAATGTACAACAACCTAGTAAGAGAGGAGCGCTTCGAGATAGATGATAGTGCATTTGAAATTGTAAAGGACTATGTCTACTTAGGGCAGGTAATAACCGTTGAGCCAAACCACAAGATTGAAGTAACTAGAAGAATAAAAATGGGGCGGAGCACATTTGGCAAGCACTCCCAAATCATGACAGATAGATTACCACTATTTCTCAAGAGGAAGGTATGTAACAGCTGCATCTTGCTGGTACTTTGCTATGGAGCAGAAACCTGGAGATTTACAAAGAGGTTTCAGCTTAAATTGAGGACGACGCAGCGAGCAATGGATAGAAAAATGGTAGGTCTAACCTTAAAAGACAAAAGAGAGTAGAGTGGGCTAAGGATATCATAGTTGAAATCAAGAAGAGGAAATGAACATGCGCCGGGCATGTAGCGCGTAGACAGGATAAGCGCTGGTCATTAAGGGTAACTAACTGGATTCCCAGAGAAGGCCAGCGTGTTAGGGGGAGACAGAAGGTTGGGTGGGCAGATAATATTAAGAAGTTTGCGGGTATAAATTGGCAGCAGCAAGCACGAAACCGAGTTGAATGGCAGAAAATGGGAGAGGCCTTTTTCCTGCTGTGGACGTAGACAGGCGGATGATGATGCTGATGATGAGCTGGGTGACCGTGCGACTGCGCTTTGATCAGGACCTGATGAAGAGACAACACTGACATCTTCGTGTGCTATGGCAGTTTGCTGGGCTGGAGATATCTGGCCGGGCAACACTTGAAGAGTTAAACCAAGCAGGAGGAACACACAGGTATTCGCTATGGTCGCGATGGTATGGGGCACAGTAACACTGCGCGTCAGCCGAACATCAGTTCTCGGCGTAACGATATCATCACCGTCAGGAACGGGACGGGCTGATGACAGACACGTACGTGACGGCTCGAGGTGGCAGGCCAAAAAAGTGGTTGGGCTCAAGTGGCTGGTGGGCTTTGTGGAGTAGTCGGCATAGATTGGAATATCGAGGTTGAGGGTACTAGACGAACAGTCAATTAAGGCCGAGTGTACCGAAAGGAAATCAAGTCTAAATATGAGGTCATTAGGGCAACAGGCTAGCATGGCGAAAAGACTACGGCGTTAAGACCGGCAATCTGGCCCGAGCAGTGCAGATTCCGATCTTTGGTACAGTACCGCCATCGGCAACATGTATTGCCTGCGTCGTAGACAGCGTCTTAATTTTTCAACCGGCGGCGTAGAGAAGTGCTCATAATAGACAGATGTGCACCTGTGTCAAGGGGGGCGGTCACATGAACATGGTCGACTTGTACTACAAGCAGGCTGTGGTTGGTTGGAAGAGTTAGTGGGGTATTTTCGGCCGTCATTGGTATTGCAGCTTTACCTCTTTAAGCTGCAATATCTAGTTTTTCTGCTGCGATCGTCCAGAGAAGCTCGGCGAGGAAAAGCGCCGAGGTGGCGGTGAGCGGGATTGGCGGTGTAGCGGCGACGGGGAGCGGGAGTTGCGGCGACCAGACGAAGGGGCGTCAGTGAAGCGGTGAACTGGCAAAGGGGCGTCAGTGGAAGGCTCGTAAAATGACGAACAGAAATTGAATTGTGCGGCAGATGAATGTCGAGGGGCCGTAGGGTGCATGTGTGCAGAGGTAGAGAAGGTCTGACGTGGTTGGTGTGACCAACGGCGGCAGCAATAGCGAGAAACGTGCCCAGGCTGGTGGCGGGAAAATCAAAGAAGCTGGTCGTCGGGTGTTCGCCTTTCCGAAGGGTTACGGAAGAGCATTGTTGAAGGTAAACGGCGAGCGTATCCTGTGGAGTGAGACGGGACTTCAGGCCGAGTCAAGGGACATGCTGATGGAAGGCCGAGGTTCACAAACTCCTGCCTCACCACAGTTTGTGTGAACGCCACTGACGGCTGTTCTTGGTCAGAGACGAGCGTTGCGAAAACGGGTGGCTGAAGAGGAGCCGGACAGGCGGCATCGATATCCCGATGAACAATGCGCGTGACGTTGTCATACGTGGAGGACTGGCAGGTGGCTTCACACGATGAGGTTGCGGCCGTGTTGGGCAGCCGAGTGAATCGCTGAGTAATACGGCGGCTCTTGGCTTCTTCGAACCGCCGGCACTGTTTAATGATGGCGTTGACGGTGGCAACGCTGTTGTATACTATAAAAATTTAAGGCATCGCCTGCTATGCCTCTCAGCACATGGGCCACCTTTTGAGACTGATTCATGTGCTCGTCTATCTGATGGCATAGGGCGATGACGTCGTGAATGTACGCGACGTACGACTCCGTCGACGTCTGTGCAGGAGCCGCTAGTTGATTCCGCGCTGTGATCTGCCTTCCAACGGTGTCGCTAAAAAGGTCGGGGATCTTCTCTTTAAAGGAGTACCAGTTTGTAATCTCCGCTTAGTGCGTCTCGAACCACACCCGCAGTGGGCCACTGAGGTTTTTTTTTCTATAAGCACGTTGGCAAGCATAGGAGTGGGGTCCCACCTATAGCTTGCGCTGACCCGTTCGTACCGGTTGATCCATTTGTCGACGTCACCGCCAACCTGACCGCAAAATACCCCGGGATCACGATCAGGAGGCAGAATGACGTACGTAGAAGTCACGGAAGGGACAGGTGGAGAAGACGTTGGTTGTTCAACTTGTGACATGGTTGGACCTATGATGATGCGGCCGATGCGGAGCTTCGTGATGAAGACACAGAAGTACCCAGCACTTCCACCACAAAGATGTTACGTGAACATGACACGGAGCGTGTCTATTTAGAATCTATACTAACACTTATGCGTATACTATCGACTGAGATGGAGGACAGCATGCACAACCACAAACCACCTCCTCGTGGTCGTGTTCTGACCACTGATATGTCAGCTGCATAGCAATATCAGCCGATTAAGGGCGATAAGAAACATAAGTATTTTTAACGCGCCAGTGCTAAAAAGATTCTGACACTTGCATTGTTGACCCAACGCATGCAAATAATCATTGTCAGGTTCTTAGTCGGATTCCATTTGCAGCATTGTGGGTGGCAATCAAGTATTCTACCGCAGAGCCAGGCCATGGTTCTAACTAATCTTCAAATAGACCACACTTTTTGTGAATTGTCTGATGGGGTTGCAGTGCTAGCTATAAAGCGTCATTAACGTTACATATGTCCTGCCATGGTGCAGCCATTATGTAAGGATAACATCAATTAAAGTTATAGCCCATCCACTGAAGTTGATTTATGAAGCAGTGCCCAAGAATACCATCCTCGCTAACACCATATCAGTTTGCTGCTTCTGGTGTCTAATATTCATGCTGCAGTTGGCTCTATGTTACTAAAGGGCAGGACTGCTCCAGAAGAGACTTCGCAGTACACCAGTGCACAAAGACACGTTCACAGCTCTATTACCATTCAAGCCATACATGCGCAAACATACATTTGAATAGAGTTCGTGAGCTTTAGAATATATTGTCTTTAAGCGAAACGTTCGCTCACCGAGTGAGTGACGGGGGCGGCAGTTGCTTGGAGACGGTGCGCCGCTGGCCTAGCTTGCTAGATTTGACGTGGGCGCCAGTCTTTTTAGAACGGTGCGCTGTACTCGACGTAGTCGGCCGTCTCTTTGACCCGGCCCTCTGCCGTGGCAGTAGTAGCAGCAGCAGCAGCACTCAGCCACCTCGTCGTGTCCCCGGCAGCACCTGCACGTCGTGCCAGCCGCTCACCTCTTCCCTGGGCCGGTCGCCGAGGCGGAACTTCGCTAGACCTCGTTCGCCGGAAGCCCAGCCCCAGGAACAGCAGCCGAAACACCCACGCGGCACCTGGTCCCTGGGTCAGTCACCCAGCCGGACTTCTGCTCGAATACGACCGCTGGTTGACCACGAACCCGACTGTTGGTAACTGCTAAAGCCGCGGTTCCCTCTCGCGCTCACCACATATTATCACATCATCCCCTTTTCAAGAAGTTGGTTTACAAACAACTACTCTAGCATAATTGCGCGGGGGAGAAACGAGTCGCTGTTGTGTCGGGCCACTGCACGATGCGTTGTCCACAGTGTTCATCTGCACACTGTGTCACAAACTTACAGCATTGTAAAAATTTCAGTAAGGGAACTGCAGGACAAATGAGTTGAAGCCAACCCTATCAAAACTGTGTTAGTGGTATAGAAAACCACATTGCAAGCCGAACGACCGTTAAGCCAGACACAAGTAGTCAGCTCTAATTTTGTCGTCACGTTTTATGTAATGGACGGAAAAGGAGTATTCCTGCATGAGAAGACTCCAACACTCGGTTGTTCACACGTTTGGCGGAGGTCAAATACTGCAGTGGCTGGTGGTCTGATTGAATGACAAAATGGTTTCCATAGAAATAAATGTTAAATTTTTTAACTGTCCAGACAAGTGCAAGGCATTGTCGTTCAACTTTTGAATAGCGAGATTCGCGCGGCCATAAATTACGACTTGCGTAGGAAACTGGATGGAGCACTTGGTCTTTCCCTATCTGAAGCAATACGGTGCCCAGGCGTCTGTTGGAGTCATCCGTGTGAAAAACGAATTCTCTCGAGAGGTCCGGAGCCAGGAGAATGGGAACATCAATGAGTTTTTTGAGTGCCGTAAACACTTCCTCTGGAGCTGTTCTTCATAAAACAGCGTGCCTGTGTTCCTTCCTCGTGAGGTCCGTGAGGGACTTGGTCAGTTCGGCGTGGGGGGGTATAAACTTTCTGTAATACCCAGTCAGACCAAGTAATGACTGCACTGCTTTTTGTTTTGTTCATAGGTCATCTTGCAGCCAGCTTCTTGTCGAGCGTTTTGAGAAGCGGCTCAACCGTAGTCTCCCCGAATCGATGTCCCAAGAATGATGTGCTGCGGTCTCCAATTTCAATTACTTGGCTTTATGGAGAGGTGCGCTTTCTTGATTCAACGAAAAGCTTCTATGAGGGTTTCGGTGTGTTCTTGCCACGTGTCGGTCACAATGATCACATGATCAGAATAATAGTGAACTTTGTCGACACACTCAATACAAATTTCATTGACGCGTGAATACTACTGGCGCAATTTACATGCCAAAGGGCATGTAGATGAAACCTACAGCCCAGACATACTGGAAAAAGCAGTTTTCTCCCTACTCTAGGGATCTGCCGGTACTTCTCAGTACCCTTTCATGGAATCAAATATATAGATAAACTGCTTTTGTCCTACGACTATAAGAACTACATAGATGCGCGGTGTTGGCTCGCATTCAGAGACCAGAATCTTGATTAATTCCCGAAAATCCGTGCACAAGCGAATCGTGCTGTCCATTCATGCTGTCACGACGACAATCGGAACGTGGTATGGTGACTTACCCCCGTATTGAAAAACGCTGCTTGACTTGAACTTCACTTGTCACCTACTTCAATGCAGCACAAACTTCATTCGAGCTGCCACCCGCCGCTCAGAACAACGGAGAATACGAAAACCTCAATCAACCTTAATCGGCAGCCCCCGAAAGGCGTACCGGTTCCATACGTTCACAAAACCAGCGAAATATTGGCGCGGATCTTAAAAAAGGAAGGGATTCGCATTGCGCACGTGCCTTCGTGTAGGCCGGGCCACCTCCTCCCCCACCTGAAAGACCGGCCAACAATCGACAGGAGCCCGGGTGTCGTTTACAACAATTCGTACGCCGAGTGCCCCTCGTCGTATATTGGCGAGACGAAAAACCTACCGGAACGACTGAAGCAACACGCCAACGATGTGCGGAAGTTCTACAAAGAGCGCATCGCAGTCGCTGAACATGCTAAGACGTTTGATCACAAAATAAATTTCGAAGCGATAGCCATCCTTGAAAGCAAGCCGAACTGGAGGAGAAGATTGTTACTCGAGTCGTGGCACATAGAGAGGACAGCCCATAATATCAACCGCTCTCTCGGAACCATTCCCCAAGTGTATTCTCATGGACTGCGCTCCACGGCAAAACGATAGAGAGAGAGTGGAAGGGGGGGGGGGGTCATTAGCCACCCCATGAGGGCTTTGAAAACGCCGCTGCTACGTAGCCTCAGCAGTCACCCTTGAGGAAGGAACCCATTCACTTCCGAAACGTCGGGTTCCTTCAAAACTTTTGGTTGGAGTCTAAATCATATCCCAGTTTCATACCCAACCAGACAGACTTCTGTCGAATGTTTACATTCAAGCACAAACGCGTTTTTAACGCGCTACCTTTACGCAGTGCCAAGACAGCACAAACGCACTGACGCGTTTCAAACTGGCGGTTTCAAGTCAAGTTCAAGACAAGGAGCATTTATGAATACGGGGGCTAGACCGCTCAATAATACCGAGCTTCAGTATCTCTTGCACTTCTTTCTCAACGCTTTCTTGCAACGCAAGCGGCATGGTGTATTCCGGAACGTGGACGGATTTATCTGAGGTCAGACGTAGTGAGCACTCCACCAGCACCGTTTTCACTGGTAAATCAGAAAAAACTGTCCGCACACTCCTCGAAAAGTGTCTGCACACTGCGAACTTGGAGAGCAGTGAGGTGCTTGGATAGCTTCACATCCGTGCTTAACTGTGTGCATTGCAAGCTCAAAAAGGGCATTTCCTTTACTTCATCCTCTTCTTCGGCAACATTTTCGCTGATCTCTGCAACGACTGAGACGTGTTGTGGTTTTTAGACTGACGCTCTTCGTATTTCTTTAGCATGCTTATATGAAAAGTCTTGTTTTTTTCCGGACACATCAATGGCATAGTCAAAGCCATTTTTTCGTTCAAAAATATGAAAAGCTCCTTTCAATTGCATTAAACGCTTGTTGGAGTCAATTAGAAGCAGAATAAAAACTTTGTCGCCCGGCCATGATTTTCAAGGCCGACTTTTCTTATCGTAATAGGTTCTCTGTTTGGCACGAGAATTTCCAGCTGGTAATGGGCAATTTCATGTCTCTTCGAGGCGATTGCGCAAATCACAGACGTAGATGTAGACAACCGGGTTTCTAGGTCAAGGCCCTCATTCGTTAAGGTTCCCTCAAAACCCCTAGAGGTCCTCGGATATGGCGACCGTAAATAGGTTCAAATTGGGAGAACCCAGGGCTTGTCTGTGCTACTTCCTTATATGCAAAAAGCAGGGGAGCGAGGTATCTATCTTACAATGAAGGCCTCTCTTGGCACAATCTCTTGAGCATTGTCTTTAAGGTGCCATTAAACATTTCCACGAGACCATTCTCTATCGCTTGATATGGTGTTGTCTTTATCAGCTTCACAGAGAGAAGTCTGCTAACTTCTTCGATTTATTTGAAGACAAAACTTGCCCCTTGTTTAGCAACACTTTTTTGGCAGGAAAATGCGGGAAAAAGATCTCCATTAGTGCTTCCGCCACGTGAATTGCACCGATTGCGGGCACTGCTACAGCGTCTGGGTACCAAGTTGTGAAGTCGATAAAAGTCCGCACATATCGGCTACGATGGTCTGATCCTGGAAAAAATGGGTCGATTAGATCAACGGTGACCCTTTCAAAAGATGTCCGGATAAAGGGCATGTAGCCTAGTGGTGTGACACCAACTTTACCTTTAAGGGTTAGTCCTCTGGCACTTGCCGCAAGACTTTGCCAAGCACTTCACGCATCTGGGCAGGTCAGGCCAATAAAACTTTTGCAGGACCCGACCCGTGGCTCTTTTGATGCACTGGCATCTTGCCCTGGTGCTTTATGAGCAATACCAAGGATACCCTGCCGGAACGCTTTTGGTGTAACCACCTGCCTTAAAGTTCTACCAGTATCATGGCGGTAAATACGACAAAAGAATTCCTTATCTTCAATTATTCTCTAGCTTTGATTTTTCGCCGGGTTAAAATCTCTGTGGAGCTTAGCGAATGTAGCCTGCAGGGTTGGGTCTTTTTGCTGCTCCTCGAATATTCGAGTTCTTCTGACGTTGGGTAAATTGAATGTAGAGACGTACAATGGCGCCACCTTGTTGTGACCTTGTTGGTCGGCTTTGGATTTGATAACGCTAGATGAAAGAGACGAAAGATAAGAGTTGTCAGGTGACTTGGTCACCTGCGCTTCCACCCGCAACTCATCCACATAAGTACCAGACGCCGGCTTCCAGTCAGTATCTGGATCGTATGATCCTCTGACACCTGAAAGATTTCCCAAGAGAAGGCCATACAATGGTCTATCTATGTAAGCCACCGTCAGCATCCCTATGAAGTATGGTGTGTTTACTTGCACTACAGCTTCCAGGAGATGGCTAGTGGAGCTATCTAGCAGAACGACGCTTATACTCTTGCTAGTCAAGCAAACATCAGGACAAGTTTCCTTCTGATGATTGCCGCGTTGCATCCCGTGTTGCGTAGTACCTGAACCTTCTTTCATATCAGTACACGTTTGACCAATGCCACCCGTCACACATGTTCAATCACACATGTCCTAAACTTCATTCTTGACAGGGTTCCCTGTGTTGACTGTGTATTTCTAGACTTCCCAAAAGCGTTTGACAAGCTTTCTCATCAGATGCTTCTTTAAAACTCACCACCCTAACAATGACCCTAAAGTTCTTCAATGGCTTCACTATTTTCTTACTGATTTTTCCCAATTTATTCCCTGTAAATAACACCTCATTCATCACTTCTGCACATAAATCAGGAGTGCCTCAGGGCTTTGTACTGGGGTCTTTGCTTTTCCTCGTCTACATAAACGACTTACCTAATAGTATATGTTCATCCATTAACCTGTTCGCTGGTAACTGTGTTATATGCCCTGTTATTAACAGCTACTTGGACGTTAATCTCCCTTAGTCTGATATAAACTGGTTTCGTGACTGGATTAAGACGTAGAACATAGAATTAAACAATAGGAAATGCAAGCAAATGCTCGTTTTACGTTGCGCTACAACTCTCATCTTGATAATAATAATCTAGTACCTGTTGCATATTACCAATATCTGGACGTACTCATCTCTTCTAATCTTTCCTAGAAGATGCATGTAGTCCCTGTAATCAATATCGCTAATAGCACGCAGAGCTTTCTACACCATGATTTTTATCTCCCTTCCTTTCCGGTAAAATTATTCTGTATCAATCCTTACTCTATTCCAAAATTAAGTATGCGGTGTCTGTGTAGGACCTCAGTCAAGAAATAATCAATCATCAGCTTGAATCCATTTCAGAGTCTAGCTGCTTGTTTCATTTTTTCTAACTATCATCGCACCTCCATCGTCCCTTCCCTAAAAACAACATTATCATTACCTCTGCTTTCAGGACATGGGAAGTATCTCAGCTCTGCCTGTTTCGCGAGGTAGAATACGACAATCAGATACACAAAAATGAATTTATAACCCGAAGCTTCTATTTATGTATCCATCCACATCGACTATCGTCTTAAAATTGACATTCTCACACGCCACACCAGCCATTCTTACAATTAATTCCTTCCCAGTACGTCAGCAAGTTGGAATCACCTTCCCCGCTGTGTAGTCCAAATTACTAATAACTCTATGTTGAAGGCTACTGTAACTAACCTGTTGTTGTCATAATTTTCAGGATTATAGTATTCGCATTTTTACGTTGCACGTTTTTCTTCAATTTTTTACTACACATTTGTATGTTGAAATATGCTGCTCCAACAATGCAATTTTCTGTTCATAGACACGTGCTTGTGCTTGAGTATTATTTCGTTTGACTCGTTTTCGAAATGGGCCTGCTATGCTTTGAACATCTTATATACCTGTTTTTTGATGGTATACACGGCACCATTTTTGTTGCTTTTCTTCATTTCTATATGTAACCCCTATTTTGTGCTTTTTAAGTATGTTGTGGTAAAAATATTTTCCACTTTCTTATGCAATACCCTCGGGCCCAGAAATTAATAAATAAATAAACCTGATTACTCCTAATCAATTTGACAATTTTCTCTAAATATTTAAATAAAATGATTGAGAAAATTTCGAAAAGACACCCGTTTTATTTCAGGAGGTTATATCACGACTCCGTGACGCAGCTTAAACTTGAGAACTCCCTCCACCTATTGCCCCTTCACTATAAAATGCCTTTGATATGCCTATTTCACAAGTACGTCCTCAGTAATAAAATCTCGACGTCGCATCTTGAACGTCGTCTCTACACGTCGCGCAGCTTACACCCTCGCCTGAGCGCCCCACACGTCTTTGGTAGCACGAACGCGTTTAGCCCATCAGCACTACCGTAAGCCATCCGCATGTAGAATAATATTTCAGATTACATTGTTTAGCACATTTTGACAGAAACATGAGGTGAATTTTTCGTAAGAATTATTGTTTGATCGTGTAGCACCTTCTTTTAATTCATGTGCTGTAATCGGCTGTTCTATGTGCTGTTTGATAACGCGGATGCTCCACATAGCTCATTTTATTCTGCTGAATTTTTGTTTTTATTCACTTGCACAGTAATCTTCTCACCTACAAGTTTAACCTTGATTTCTTTGTAATAGATCCTACTTATTGCCATAGGAATTGTAGTTTGCTTTGAAGAAAGAAAATTCATGATTATTGTTTTGAATTTAGAACATGTCGATCAGACCATATAGGAAGCCGTTAACGAGAGATTAAAGTACTTGCATTAGGCAGATCATCCAGCGTTTTCACAATTATGGTGGCACCATGAATCAACAGTGAATCTATGCTGCTAAAGAAGAACAACATTAATAACTAAGCCCCAGCGAGTATGTTAACACTTGGTATCATATATACAGAACCTAAAATATCATAGATTAAGATAGTAGTACTGGTGAGCTTTAGTATATCTGGTACATGACATTCACGTGCCTCTAGGCAATAACGTACGACACGTGGACTGCTTATAATGTGCGAACTTTTACTGCTTCTACGTTTTATTTTCGAGAAAATTGTGAGCTTACACAGCGCGTTCAATGAGACGTCTAAGTCCACTCTCTGTTGCCAAAATGGCTGTATGCAAGCTAACAGGGCCTTTAGGTGGTGTCACGCTCGTATGTTTCACCCACCATATTCATAAGTTACTATATTCTACCTTTGCATTGTCCTGAGCTGCCATCTCCCAATTTTTATTGTTTACGTAGACGTCGGAACCACTGGCATTGTTAAAGCCTACGAGATGAAGTGATTTGGGACTTTTCCGCAAGTGGTACGATTCATTCATTGTTGCAATGTGAAAAAGGTGGATTGCATTTATGACCACAGCATTCTCTACGTGTGATATTGTCAACATGTTATTCAGTGACATCCTGTTCATTTATATTTCTTCACATGAAGCAAAATACAACTAATACATGTACCCTTCTGTACCTCATCAGTCGTTATGCTTTCAATTGTAGCCTAAGAACAGCAAAAAAATACAAACTAATGTTATGTATCATTACAAAACTCCATGCTATACTTTTTAGCCCCGTTATGGCGCGAGGAACCTATAATCGAAAACACCTTTACGCCTCTAGAAATATTAGATACACTTTGAAAAAAGAATTGTAGTTAAAGCCGTCAAAGTTAATTGCAAATACAGTTTGCATGAAGCACTACAAGCATGGCAGCTGTTGAACCATAACAAAGCCCAAGCTTACTGATTTGTAGCATGCGCTAATAGCAAGCGTGAGCATCTTCTTCCCAAATTGCTGTCAAGACATTAATCTCGGCCTTGTATTCCCGGAAAGGCCTGTGTGGATGCGTGTGGTTACAATTTTTCATGCAGAGATAGGACTCTGTTACCGCTACTGTGCGCGAAACCGTGTGTTGCCAGGACCATGATGCAGCTCGTGTAGTCGATTATGCTGCGCACCCAAGCGCGATGACCACGATGCGAAGATGGAAGCGGTGATAGTGCAATTGCGCTGCCCACTTTTTCGCGCTGTGTTGGCATCACCGACGCTGTGTGTATTCCAGCAGCTCGTTCGTCGTTGTGTCGGTCCCATACCGCTACCTAAGGTTCTTGAGGCATTTCTTTTGCACAGATACTATGCGATGTAGATTACATATACCACGGCTCACTCTTCGTATATATATTTACGGAGAATGGATGAAGGCGGAAAACAGCTTGCCGCCTTTAAACTTAGATTTAGGTGCATTTTAAAGAAACTCCGGTGGTCGTGATTTCCAGATTACTTCACTACGACCTTTCTCATAAACATATGGTGAATTCGAGACGCAAAACTCCAACAGTCATTATTATGGCTTACGGGGAACAAGCCACATTGTTCCCTTCTGCATATTTTTAAAGGAAGTTGTACCTCCCGTATTTACTTCCTCTCAACACGGAGCATTTGATTACTCTCGTGAAAGTGGCGCTCAAAGAGTTGCATGCAAATCCACTCATCGCAAAAACATATGCACATTGCTTGACTCGAAGCCTGGCTATTCTGACGGTGAGTTATTAGAAAATATTTATATTTCTTTCTGTCTCATAAAAATAGGCTATACGGCTGTAGTAAGCGTCGATAATGTTTAACGAGAAAACCGTACCGAGCAGGTCAAAATATTTCCACGTGGCTCTGCAATACAGGCTATGTTATACAGTCTTTTTGGGGCATCTGCTAGCAGGAAAGTGAAACAGGAATCGAGTGAGTGAGCGAGTGAGTGAGTGAGTGACTGAGTGAAAGAGCTTGATTTGGTCACACGGAAATTGAACATTTTTATTATGGTGAATGAAAATTATCTTCCTTACACCGTGATTTTCAAGAAAAACCGTTTGAAGAATCATTCGTATCCCTACAGTACAAGTACACCTACCGACACCTCGCAGTGAAGGCTTCTTGCATGTTATTGTTACTATGGCAACATGAAAGCTCCGATTTGTTTTTCACCTAGTAATTGCCATTTTTGAGTATTCCGGGAGTTTGGGTTGGATATTCTGGTACATTTCTCTACGTCAACATCTGGAAATAAATTGGTTCTTGGAGCTGTAGACTAGCTTAGTGGCTGTGCCGAAGCGAAACTCAAGCTAAAGGTAGCGCAAGTGGAGCGGGGAAGTACTTTATTAAAGACATTGTAAGCGCAATATTGACAACGTTTGATTTTCATCTTCTTCATCTGTATATAATCATTATCACGAAGAACGTCGTCTTCGTTCGAAGGGTTGATCAGGCGATAGGGGCTTAATAAACGCGGTCGAGACTCCAACGCTGCTACTGTCTTACAGAGTGGTGGAGGCTGCTTCGATCCCCAAGTCCTGTCCGACGTCACGTTCCCCTGGAGCTTCGTTCAGGTCACCGCTTGCCTCCCCCGTCCGCTGTCATGGCTCAAGAACCACTGCCCGGAACATCCAGCATCCCGGTATAACAAACCATTCCTGCGTGGATCGTCAATGCCCGGCAGCGCGACCTACTCATCTTCTGTGGTCTTCCACGCGACGACGTCGAGGTATGGCTAAAAGAATACGACATGACCAGTGTTTATAACCAATGGGATGAGTCTCAAAAACTTCGCCACGTCGCCTTCTGTCTGTCCGATGTCGCGAAAACGTAGTTTTTTTAACCACGAGAGCAGCATCCCGGATTGGCCTACTTTTGCTCAACAAGTCCGTAGGATTTTTGGGAAACCAAACATCCATTCCGAAGTGTCGAAACGAAATCTCTATGGGCGTGCCCAACATCCCGGGGAGACGTACACTTCGTACATTGAAGACGTCCTTGCCCTTTGCCACCGCGTGAACTCAGCGATGACAGAAGCTGATCGTGTTCGCCACATCATCAAAGAGATAGGCCATGTCACGTTTAACGCTCTGGCTGTCAAAAACCCCACCACCGTTGAGGACGTCATCACGACATGTCAGCATCTTGATGAACTCCAAGCAATTCGATTGCACCCAGACTATCTAGACGCCAGTGACAGCCGGCCTTCCTCCGATGCGGACTTGCGCGTGCTGATTCGCACTCTGATTCGCGAGGAACTTCAAGTGCAAGGGTTTTCATGTGCACCCGCCCGTCGGCCTCTCTCTCAATCGGATGGTATACGTGACATCATCAAAGAGGAGCTCTCATTCATGGCTGGCGCTCTCCCATCGAACACTACGGCGCCACCAACACCACCCATGACGTATGCGCAAGTCGCTGCCATGCCACCTGCCTTGGTTCAGCACGCGCATCCCGTTCCTGCGCAGTCCAACGTAGCAGCATTTGCACCACACTCGCCTGTCCCAGCGCCAGTACCAGCGCCTGTGACAGCTCCAGCACACTATGCCCCCTGGCGCTCGCCTCGCCAAATATGTTACTATTGTGGCATTCGGGGCTATATTTCACAATTTTGCCGCAAGCGCCAACAGGACAAATGCCGTGGCTACGATGTTTATGAAAGGAATTCGGAGCCATCCCTGAACCAGTACCAGCGACGCCCTACGACACGTTCTTTCTCTCCGACTTCTGCACTCGCCGCACCTCACCCCTGCTATCCCGGACGCCGCCGGTCTTCTTCACTGCTGCGACGCTCAACATCTTCTCTGAAACCGGCTGTACCTACTTCTGACTACCACTCGGAAAAATAGCTGGTGCAGTTTTTGGAGGGAAAGCTGCATCGCTCGAACAAACACCAAGATCTCCAGAGGGCCATGCCTTGTTATTAGTGTATGTGGAAGGGGTACCAGTTCAGGCATTGGTGGACACGGGGGCTGCTATTTCTGTTATTTATGCGGATTTGTGTTCTCGTCTACGTAAGGTTGCCACACCTTATACTGGCACTCTCTTACGCAGCGCAAATGCCTCGCAGATACGGCCATCAGCACAGTGCACTGTTAGAGTTTTCATTGATGGAATCCGGCATCATAATCAGTTTGCCGTGTCGGCTTCTTGTGCTTTTAAGCTTATTTTAGGATGAGACTTTCTTTCGATGATGCTGCTTCCATCTCTTGTCGACAACGACTCATACATATGCGAGAGATGGATGATATTTCCCCGAAATCATCACCTGACCGGCTACGAACAATGACTTCCTTGTGCCACCTAACCACGAGCACGTTATCACGGTTATGTCTGACTCCATTGACCACGGTGACTTCCTAGTCAGTCCATCAGCCCGTTGTCTATACAGAGGGATTGCACCTTCATCGAGTCTTGTCCGCTTCTCCAACGGCACCACATTTCTCGCAGTACTTAATATCACCAATGAGCCGATTCTGCTGAACAAGGGCACTGTTGTATAGTTTCCAGCGTGGACACACAACCTACCTCTGTAGTGGCTTCGGATACCAGTCTGGTGGAATCACGTTCATTACCAACAGATGCTCCACCTACTACGGCTCTCGTCAATGCCATCAGCACGGAGTCCCCGCAAGCAGACAAACTACTGTCGTTGTTGTCTAAGCATAAATTTTCTTTAGACGTACATTCCACTGCTCTAAGCCAGACTTCAGCGGTGGCTCATCGCAGACACACCGACGAAACTTCTATTGTCCATTGTCGACCATACCGTGTTTCTTCCAGCGAACGCGAGATCATCGACAAGCACGTTGCTGATATGCTCAAGCAAAACATCATCCGCCCCTCCTCAAGCCCTTGGTCGTCACCTGTCGTTCTCTTAAGAAAAAAAGACGGTTCGGTGCGATTCTGCGTTGACTACCGCGAATTAAACAAAGTAACCAGAAAAGACGTATATCCCTTGTCTCGGATTGATGATGCCTTAGATTCCTCACAAGGAGCGGAATATTTTTCGAGGCTTGACCTGCGCTCCGGTTATTGGTAAATTCAAATGCACGAGTATGCCAAAGAAAAAACTGCGTTTGCCACATCCGACGGACTTTACGAATTTAACGTCATGCCTTGCGGCCTCTGCAATGCGCCAGCAGCGTTTGAACGAGTGATAGACACTGTATTGCGGGGCCTTAAGTGAAAAACTTGCTTATGTCACCTTGATGACATCCAGCTACCGTCCCCAGATTAACGGCCTCACAGAGCGCTTCCGTCGAACATTGACCGACATGATATATATGTATATCAACGCCGACCACACCAACTGGGATACCATCCTGCCATTCGTGACTTTTGCGTACAATACCGCTACGCAGCGCACCACGGGCTATTCCCCATTCTTTCTCGTCTATGGCCGTCAACCAACATCTCCGCTCTACATCTCCTTTTTCGACGTCCCTGTGAACTCGTCATCGTTATCGAGGGGAGCACTAAATCTCTCGCCTGGCTTATTGTCGCCGACGCGCCTACCTCCATACACAGGCAAGCCAACAAGAGCGGAACACTCGCTACCATGGCATCCACTGCGTAGTTCACTTCAATACTGGAGACGAAGTACTGTTGTGGACCCCAACGCGGGTTCCCAGCCTGTGTGATAAGTTTCACTCACATTTCATCGGCCCCTACGCTATAGTCGAGCAAACATCTCCTGTTAGCTATCGAGTAACCCCTGTTGCCATGCCTTCCGATGGTCGTTTTCGTGGTACGGAGGTTGTTCCCGTGTTGCGCCTAAAACCATTCGTGCGCCGTACACCACCGTCATAAACAGCGGCCTAATTCGCCGCTTCCGCACGAGAAGGAAATTAGTGTAAGCACAGTATTGACAACGTTTGACCTTCGTCTTCTTCATATGTATATAATCATCATCACGAACAACGTTTTCTTCGTTCAAAGGGTTGATCAGGCGATTCGGCCTGATAAAAGCCGTCGAGACTCCAACGCTGCTACTGTCTTACAATATTTGTATCCTTTGTATTGTTCGCATGTTATAGATCACCCGACGCTACATTCGATTACATGATAAAACTATAAGAATACATGTCTCCTTTTCAGCGTAAACATTTTTCTCTCGTAGGCAATGTTAACTTGCTTAGTATTAACTGGGAACGTCTACAGGCAGATTTAAAGTAGGACAGAAATGCTAATTTTGTCTTCGACCTTATGCTAGAACACGATTTAATTCAAGCAGTTAATGAACCTACCCGTGTACAAAGTTTCTCTAGCAATATTCTAGACCTGCTATTTGTGAATCGTGATTTTCGGAATGCGTCGTATCAGTTGATGAAGGTCTGTCCGATCACAAGCTTGTAAATGTCTCCTTGCCCATACTTACGCCTGCTGTCTCTAAACGTACAAAAATTGCTTCAAAAACTTTGCAAAAGTTGATGATGCATGCATAATAGATTACTTGAAAACGTGCCTTGGTGACTTCACTGATACTGACAACGACGTATTCACGCTCTGGGCAATGTTCATCGAAATTTGTCGCCACTGCATAAATACATTTGTGCCTAACAAAACAAAGACGGTCCATAAACAAACGCCGTGGATGACGCGTAACATATTGCAACTGAAGCGCAAACTAAAAAAAAGCAAAAAGAAGGGTGACCCACCCCAACTTATCAGTGTTATACGAAGCAAATTGTCATCAGCGGTTTGAAGTTCAAAGGATTAGTACTTCAACGTGCAGTTACCTGGTTTCTTTAAAAGTGCAACCCGAGAATTTTTGGGGATAATTAGGCGAAGCTAAGAGACCTGTCTGTGAGATAATGGTCGATGAAACCACTACAAAAGACGTGAATAAAATTTTCGAACATTTTAACACTTACTTTCACAGCGTTTTTTTTCCAGGCAGATTTAGGTAGCGTGTTTCATTCTACTGTTTTTGAGGCGCACGAAGTTGACTTTATTTCATACAATGGTATTGTGTCAATGCTTTTAAACTTGAAGACAACGAAATCATGTGACCCAGATGGTATATATGGACCAAATATGTTTCTTGAGCGCTATGCGCAGTGTATCGGTAGATTTCTTTATATTCTAATTAGAGATTCTTTGTTGTCTACTCAGGTGCCCAAAGACTGGAGCACAGCTCGGCTAGTGCCAATTTTTAAAAAGAGCAATTGTTTATCTGTAGAAAATTATCGACCGAAATCTTTAACTTCATCCTGCTGTAAACTAATCGAGCGTATCATCACCAACCACATGCCAAAATTTTTATACAGAAATTCAGTGTTAACGAACTGCCAGCATGACATTAGAAAAGGCTACTCCACTACGACACAGCTGTTAACTGTAATTCATAGTTTTGCAAGAACATTGGATAATAATGGTCAAATCTATGCTCTTTTCTAGACTTCAGCAAGGCGTTTGATATAGTAGTTTACTGTAAACTTATACAAAAACTCAAAGATTACAATCTTCCTAGCATTTTAGTATCCTGGCTAGCAGCTTATCTTTCAGGTCGCGTGCAGTTTGTCACTAATGAGGGCAACGACTCGTGCTGTCTTCCAGTGACACCCGGAGTACCCCAAGATAGCGTCCTGGGGCCATAGTTGTTTTTGTTCTATATAAGTGACATTGTCAACGTTGTTACACCTGGCACACAAATCAGATTGTTTGCAGATGTTTGCGTTTTATATCAGGAAATAACTACAGTGCATAGCCAAACCGACGTCGAGATTAGTTTGCTCAACATGCAGGCGTGGTGTGACAGATCAGGCATTTCTTTAAACAAAGAAAAAACTGCCTGTTTTTGTATTATAAGGAAAAAAAGCCAGTTAAAATACACCTACAAACTAGCCGCCTATCGCTAAAAGAAGTTCAAAGCTTTAAATATCGGGGGTAACATTTTCAAACAACCTTTCGTGGAATTTACGTATTAGTAATATATGTTCCTCAGCTTTCCGTAAACTTTGTTTCCTGAAACACAAGCTTGCAAATTCACCCGCCCACATTAAACTATACTGAGTTACATTACTTTCATTACACCGAAGTTACAGTATGCTTGCATTACATGAGATCTTTACACTAAACACAACATTAAATTAATAGAGAAAGTCCAGTGGAAAGCTGTTCCCTTCATTTACTCTAAGTTCAAGCACACTGATTCCTCCTCACAGCTGATGCCAGAAAATGACATACCCCTCCTCGAAACACGTAGGCAGATTCTCCGCCTCAATTTCCTACAATCACTCATTAAACGTGAATTATCCATCGACCCCGCATTATATGTAACACCTCCATCCACAAGACATACACGTCACGATCACACACATGCTTTAATTCCTCATTTTGCTAGGACAGATATTTACAAACACTCATTATGTCCCAGGACAGTGTCGGAGTGGAACTCTAGGCATGAAATGAATGACCTTTTTTAGGTTACCACAATATCCGCGTTAGGTGTTGTGTTTTGATTTTGTGTGTTTTTTGTAAGTTGTGTTTTGATTTTGTATGATTTTGTATGTCGGAGTGGATTTCTTGGCATATAATGAATGCCCCTTTTTAAGTTACCCTATTACACGCGTTAGGCGTTGTGTTTCCATTTTGTATGTTTTACTTCATTTTACTTACTTCGCTTGTAACTACAGTACTGCATTTTTTATAGTACCCTCTGAGTGCCTTTACTAAGTTGAGTGTAAAAATTTACGCACGCCATGTACTCACTGTATAGATATTTTAGTATAGTATTTCATTTTAGTGTACTATGAGTGCGCCTCCTGCAAAGACCGAATTCTGGTCAGCAGTAGGTTATAAATAAAAAATAAAAAATATAGTTAGAAGACCTTCGGCCCTGGAGGTCTTGATATTCAGTAGGGGAACGGCTCTTATAGGTGCCTCACTCAAGCAAAACGGAAAAGAATGAATCTGGCACTAAAGCCACTGAAGTAATCAGAGGACGACCACCTGCCACCTGCTGCAGAAGGCGCTTAAAAAATACATAGACAGACCGCTGCCTTTCTTGTCATCCAGGTGCGCCGATGTTTAGCATAATAAGAGGATGCCACGCTTTCGTAGGTGCCGTTTGCTTACATGACAGCACAACAAGTTATGTCGATGACACCACAAAACTTGCTTTGCCCTAGAAGCTTTTGAACGACATTTGACGCCGTACTCGAGCGTCCTCTATGCTAATTTGGACGCCACCACACACCCAAGGGATCAACTGATACAATAGTGCTTCATAAAAAAGCAACAGAATACCAATCAAGAAGAGTGTAAGGCAGGGGGATACCATCTCCCCAATGCTATTTACCGCGTGCTTACAGTAGGTTTTCAGAAGCCTAGAATGGGAACAGTTAGGCATAAGGGTTAATGGAGAGTACCTTAGTAACCGGCGCTTCGCCGATGACATGGCATTGCTGAGTAACTCAGGGGACGAATTGGAACTCATGGTTAAGGAGTAAGACAAGGAGAGCAGAAAAGTAGGTCTTAAAATTAATCTACAGAAAACGAAGGTAATGTTGAATAACTTGGGAAGAGAACAGCGCTTCGAGATAGGTAATAGTGCACTTGAAGTTGTAAAAGACTATGTCTACTTAGGACAGGTAATAACCGCGAAACCGAACCAGAAGACGGAAGTAACTAGAATAATGAAATGGAGCACATTTGGCAAGCACTCGCAAATTATGACAGGTAGATTGCCACTCTCCCTCAAGAGGAAGGTATAAAACAGCTGCACCTTGCCAGTACTTAGCTGCAGAGCAGAAACCTGACTACTTACAAAGAGGGTTCAGCCTAAATTGAGGACGACGCAGCGAGCAATAGAAATGACATTGGTAGTTGTAACCTTAGGCGACAATGAGAGAGCAGAGTGGATTAGGGAACAAACCAGTTTAAGGAGATTGTAGTTGAAATCAAGAAGAAAAAATGGAGTAGTACGTAGACAGGATAACCGCTGGTCATTAAGGGTAACTGACTGGATTCCTTGAGATGGCAAGTGGGTTAGGGGGAGACAGAAAGTTAGGTTGGCAGATGATAATAAGAAGTTTGCGGGTATAAATTGGTAGCAGCAAGCACAGGACCGAACTTACAGGCGCAACATGGGAGAGGCCTTTGTTCAGCAGTGGACGTAGTGAGAATGATGATGATGATGATGACATACCCACAAAGTGAGTCAACTCACCGAGGAAGAAACATCGGAGAAGTGAATGTTGGCGAGTTCGTAAGAATGAATTACTTAGCAGGTAGCGCAAAA
This sequence comes from Rhipicephalus annulatus, assembly GCA_013436015.1. Lineage (NCBI taxonomy): Eukaryota > Metazoa > Arthropoda > Arachnida > Ixodida > Ixodidae > Rhipicephalus > Rhipicephalus annulatus. Next base: position 415,903 of record WOVY01000089.1, on the reverse strand, counting down.
TACGAAGACACAAGTGAGGAACGAAGATGCGAGGTGAATGTTTGCTTCAAACTAAGTTTAATCTCAGAATACACGCCTACTCGTCACCCAACAGTTGTTAGAACACCAAATCGTCTCCCAAGTAAGAACATCTCCTCACACAGCGACAGCAATGACCAAAATACCACAATATTTTAATCATCCCAAGTAATATATATGATACACGCAAATATCGACGCAGTTAAAAACGCTAGAAACGATAAACTTGCTATGACGTAGAGCATGCTCCCCCTCGAGCATTCATCACGAGCAAAGGGAATGTGTCACATTACCTGCAAGGAAAGCTTGCTCACTGGGGTGAATGTTCAAGGGAAGCTGGCTGACACGTACATTAAAGTCTTTTTGAATCATGATATCTTTTCCTCCAGCTCAGAAACATGCCACGTGAGCCACAGCTAATATTGAATGTAAAACAAATAATTTTACATAACAACGTAAATGAAGCACAAAAAACATGAACAAGAAAGGCTACAACAAAAGCGCTTAAAAAGAATACACCACAAGTGAACAACACCTCCAAATTTCTCAACTTATCCCTGCAATTTTCTTCACAGTGCGTCATCTGGATGTACGCACCGCGGTTGACTAAACCGCTCTTGAGGTACCGTTCTTTCCACTCTAAGCTGGTGGAGAATGGCGTCGCTTTTTTGTGTCTTAAGTCCGCTGTCAACAGATATTGCACGCATTCCACTTTGCACACCTTTGTTCATTATTTTCTTTTTCCCAGCTCGTTTCTGAACCGACTAGAACCACGCAAGAGACCGCGATCATACTAGATTTGATATTAACTACGCACGCTAATTTTGCTTCCCCGATTTCATACTTACCCGGTCTGAGCGACCACTCGCTCCTTTCATTTATTATAAACGTTCCACTAAGCAAGGCTACGACCTCAACTAAGCAAATTCGCGACTACTCAAGAGCAGACTTTGAAACTATTAACAACGAACTAGCTTGCTTTCTGGACATTTTCTTGTTGCATTTTGATACGCGTACCGTTCAAGAAAACTGGAACCTATTTAAAAATAAAGTTCACGAACTAACCGATAAATACATCCCTCTGCGCACAATAAATTCTAACCCGGAGGCGCCTTGGTACAACAAGCAGTTAAACAGGCTGTCTAATCGAAAAAAGCGCTGCTATCGTCTGGCTAAAAAATCCCCGAGTGATTACCGATGGAACGCATACACAACCGCCAACAAAGCATACATTGCAGCAGCAAAACTTGCCAAATCACACTTTCTTCAGCGCACCCTTCATTCTATGCTTATTAACTACCCTAAAAAATTTTGGCGTGTGATCACTCTTTCTAAAACGAATAGTATTACATTGACTGGGCCAGATGGTTCCATTATACCCAGTAGCGAATGTTCTTCCCTACTCAATGCAGTTTTTTGCCAGAACTTTGTTGTTTCTTCTAACCCCTCAATACCTAAACTTCAGAACTGTAATTATCTCTCCATGGACCTCATTGTTACTGACCCAGGTGGTGTAAGTAAAATATTCCAGTCACTGAAACCCTCATCGAGCCCCGGTGTTGACCTTATTAATACGAAGTTCTTAAAAAGTACTGTTGTGTATTCCTCTATTATTTTGTGCAAAATATTCCAGCAGACCCTCGACACGAGCATCCTGCCGGCGGATTGGGAAGTCGGGAAGGTGGTGCCACTCCATAAGTCCGGTAACAAACACACGCCTAACAATTTCCGACCCATATCACTAACAAGCATTCCATGCAAAATTCTCGAACATGTAATTTTTTCCCATCTGGTCAAATTTCTTGAATCTAACTCTTTCTTCTCACCCACGCAACATGGTTTTCGAAAGAAGTTCTCGTGCGAGACCCAATTGCTTTCATTAACCCACAAGCTACACTTAATTTTAGATCGCCGTTCATCCGCTGATTGTATTTTCCTCGACTTCTCCAAGGCTTTTGACAAAGTGTCTCACAAACTACTCCTTTAAAAACTAAGCAAGTTAAATCTAGATCCTAAGTTGTTTGCATGGATTGAGTATTTCCTTTCTAATCGTTTCCAGTTCGTCACAGTCAATAACTATGACTCTTCACCCAGTCCTGTTCATTTCGGCGTTCCCCAGGGCTCTGTCTTGGGACCACTTTTGTTTTTGATATACGTTAATGACCTACCTAGCTGTGTTCTCTCTAATATTCACTTGTTTGCAGATGACTGTGTTATTTTTCGAGAAATTAACAACGATAACGACGTTACGGCACTGCAATCGGACATTAATGCAATTTCTAACTGGTGTGAGCAATGGTTATGGAACTTAATACAACTAAATGCAAAGTATTAAGCATTTCAAGAACAGCCCTTTCGACGGGTTCCTATTACCTTAACAACACACTTCTTAAACCTGTGACGTCGTACCGATACCTGGGAGTTCACATAACAACTGATCTTACCTGGTCGCTTCATATTAATACCGTTATTACTAATGCTAATCGCCTGCTTGGCTACCTTCGCCGCAACTTCTTTTCTGCACCTACCTCTTTAAAAACACTTCTGTATAAATTATTGGTTCGTTCTAAACTCGAATATGCATCATCAATTTGGGACCCGAGCCATGACTATCTGGTGACATCACTTGAGCTCGTGCAGAACAACGCAGCACGTTTCATTCTCGGTAATTTCACCCGTGCGGCAAGTGTCACGTCCATGAAAAACTTGCTTCAATTACCCACTCTAACTTCGCGCCGCAAACACTCTCGCCTCTGTCTCTTTCACAAAATTTACTACCATAATTCGCCCCTATTCAGTGAGTTAATTATTCCTCCTTCATATATTTCTTCTCGTATGGATCACCGACACAAAGTAGGAACAATATTCGTCACAAGATTCGTCACAATACGTCACAAGATTGGAACCGCCTTCCCGGACTGACCGCCGCAATCGAAGACAACCATCAGTTTCGTGCAGCACTAGCTAACATTGTATGATTAGGGCCCATGTATGTTTGTACTTATCTGCTTACTACTTTTGTTGCTGCTTTTAGGTTTTTTGTATAACCTTGTAACCCACTCCCCTCTGAAATGCCTGTAGGCCTTGAGGGTACAAATAAATAAATAAATAAATAAATAAATAAACAAGAGCAGGTGAATCGTCTGAAGAACGTAGCCTTTCCTGTCTTGGTGATACGTACCATCTGCCTGCGCCTTGTCAAACAGATAAAAGGTATCGATGCACGCCGTCAGAACACAGCTCAAAATGATAAAATGGATGTTACGCCATAAGTTCACGTGCTCTCACGTCGGCTTAAGAGAACCGCCCAGCGGTTTGGCTTGCAGGTCCTTTCTTCTGCTAATAACGAACTAGGTAGACTATGTGCAATGGTCGGCGACAAGCTTGACAAAGTAGGGACGCGAGGTTGCTCCATAACCCATAAGGTTAGATTTGTGTCGTGTTGGGCCAACGTCGTCTAATGCATCCCTCTGTCGTGTGGTCTTGTCTACGTGGGCCAGACAGGCCGATGTTTAAACATTCGTCTTAGGAATCATCAGTCTTCCTTGCAGGCAAGACCCCTAACGCACCTGGTCATGCACTGCGCTGAGTGCCAGTGTGAAACGCGATTCACCGCCACAAAGGTATTGTGTAGACCCCACAATCGCACGACACGAGAACTTGTCGAGTGCTACCACACTGACGCGAGGGCTCCCGTGTGCATTAGCAAGCCTTCTTTGGCCTTATCGGAAAAGGAAGTTGCGCTACTCATGAAAAGGGGGTAGACCGGTGGAAAGAGGGGTGCAAAGGGTGCGTTCTTGGTTTGTATTAGTGCCTTTAATTTTGCCCACGATGCGCATGCGAGGTATTTTGTTGGGCACCTAGTTTGTGTTATACGATTTCGGTTAAAGCATTAAAGCTTTCAGTTCTGAGTAAGCACTTCTGGTGTACCCTTTTGATCTCCGTTTTTTCGCGCTATATTTAGGTTGTTATGGGTCAGTACCCTCGCTCGGCTCTCCACTTTGCGACAAATAACCTTGTTTGCGTTTCAGTTCATATTTGTTGGCATGACCTCTGTGACAAGACCCACCGTGGTGGTCTACTGCTTATGGTACTCGGCTGCTGATCCACAGGTCACAGGATTGAATCCCAGGTGCGGCGCCTGCATTTCCCACGGAAGGGGACATGCTGTATGCGCGCGTGCTCAGTTTGCACACTGGCCGTAGTGCACTTCATTACGGCGTCTCTCATAGTCATATGGTGGGTTTGGGACGTTAAACCCTACGTATCAAATAATAGACCTTTGCGACAAGTTCTTCGGTAAAAGTTTGGGTACTACGAGTGACCTTGTCATGAACGTGTTGACTACGTGAATGAACCCACTGACTGATTTGCGCAAGAAATATATTTCAGTGGGCTCATCAAAACTCTCTTTGTTGCGCATATTTTTTTTTATTTCCATTAGATTTCGGCCTTCAACATGGCTTTACGACCTCTATTTCTCGTGATACCATGCCTTGTTCTGGTTTCAAGAACTACCATTCAGCGTGCACTCGGTAAGGGTACCGTTCTTAATACAAATTTTCTCAGAACGTTCTAATTCACTGTTTAAACAACCTTGCAGTATAAAATAATTGTTAGCGTTGAACGTCCCAAAACCACCACAGGATTACGAGACACGACGAAGGCTCCGGAAATTTCGATCATCTGAATAATGTAACGTGCGCCTAAATGTAAGCAGACGGGCCTCGAACATTTTCGTCTCCATCGAAAATGTGGCCGCAGCGTTTTCAGCAACGCAATCTCTATACCTAGTGTTTCGTGCTGCGAATTGGGAGAGATTTCGCAAAAAAATAAGAAAGGTAACGCTTTAAATGTGTTCTGACCTATTTAGTCCAGTGTATACTAAATTACAAATTCATATTTACAACTCAAGCTAGGGGCGTTTTAATTGAGTACATAAGAAAATCAGAGATGTATAGATGTTTTCAATGTAATTAGATGCAGTACTGGCCACTAGTTCAAATGACGCGGTCGGAAAAGCTCACACACAAGTGCTTCGTTTTGTCCTCTTCTCCTCATTTCCGTGCGGCGCTCAGCTCTATAAACATGTTAAACCAACAAGGCCAAGGATATACCCTTTCCCAGATTTGCAAAAAATGCTTTTTGCTTTAATAAAGCCCGACAAAATTTGTCTAGCCGCAGAGTTTGCCAAGCCGCACAGTGTCCCACCACATCGTGCGAAATAATAGTGAAAAGAGTATGCATGTATGTGTATAGATACTTCAAAAACACACGTCAGCTGGGCCCCTAGGGTGTTCATGAAGCATTTTAATGTACGTCAGCTTCTCCAATTTTATCCTTATTTTCCTCAAGGTCTATCAGTTTGCACTCTTTCTATTTTGTTCAGTGCGAACAACGGCCCATCGCGCTCGCATGCTTTCTTGCACCACCACACGGGATTCAAAACGCTTAGCGCGGCGGCAAGGTGTTTCTAGGTGGACACCGCAGCGGCATATTCGAGGTCACGGACGCGGGCGAAGCACGAGTCACTCCTTGAACTACGGAACCGGTGAAAGAAGCGTGATCAACCAGCCGTGTCCTGCTGGTCGACGTCGTCGTCGTGCACCATTGTCTTTCCGGCCGGTCGAGTAATATTTGCTTATCTGACGAAGGTCGCAATTGAGGAAAGCCGTGGCGTGGCAGCAGAGAGACCACAGGGCCAAGAAGTCCTGGTCCACTAAGACGCTAGAAGCGAGTGGGCTGTGATTGTTGTTCACTGCGTGCCGAAAGGAAACCAACTCTTCTTGGAAGTCGGAAGAGACGGAGCCTCTCGCGTTACACCAAGCGTTTTTCCTCAGTTCTTGGTTGCGGCTCTGGAAAAAAATCGATAGGGCGAGCCTGGAAGACTTCGAATCACAGGTAAAACAAACTGTGTAACAGTATGAATTTCTGAGTGTAGTTGATATGGCACAGAGGAATAGAGCGCACTTGAAGAGAAACTCATGTTAGGAAGAAGCAACATTTTTAGTGCGTCGTCTCGTGTGTTCGCGGTGTCCTTGTTTGTGTTTACGTTCCTCCTGTGAATCACAGGTAAGGTTTCTCATGAGCCGATGTATGTACTGTGATTTAGCTGCGTTTATTGGCACAAATGGTTCATTACAAATAACATGAGGATTGTTTTTGAAGAAGGTTCAACACCAACTCGCCACGTTCTTCTTCGTAAAGGATATTGAAAGAAGCAAGTGTAAATAAGAGATGGTTTTTTTGTTGTTAGAATATCAATGAGAACTTCATTCATTCTCAATATAAATGAAGATTTATTGCGAATTTATTGATTTCTATAGGTTATGGATATCACTCGGCTGCTTGATTTCACTTTACCAAAAACACGAAGATGCGTTCAACTAAGCCTCTCGAAATAAAGGCTGTCCGGACATTCGTAACACTTGAAGCTATTGAGTGACGACGAAGCGTTTATAGACTGCGCATTAGCTTTGCTCACAGCAAGCGCTAGCTTTATATAAAGGGTTATTGTTTACTGTTTTTTTTTCGTCATCCCCAGGCGTTACCTCAATAAAACTCTCAGAGATGGTAAAGATTGACTCAGATACTATTGCTATGCAGCAACTGCATGAACCTACTGGGTTTTACTGGTTGGAAGGTTTCTTAGAGACATCCCTATAAAACAAGGTAAAAAAAACTGCCACTTTTTTGTGTTTGCCGTCGAGGAAAGTAACAGCGTTACCTTGAACATCGTACAGCTGGAACCATAAAAGGCACAGTTGCTGCAGTATCGCGATTTTTCTACAAAAAAATAAAAGGGCTACGGTAAACGCAAATTTTTAGGAAGACAGAAACTCACATTGCATGGCAGTGGATTGTTTTAAACAAACATGCGCCATGCAAACGGACATGCGCACGATTAGCTATAAAACAGCAGCAACATTAGTGTGTGATATGTCACTGGAGATCGATGATTGTTTTTCGACACAGCACTCTTACTATCCTGCCCATTTAGTCATAGTAAATGCTCCATGCAAAATGGGAACTGATATGTGCCTTCTGACCATTCCGCAAACATCATAACAGTTGCAGTTTACTGAACTCCGATATGAGTATTTATGTAGTTACAGATTCACGAGTTCCGCACTCCACTTTTTTATTCTCCATCTTACAGAAAATTTCGAAACCTTTGGTAAAGTACTGCTTTCTTCAGTGGCGGAACCTTCCTTTTCTATAAAAGGTAGTTATTTAATTTAAACTGCTTAAGCAATTCCTCAACAAACATTCCTCGTTTTCACTTCAATGCGGACATACCACTGGCCGTTAAGATTAAATAGTGCATTGCCCGACGTAATATTTATGGAAATAGGGCAGTGCCCCTTGTAGTAATGATGCAATAGGTCTTTCGGGCCTCTATTCACAGATTCTGCCGGATGTTGCTCATGGCAAGTGGTGGTACCCCTTTTTTATATTTTCGAAATTTCCATTTCAGGACTGTCATATTCATTTTCATTGTTCAATTCATTGTCATATTCATTGTTCAATTTTGTTCGGTAGCTTGCAATATTCTGGTGTGGTAGGCAAGGCATAGTTTTTCATTTTCCTTTAAATATATTTATAAATCATTGTGCCGACACAGCTTTTTCTGTTTCTCTAGTAATAGCCTTCCGGTTTGGTATTTCGCTATTTAGAGTTTTAGGCCACTGAAATTCAGTAGTGACTAAGCACTCCCTTAAATCACCAGAAAGACAAATGAATAAAAAATGCTTAGAGACATAAGAACATTAACATGTTAAAAAGCTTACACAGCATTATTCACTGCAACGTAACTTATTGTTTAAAGGATGGAAAAAATACGTAGGAAACTGAAACACAATCAAACAGGCCAGCGTTAGTCGCTTGTCATTGGCGTTTTTTTTTTGTTCGTCAGAGCCTGCATGCGTCAAAGTCATTGCGCAGAGAGCGCCATAGTAATGAAGTTTCTGTAATGATTGCAAAGGGAGTTGACGCTACTGGATGCTGCATTCTCCCTTTAAGAGGCTTCAGGTTCAAGGGAGCGTTTAGCGACTTCGTTTGTTACCGCGTGGCCAACAATTACCATAAAAAAATGAACAATCATAAAATAGAGTTTCGTGTGCATCCACCTCAGATAACAAAAAAGGAAAAGCAACCTGTTGCGTTCTTTTTTGCATCTGTCGATGTTTAGAATGGAGCAGGGAACACAAGCACTGGCTTCACGTACCACTGCCAAGGACCGTTTTGATTTTCTTCTCTCGAGGTCACACTTTCTCTTGTTTTGTTTGCCACTAAATGAAGGGCAATACAATGGCATGGTGTGGAACGACGTTAAACCTTAATCTATGATGTCACAATGATGTCACCATTTTTGCCATCTGTAATCTCACATGATGACCTCATCGTGCGGTGACTTTTTGAATCACTCGTCTCCGATGCAGTGGGACGGTCACCGCCAGCAGTCAAATATTCCGTTTGATAAGGCATCAAAGGCTTTCGCTTTGATAATACCGCGCATGGGTTCATAGATTGGTGGACTACTACTTCGCAGCACTAGACAGGCACGAAGAGGAGGTGCAAACGACACACACTTACATTGTCGTCATAAGTAAACTTGGTGGCAGCTATACACGGGCATATATATCTAAACTCCATGCTCCACTAGCATACTGACACTTTAACATATAAAAAAGCAGTGTCACGAGCCTTAATGAAATGAGCTAAGTGCGAAGGCCAATTCATTGTGTGATACACAGAAAGCTGAGACATTTATCACCCATATATCTCAACCGGAGCGTCTGTAATATATCCCTCTGTTTGCAAAATGTTTGTGCTCTCAAAACAAGGGGTGCAATCGCAGCAACTACCATACAATTACTAGGTCACCCACATTTCAGTTTTTTGCCACACGGCTATCAATTCTCTATAAACATTTGAATATAAAAAAGATTCAAAATTAGAAAAAGTGAGGTGCACCTTTGATAGTACATCCCTACCCTCCAAACTGCTAAATAAACAGCTTTGTAGCGATACGTGGCTTTATACAGTTCGTTGATTCGAATTTTTGAAAATGTGGCTGTGCTGTGCTCCCAAGAAGTCAACAAAAGAGCTTTTCCAGCCTTCGAAGTCCGCGGCTTTCAAGATGAACAACAACTACTAACGAATCAAAAATACCGCTCTCATGTGCAGCTGGTGCTGTACTTTGACGGAATTAAAACGTTGATACTTTTGCCATATACATACTTACGCGCAAATAGCTAACAGGCCGTGCTCTAAAATCTTGATAGGGTGCTGTTTGTTATGTGTGTGCATCTTTATTGTGAACGATTTCTCATGACTAGATGATACCCCGCGGAAGAACGAACGCTCTAAAAACCGTTACTATACGAGTGTGTTTTGATCGAGTTTATGCAGCTGACAGGTTTAGCTTTCATTGGTCGTATTTTGTGCGATCGCATGCTGTAACATGGCGTACTAGTGGACGGTCTCACGCAAAATAGCCTCTTCTTATGCCAAAGGTTTCTCGTATTTTGTTTTAACAATGTGCTTACTTTGCCTTGCTAGTACAACACGGTAAAAAATTGTGGAGCATAGATTTCTGGCGACCACACACTAGTAAAATGCGACGCCTCGAAGACCAGGTCAAGCCATCAGAAAAGCCAAGTTGGCGTGTCTGCACAATGATATAGTTTATTTCAGTTTCTAGGATGACCTCTCTACGGGTCATCCGTAGCAATTTCTCCAACAATACTACTTTACACAATGCTTGAGAGTTATTGCGTGACATAACACGGGAGAGCGAGGGAAATGTTTATTACAGGAGGATAGTGTTGAGGTGAGCCTGAATCCACTTTCTGGCCTACTGCTCAGCGTTTCAAAAAGAGAGGGGGTGGAAAAGGAAATAGAGAGGGAGAAGGTGTTGTTTATGATGATCAGGAAGGTGGCGATAAAGCAAAGCTTTGAATTCATTTATTGTCTCTTGTCGAGTTCTGCACAAAACCTTGCTGAGCGCCTTTAGAATACCACGCTTATGTTGAGGTGCTGGTCCCAGCAGAACTTTTTCAGAAACCTGGTGCTTCGTACATTACAACAAGAGGGCGGCCATCGAACCTCTTTGCGTGATATATCGTGAGCAGACGCTCAAGATATGTTCACTTGTCTCACGGTTTCCACAGTCCTCACAATGGGTATGGTCGATAGGATGTAGGTAACTACGAGTTACTGCCCCACCTATTTGTAACTGATGCAATGAGCAGATTTAGTAGTGCGATGGACTAAATGTATACGCTATCACTTCGTTTACAGTGCACGAGACGACGACACAGGCCGTGTTTTGTTGACGCGAGGTAAGCTGACCTTGAAAGACACTGAGCACTTCGCCAGAGCTTCCGAGAAGGCGCGGGAAGAGGTTTGAAACACGCATGAGACTGACTTCAGTAACGGAAGTGGTACCATGAGTGCCCTGCAGCGACTTCGATGGTATGTGTCTCGGCCGCCGAACAGCAACGCGGAAAGCAGTCACTCACTGTGCGAACGTTTCTTCGGCAAGGCGTATGTCGGCCCGACGGGAAGGTGCTAGAAGGAGCGTGCACGCGGGCCTGATCTATTACTAAAAGGGGAAGATAGGGCACATTTTTTGGCCCACTCCAATTTACACGAGTGAAACCCGTATCTGAAAAAAAATCTGAATCTGTGGGAAGCTAGAGACACCACTCCTCAAGAACTGTTGGAAGCTTTTGAGATAAAAGCTTGGGGTTCATTACTCATTAGTGAAACTGCTTTTTTTTCTTTTTGCAGTCAGGGAGCACCTTCTCGCATCGCAGGTTTTGATTAAGTTTTCATCCGATCAATGTGAGCCTTTGCTTTTGCGCATGTCTCTATATATTGCCACGTTCAATTTCCCAAGTTCTTGTTATCGTCCCAAAACACCACACGATTCTCAGCGCAAACCGCGCCTGCAGTTTTCGAGAAGGTTCCGGACTGTAGTAGATCATTTCGATAAGATTACGCCCACTGTGCGAACGGTACAGATTGTTCTGGAACCTACGCCACCGCCAGCGATAACGCTAGAACATTTTACGGCAAGAGTATAAATGCCGACGCGCTTCGCCGCCTGTCAGTTGTTCATCGAAGGCCGACGCTGCGTTCGCCGCTATCAGAACAGAACAGAACAGAAGGTTTTATTGTGCTAAATGAAGAAGAATACATGTGCATGATATACAGAAAGAGGTCCCATAGTCAGAGACTGCAGGGGGACCTCTTGTACAATGTAGAATTGAGAATGATTGTGATGTACATAGCAGGGAGACAGAGCTACAGTAAAATGCAATTGAAACAAATAAAGTAAGAATATACCCTTGTAATCTCACAGAAACAATTTAAAAGTAAGAATAACGTGCTAACTTCAATGACAAATGATTACAGAACGCAACTCACAATGAACAGGAATCAATTAAGAAACAGCAAAACAGGCTAGTTAGTTGACATGATATGATTTTTTAACTTCGATTTAATTACCTTCAGGGAACGGCATACTTTAATGTCGGAAGGCAAACTATTCCAAAAAGAAATTCCGGAAAAATGAATGGTTTGTTTGCCATAATTGGTGCGAACTTTTGGCAGTAGAAAGTTATTGTTAAGGGCAAACCTTGTGACATTGTTATTTGAGAGAATGGTAGTGAAATGTGGAAGTTGGTTATTTATAGTTCTATACATGTAAATACCAAGGTTATATTTAACTAGCTCAGATAAAGTTAATATATTGTTTTCGTGAAGTAGTAACTTAGCGTTAGAGAGATAAGGGCTTGATGTGAGAATTCTTATCGCTTGGTTTTGAATTGTCTGAACTGAGGTAAGATGAGTGGTGTATGTGTTGCCCCATAAAGTAATACAGTAAGAAAAGTGCGAATGAACAAAAGAAAAATACAGTGACATAAGTATTGATGGATTGAAATAAAGACGAGATTTAATCAGTAGTCGAATGCCATACGTCATTTTTTTCCTAATATATGCAACATGACGGTGGTATTTCAAGTTACTGTCGAGTTCAACGCCTAGGAATCTACAGCAGTCGCTCACAGGGATGTCATTGCGCGCAATTATAACAGGAGGGATAGAAGGCAAGGGTTTTGTGGTGAAGAGAAGACAACAATTTTTGTCTTAGACGTGTTAATTTCTAACATGTTATTACAGCACCACCGAACGAGCTGTGCCAGATCAAAATTTAGTTTTCCAGTTAAGGATGTAATACTGCTATCGGAGTTAAAAATTGTGGTGTCGTCGGCGTATAATATACAACTGGATGAAGAAAGGCATTTCGGCAAATCGTTAATATAAAGTAAAAACAAAAGGGGCCCCAGAATGGACCCCTGGGGTACACCAATATTAGTTAATTTGGTTGAAGAATATGCATTAGAAATGACCACCTTCTGTGTCCTGTTGCAGAGATAGCTACGCAATAATAGTAATGTTGGGCCAGTTATACCAAATGCTTCAAGTTTATTGAAAAGAATGTGATGATTGATTGAATCAAAAGCTTTAGTTAGGTCGATGAAAACACCGCCCGCATAGTAACCGTTGTCAATAGCCTTTTAATTGGTCAGTAAGTGAGATTAGCGCAAGGTCACTGGAGTAGCCAGAACGAAAGCCAAATTGACAAGGCGATAGTATATTAAATTTGTTTAGGTGATTTGTGAGACGTGTACAGATCAGTTTTTCAATTACTTTGCTCAAAAAGGGTAAGATGCAAATGGGGCGGTAGTTATTCAATAACGAAGCATCTCCTTTTTTATGTACGGGGATTATTTTACCCTGCTTCAGTTCAAGCAGGAAAACACCAGTTCTAAACATTAAATTCACAATTGAAGAGAATACATTTGAAGTAAGGTGAGCTACCATTTTTACATGGGAGGGGTGAATGCCGTCAAGGCCAGCACTCGTCATTTTTAGGGTACCTATAACGCTAATTATTTCATCTGGAGTTGTGGGAAACAGAAAGAACGAATGGGGTAAGCGATCTAAGGCCATTTCATTTGATAAAGGTAGGGTGTGCTCGACGTTAAAGAAGTAGTTTGCAAACTGATCGGCGATGTCAGCTGGATCACTATAAGTGACATCATTATGAAGAACTGTAGCTATTTTTTCCGAACGTGGGTTCCTATTTAAAAAGGAATTAATGATGTCCCATTTTTTCCTCGTGCTATTTCGGCCTCAGTTATCTTTTGCGCATAATACTTTCTTTTAGCTTCCTTAAGCTGGGTGTTTATTAGGTTGCAAAATTTTTTATAGCGAACAAGCGAATTCGTATTAAACGGTTGCCTTTTAGTTTTTTTGTAGAGGTTGTCACGTTTGCGCATGTTTGTTAGTAATCCCCTCGCCAGCCAGGGATTTGCTGGTGATGCGATTATTTTTTTGCATTTTTGCTTATCTGTACAAGATTGAACATGTGATAGGAGCAAAGATGAAAAGAGGGTGAAAGCTTCTTGTGCATCCGCTTTAAGATAAACATCAGACCAGTTAGTGTTAGCAACGGTATCAATATATTTCTGCTTGTCCAATATATCACGAATAAAGGAAGGTGAATCACGTTTTGCAGTGGACTCGAAACGCAGAAATATGGGATAGTGGTCAGTAATATTAATTTCTAGCACTCCAGCGTCTGGTGCCGTGAGTAGATTTGAAAATGCATGATCAATAAGGGACCCATTGCTAATGCTGTTTGGTCTAGTTGGAAGACTGATTAAAGATTCATACCCGAAGCTGTTTAGTGCAGCTAGATAGTTGATTGAGTTAGTTGACAAATCGTCTAGTAAATTAATGTTTATGTCACCCATGATAATAGCATTTTTATTTTCAAGGGAAATAACAGTTAGGGAGCGTTGCAAGTTTGTGCGAAATTCAGTAACTGGAGAAGACGGTGAGCGATATATACAGCCTAATATAAATCTTTTGTTATATATATTAAGAAAAGTATGCTCAAACTCAAGCCAGACCGATTCACAAGAGAGCGTGTTTAATTCGAGATGAAACCTTCGTTTACAGGAAGCGTTAGAAGATACGTATGTGGCTGCGCCACCATGATTACTTGATAACCTGTGACTGTAATATGGCGTATAGGAAGGGAAACCGAACAGATTTCTATCGTCTTCTGATAACCAAGTTTCTGTAACTGCAATTACTGAGAAAGGGTTGGTAAACGTGGAAGGAAGACTTTGAAATTCATCAACATGCTTTCGTAGGCTTCAGGCATTAAGATGAATAAAAGAGCGGGAGTTACTCCCTAAAAACGAGTTTAGTTGCACAGGTGACAGAAGAGCCGACGAGGAAGGCATGGCTGTCGCATGCGCATTAAGTACAATGGGAGCCAATTAGTTTATTTTAGCCAGATCAGCCTCATCGCGTATCCTGTATACTTTACTGTCGGTTGTCTTGCGAGCTTTGATTTGGCAGTTTGTTGTCCACAAAAACATCCATTTTTTTCTCTTTCTTTAAAGCCAAAGCCTTAGAAAAGAGAGCCTTGTTCGCAGGGGTCAAATGCTCATTTACGTACACGGGATTCTCAGGTGTCTGTGTTATTTTGATGTCCCTCAGGCAGAGCTTAGCTTGTCGCGCCTTGCTTATGAATTCAGTCTTCTTATCTCTTGAACAAAATCGCGCAAGAAGGTTTTTGTTGCATTCCTTTGCTGTAGGAACACGATGAACGACGTCAAGGTCAGATGGTGACACCGGGCATCCGATCTTTTCACCCACCGTTTGCAAGATCGCGACACAGTCCTCCCCTTGTGTGCACGGTACACCTCTGATCTCGACGTTGTTGAGCCGTGAATATTGTTCGATTTCAGCTAGTTTCTTAGACATCATGCGGTTTTCAGACTTCAGTGATTTGTTTTCAGCCATCAAGGCTGCGTTGTCTTGCCTAAATTCCTCAACAATTTTTTCCGTGAATTTTGCACTAACAACAAGGTCATCTACTTCTTTCTTCATTTGCACCGCATCGAAACCAGAATGATTCAGCTTTAACAGAATCCTTGCGAACACCGACTCCACTAAAGCCTCGGTTTTCAGCTTCTCCTCGAGTTCCTCTAATCTCTTTGCCAGTTCAGCATTCGTTGGCATTTTGGACACAGTTAGAAGACACTCATACAAGCTCAAAATGCAAACAATGGCAGCAGCGACAGCAAATGAGAAACGAAAGAATCGCAAATGGCGTGAAAACCAACCTGCAGTAAATTATACGGTAATCTCGGTCAGTTGATCAGTGCGCTGCCGCTGCTGCCAATGACATCCCGTCGACAGTGCCGGTCCTTTATAGCATTGCTTGACAATTCCAGTGCCGCCCAGTGGTGATATCACCGAAAACGCAGCCGCAGGTAGAGCTTCGCAGTCTCCAAAGGCGCCACGAGCAAGGTAGTCCGTGGCAGCAATCAGGGCGTCCGGCGATGAAGCAGCACCTCGCGAAGCAAGCTTGGACGATCGGGCATCGGCCGAAGTAACTGCAGTAAATTATACGGTAATCTCGGTCAGTTGCTCAGTGCGCTGCCGCTGCTGCCAATGAGCATATCAGTCTGAGACTGCTATCTGTGCAAGACTGCTGCTGTATTTAGACTTTCCCTTTACCGGGCACAGGTTCGCCCAAATAAACAGTTAAATCCCAACACGAAGTTTCCTGTCTTCGGCCACGTCACGACCCCGTGACATCTGGTGGATGTGCTGCTTCGTTCATGTACCGGACGACCCCGTCAAGCCGTGAACCCAGCCCACGTCGCGGAGAAGACACCGACGCCAACCAAGAGCAGCGAACAAGCCGCCGACAGCAAGGTCTCCCACCGGAGTTCGGCCTTCTACAAGACAAGGAGCGGAAGACCAAGACCATGACCTCGACTGCAGCGACAATGACAACCGGAGCGTCCCAGCCCGCGATCGTCATTCATCAACCCAGGGAACCACCAACGTTCCATGGCTTATCGTTTGAAGACCCGGAAATCTGGCTAGAAACATACGACCGCGTGGCCGCCCTCAACCACTGGGACAACGAAGAAAAGCTCCGTCGTGTGTACTTCTACCTGGAAGACACCGCAAGGACCTGGCTAGAGAATCGGGAGTCCACGCTCCGAACGTGGGATGTCTTCTGCGGCGCATTTCTGCAAACGTTCGCGAGCGTCGCTCGCAAAGAGAGGGCCGCTGCTCTACTCGAGGCCCGGGTTCAGCTACCAAATGAAAAGGTTGGAATTTTCACAGAGGAGATGACCCGCCTATTTCGTCACGCTGACCCAGACATGCCTGAGGAAAAGAAAGTTCGTTTCCTCATGCGAGGGGTCAAACAGGAGCTCTTCGCGGGACTAATGAGGAATCCACTGAACACCGTCCAAGAATTTGTATCTGAGGCGACCACCATCGAAAAAACCCTGGACATGCGCACCAGACAGTATAATCGTCGCCTGACTCCAGAATGCGCTGCTGCTCAAACCAGTGACTCCGAAAACCTGCGTGAAACGATCAGAGCGATCGTGCGGGAAGAGCTGCGCAAACTGTTGCCTTCGGCGCAGCCTCAAGTGGATTCGATCGCCGACATTGTGCGAGAAAAAGTCCGGCAATCGCTTCAAATTCCCCACGCACCGCTGCCCGAGCCGGAAGCTATGAGCTACGCCGCTTCACTGCGCCACAACGCTCCTCCCCGTCCACGCCAAAACGCCGCCCCGTCGCACTTCTGTCGACAGACGCCAACGCCGCCACCACCCCCACCGACGTCATACCGTTCGCCAGCGGCCCAGCGCAGTGCACCGAGGAAGACTGACGTCTGGCGCACCCCTGACCATCGCCAGATGCCACGGGGTCGTGACGTGGCCGAAGACAGGAAACTTCATGTTGGGATTCAACTGTTTATTTCGGCGAACCTGTGCCCGGTAAAGGAAAAGTCTAATTACAGCAGCAGTTTTGCACAGATAGCAGTCTCGAACTGATAGCGGCGAACGCAGCGTTGGCCTTCGATCAACAACTGACATGCGGCAAAGCGCGTCGGCATTTATACTCTTGCTGTCGAATGTTCTAGCGTTATCGCTGGTGGTGGCGTAGGTTCCAGAACAATCTCTACCGTTCGCACAGTGGGCGTGATCTTATCCAAATGATCTACTACAGTCCGGAACCTTCTCGAAAACTGCAGGCGCGGTTTGCGCTGAGAATCGTGTGGTGTTTTGGAACGATAACAAAAACTTGGGAATTGGAACGTGGCAATATGTATTGTGTTGCGCTTACTTCCTGCGCATGCCTTCGCATATATATTGCGCTGCAGTAATTTTGGTATAAGCAGGAGTATGTTTGCGCTCCCCTTGATGTATTGCCACGTTATTTCTTTGCTCGAAGTATGCACATCTGTAGCTTTTAATTGTCCATCCCTACTGATGCGCTGCCCTGTACCACGCATGCCGGGCTCGCTTATAGCCCACGCTACAGCAGCGCCATCACACACTTGCGGAACCCATGAGCACTCGCTATGTCAAGAAACCGCATGGAGCGCGCCCTCACTTCAACTCACTGCCCAGTGCATTCTGGTACACTATACACGAGCCAGTAATCTAGGTGGTGTTGCCCGAACATGATCGACAGCGAGGTGTTTTATATCGCAAAGTTCGGCGCTTTGACGGCGCATGCTATGCTAAAAAGCATGCGTTATATACAGCAATCCTCTTACAAAGTGGCTTGCAAACTTACTGGGTTGACCGGACATACTTGGTAGTCCGGCTATTCAGCGGTGGCATACCATTCACAATTTTTTTGCGAGTACAATGGTCATCAAGAGTTTTTAGTAGAAGATATTGTAGGAAGCAAAGCGATTTACAGCACGAGTTCAACTTCAACAGGGGGCGAAATAAAAACAGACGAGAGAAAGAAAACGTCACTCTATCTATACTTTCTTTTCATTGTGTCTCTGTTGAAATTTGAAACACTCCCTACAATCAAGCCCAACAGTACACTATTCTCAAAATCAGCACCTGTCTGCAGCATAGCTGCGCCTTGACACGGCAAGACAGAGGAAGCAATCCGAATTTACTACGTTTGTTATGAGTACGATAACCAAAATAAATATGCAATGAACTCTGTGCACCGCGTTTTCTTTTGTACCACCACGTGTGCCAATGCTGGTACATGCAGTGTATCGAGCCGAAAAAATTGTGTGTTTATTATTGGCTGAGTTTCTCAGTTACCATTACTTCCCCTTCTTCTTTATTGTCTTTGGTCTTGAGAGTATTGCTAAATAAGAATAAAATGAAACAGTTTTTTCGCATAGTTCACAGTTAATCCCTTTCCAGGTTTTTGTGCGAAAAGACAAATTGTCATGATATTCCGTCTGTTTGCACGCCATGCTGTGCTGCATCAGCTATCATGCCACGCTACTATTTCTCAAAGTGCTCACGCGAGCCGCAAAGGCACAAGAAGCCAGCCTTGCTCAATTGTGAGGGTGTCGGCAGTCACAGTTCTTAGACTTCCTTCCTTCCCCACAGTTAATTTCGGACGTAACTGCAGACTTGTGCAGAATAAACAGCTTTTCAGTTCACTACTTCAGTTTTGTTGTGACCGAATTTCGTGCCACTATTGAATATAATATATAAAACGCCTTTTTAAAACGCCTCTTTTTAAAACGCCTCTTTGCATGCTTCAGCGGTGTCTGTTATTCAGAGTTTGTACTATATCTGATTCTTTTGTTGATTTTTATAATATAACGGTGTATACATTGCGAATGATGCTGTACCAGATGAAGGGGGCGAATGTACCACATGAGCACAAGTGGCAGGAGGTGGACGAAGAAATTGAAATCTCTTTTGAGGTTCCGTCCAATTAGGTAATACAGGCACGAATAAGCTTCTGGACAGTTACTCGCTGTATGCATGCGATTCTGGGTAAGTGGACATCGCAATAGAGCTAAAAGGCGGGCTAGTTGGAAGTTCATATTCGTCCGGCGAACTATAAGTGCGGGGACACACAAAAGACAGAGAAGAGGCACACGCCACAAGCGCTAATTAAAAAAGTGGCTTGAAAAAGGACATCACTATGTGCGGAATTCGTAGTTATCATTCTTCAAGCCAAATCTACTGTGAAGTGAATATATTTCGCATCTAACCTTGTTTATGGATCTTTGATATTGCAGCACACTTCAACGATGTTGCGGCTGTTTCATATGCAGCTCTTGTATCATAGATAGCTTGGCCAAGACGACGCAGCTTCTTCCATTTATTAATGGCTAGCTATTTATTTCCATCATTTTCCGCTGATGGCGCGCTGACATGTGGGGCAGTTCAGCGTGCCCCCTGCATTACGGGTGAGATGGTGCGAAGAGTGCGCTTAAGAGGTCAGTGCTGCACTTGTTGTGTTGCGTGCTTACGTCCATCACGCGTACTTTTTCCAACGTTGCGTGCGTGGACGCCGGTGCGTGTGTGCTTATCTTGCGATGGGGGAAGTTTGTACGCCTTGCGCTTTCACCGCAAGGTTGCGTAAAAGTTACAAAGAGCGTGAAGGTCACTTTGCTCACTCCGATGGGCACGTTTGCGAATTAGGCACTCTGCTCACACACAAGTAAGTAAAAACTGTGACAGTTGTTAGTCTGTACTAGTCCGGTGTATGTCAACTTCGTGCGTCCTTCCTGCTTAAGGAGGGCTCTGCAAATTTCGAGATGTTTGTCGTTTTCTGCGTGATATTACAGTTTTTCGCTAATGCATTTATTCCTTCTATATTTTCAAGAAACGATTCCCAACAAGCACTCAGGTGCCTCTGTGAAGACGTGTTTCGCTTTCATGTTATATTGATTCTTGTCACAAAGATATGATGGAAGATTCTTTGCTAAGTTTGTCTCAGTAGCCTACGTCAGGGACAACGAGCGATGTCCCACGCTGGTGAATTAAATAAGAAATAAGAGCCTCAAATAAGAAACGAGGTTTAACAGTGGCGTATATATCAGCTCTATCAGTGGTGTGTTCAGTTAATTCTGTATATTAAACAATTTTTTGGTTTGTTATCCAGCTTTGCGGCAAAACAGAATTCTTCTTGCATGCCTAACTTGGCTAAACAACTCTTGGCTAAACACGAATCCAAACAAACATAATAAGCATGAGCGGCGGCAAACGTGATTGTTGG
The DNA here is from genome assembly GCA_013436015.1 of Rhipicephalus annulatus. Lineage (NCBI taxonomy): Eukaryota > Metazoa > Arthropoda > Arachnida > Ixodida > Ixodidae > Rhipicephalus > Rhipicephalus annulatus. The sequence continues at coordinate 395,761 of WOVY01000089.1, read as the reverse complement.
CATTTTCCAGTAGTAGAACATTGTATGTTTTTTCACATTTGTTATACTTTAATCATGCAGAAATGCTCAAAATGATGTGTTTGAGATGTGTTTCTATTTCCTCATAATTCTGTTTGTTTTGAATGTGTGTCGTAAACTATACAGTGATATATTTAGAGAATCTACCTTGTCATTCTATTTACACAGCACTCACACTTTCCTACTCCACAAGCGTGCACAGAGCTCAATCCTTACATCGTACAAGACGCATGTAGCCCCATAGTCCCTTCTATTGATACGCAGCGTGTCCGAGTTCTCAAACGTGATAATTTCTAAAGTATGAAATAAATTACGCAAACTAACTTTAGTACATATTCACCCCAGTGCGCCGGGCTAAGCGCTCGTAAATTTTTCGCTAGTGACGTTTTAACGTATTACTACAAGAAAAATTGTCACCTCATACATGCTTAGCTTATTATGATGGGGTCGATGAGCAACCTTTACAACTTCATAAGCGTCTCTCAACTCATTCTTTGTAATAATGTGGAATTTCCTGGTGCTTTTATCTGGTTAAAGAGAACAGCCGGCTAAAAAAAGAAACACCGTGATTGAATCACAACGCACATCAAGACGTAGCGTATTATAAGAGGCATGCTGTGAAAGATCCAGTGTTACCGGGCCAGCATCGTGACCTGTAATCGAAAGTTAATGCTGAACAATGACCTAGCGTTTTGCAAGATTTCTACTTTGGTTCCGCTCCACCGAGCCCGTCGAACGTGCCGCAGATGGTGCATCAGCTCTGCTCCGTTGATATTTGAGCCCATTCGAGACACTCTCCACGATAGTACTGGGTATTCACAGTTGTTAAAAAGTGATAAAAGACAATGATACCAGGAGAAACATGGGGAGAGTTATTGGTCGCATTTGTAATGCCAATGTGAAGAACAAAAAATTGACGAAAATAGTGTCATTGGTATCACAATACGTTATTTGTCATTATTCTTCATTCTAACAAAGCCCGACCACTCTGGTCTATTGGCTAAGGTACTCGGCTGCTGACCCACAGGTCGCGGGATCAAATCCCGGCTTCAGCGGCTGCACTTCCGATGGAGGCAGAAATGTTGTAGACCCAAGGGCGCCAATTTGGGTGCACGTTAAAGAACCCCAGTAAGTCCAAATTTCCGGAGGTCTTCACTACGGCGTCTCTCATAACCATTGTTATGCCTGCGAGTCCACAGTGAACGGCCATGCCTCTGAAAAAAGCAATCTGTGTCAAGGCCAGCACGCGAGCCCGCCTGACGCGAACAATTCAACGGCGTCTTCACGCGACGGTGCCTTTCTTCAACGCACGCACAGTGAGTCACCTCAGCCAGCGAGCCCGTCGAAGCAATCGGCGCCTTCCTGTCTGGCGAGTCTGATGCAATGCGTGGTGACGTCACTCGTCCTCGGGTGCAGCCACGTGTGGCGCAGCGGCTCAAGATTTGATGAGAATGACGCGGCCCAGTGGCGACTTCATTGGAGGATTCTAACCTCACGACCAGCGGCGCTTCTGGTTGGAAAATTGGTTACTCAAGGAATCCACCCGGTGCATATAAAAAGCCCTGCGGCGTGTCGCGAGCAGTAGATGTATGTGTCAGAAAAGAGAGCTCGGCTCTTCGAGTCTCTAAGCTGGCGGCCCCAATGCCGAATTGGTAACGCTTCTGTATATATGCTGTACATAAACCTTGTTTAACTCACCGCCGTCTCGTCCGCTCGTCTACCAGCTCTGCGCAGAAGCAGTCGCGAGCTGAGAAATCTACGATACCAAACGGCTGGTGACCTTCCCGGCGGAGTTCGAAGCAGTGGCGCCTTCGAGACCGTGTTGGCATCGCCGTCTTTCGGAACAGTGGTTGCAGTGGTGAGATTTGTGGCGCCCTTCGTAACGTCCTCAGAGGCGCGCTTCGTAACAGTGCTTGGCAGCTGCGGGCTGGGCCGGCGTCAGCGACATCGATGCGGTGAGTGCCTGATCTTTTCTTCTCAGTTCACCAGACTACTCTAGCTCAGGTTAGAGTAGCTTAGAGAAGGGCTGTGTGAAGCATTAGAGTGAGCTTTGATTGTTTCAAGCAAAGTCGAAGTGCTTTGAAACCAAAGTTAATTTGGAGGGGGTAAACACGGGAGTGTTAAAAAATTGCTGGCGCGTCTTGCTAGTAGGTTTATAGTGGGTGTGTCAAGTAGATTCTTAACAGGGGCAAACAGCAAGAGGCAAGTGTGAACAATGTAGAACCTTAAAGTGAAGGAACTCATCAAAATTTGTGAGGAACTCGGCTTTACTTTGGGCCGTGCGAAACAAAAGCAAGCGATCCTTGAGATCATGAAGGATGAAGGAGTGTCGGCTGAGGAAGTCGATGAGGCCTGGGCGGATATCAAAGCACGCCGCGAGGAGACTGACAGGTGTGAAGTAGACGCTCGCGAACGTGGAGAAGCTGGAATGCGAGAAGTTCGCGAACATGAAGAAGCTGAAGGGCGAGAACGCCGTGATGAGGCCGAGAGACAGGAGCGCCTTAAGTTGAAAGAAATAGAATTAGCAATCCTACAGTGTTCGCAGGTGCCTAGCGTAGCTTCTGCGACAGTTCAGGTCAGCGGTCAGAAAATTCGCGACCAATTGCCACCGTTCGTAGTAGGCGAGGACATGGCGAAGTATCTCGTCAAGTTTGAAAACGTCTGTGAGCGAAATGCTTTGGAGAGGTCTCTTTGGGCGCAGAACCTGTTAGCTCTTCTTCCCGGCGAAATGTCCGACGCGATAACTTGCTTGTCGAGGGAAGCGTTTGAGAGCTATGACCAGGTAAAGTAAGTGCTCTTGAGACGTTATAAGTTGTCACCCGAGGCTTTCAGGCAAAGGTTCCGGTATGCTAAAAAGGGGAATAAGTCACACGTTGACTTCGCGTTTCGTACTAAAGGCGATTTAATTGAATGGCTCAAGGGCGAAGGTGTTTATAACGATCGCGATCAAGTGGTAGAATGCGTTGCATTGGAGCAATTCTACCACTGCATCGAGGAGGATGTCAAGCTTTTGCTGCAGGACAAACTTGGTGAAGTACAGCTAATCAAGGCAGCAGAATTAGCTGAGGAGTATTATACTCGACGAGAGTTGCATGGCAGGGCACTGCGCGTTGAAAAGGTTGAAAGGAAAGAGGGCTTTTCAAAGAAACGTGATCAACGGAAACCCACTACGCGCCGTAATTTTAAGAAGGACCCGTCTCTTACGAAGGACACTGTATGGGAAGGGCAAACGTAAGCGGAAAAATCGAGTGAGGATCCTGAACAACGCACTGATACCACACGGACGTTCGAATCAAGGAAGCCCATAATCTGCTACAACTGCAAAAAGGAAGGGCACATCGCGATAAACTATAAGCGAAAGTTTGCTTTTGCAACAATCCGAGAATCGGAAAAGAACATGCGGTTGTTAGAGCCGTATCTCCAAGAAATTAGTGTGAATGGGAAAACCTGTCGAGCACTTCGAGACTCAGTGGCAACCATGGACGTTGTCCATCCTTCATTGGTGTCTCCGGATGACTTTACAAGAGAACACGCGTGGATCAGGCAAGTCGCCAAGGAGCAGAGTGCTTGCTTACCAATCGCTACGGTTGTCAATGAAGGCCCGTTCGGTAAGCTTCGCACCGAAGCGGCTGTGTCTGCCGCGCTTCCCGATTGTTTTCCTTATCTTTTCTCTAACAACTCAGAGCAGCTTCTCAAAGAGCAGGGTAAATTGTTCTTCTCCAACTTAACGTACATAGCACTCACGCGATCGCAAGCGCGGAAGCTTTCGCAGGGGCTTGATCTTGTTCAATGTGGTGAAAAAAGTTCAAAAGCAGCAGGTCTGTGTGACCTTGGCGGCGAGTCAACGGAACCTAAGAGAGGAAATTCTCCGTGTAAGTCATTTGAGCAGTCACTCGAACGGCTCGTCGCTGAAGCGACTGGCGTGGTTTCCGTAGCAGGTGGAGACAACATGGCGTCAATGAGTCAGAGCAAGAGGGGTGCAACGCTCTCGCCTGTAGCGGAAAGTTGGAGTGGGCTGTCGAAGGTTGATCGAGAAACGCTCATGCGAGAGCAGCGTGAGGAGCTCCCGATTAAAGGGCTAATGGAAAGCGTAAACTTAGAAAAAAAGAAGAAGAATGTTTCTTTTTTTTGGAGAAAGCAGGGCTCCTGCATCGGAGCTACACAAATGCGCAAGGTCGCAAGCAAGAGCAGCTCTTGGTGCCACAAAAGTATTGTCTCCAACTATTGGAACTGGCGCATAAAAATGCGTGGGCAGGGCATCTCGCCATAAAAAGACCAAGGCTAGAGTTTCCCATGAGTTTTATTGGCCGAAATGCTTGAAGAATATCGAAGACTTTGTACGCTCATGCGACACTTGTCAGAGAGCGGGAGAATCTGCGGACAAGTGGAAGACACTTATGAAGCTTTCCGATACACATTAAGAAGTGAAATTAGGAAGGCGGCCGAACGAAAATTACCACAGTAAATTGATGAAACCATACGTTCAACGTCAAGCGGTCGTAACTCTGCTGTTGAATGCTTCATGGGAAGAGGGAGCAGAAATTTTGACCACTAGTGATGTAATCGAAAAGGGATCGGAGGTAATCTTGGAGCAATTGAACCTAGGGCCTAGGTTAAGTGAGCTCGAGAAGGAGGACTTGAGAAGGAATGTTTCTTTTTATGAGAAATCTGGACTTCCGTATTGTAGTTACACTGATGTGCAACGTCGCAAGTACGAGCAGCCCTTAGTACCGCATAGGTATCGTGGCCTTAAAGTGGCCGGTTACTGAGGTGGAGCATGATACTACAACAGCACGACTTCGACTTTGCCTACAAAAAAGGAAAGCTAAACGCTAATGCAGACGCATTGAGCCGTGCCTTTAGTTAGTACGTTCTCCACCTTTCAGTTTCTCGCTGGCGATTTTAACCAAATTTTGTCCTCATCAAGGTCTTAGCTGAGCGCTCTCGTCCAGAATGAGCTCTAGGAACCAACTTTATGTACTTTTCTATTTCGTTTCGTTATTGTACGTGTAAAAATTTGAGTTGTCATTTTAAGAGTCTTGTGTCCCACATGTGCCTCTTGAAGTAGAGGGAACAAAATTCCGGTAGACACGTAGCTAGGTATATGTTGCACTATACTTTGTCTGGTGTTCTGTCGGGTGACCGAGGGCACTTGCTTGTGTCGTGTGTTTTTTGTAGTCGAACCGTTCTTAACAAGTTGCAGAACCATCGACAAGTGATGAGACCAAAGATCGTCAGAAGAGACGAGCGATGCTGGCCGACAAGTTGTGGCGACAAGCCAGTGGAGCTGGGATCCTTCCTCAGGAACTGGATGTATTCCCGGAACAGAGTCTGGAGCTGCATTCTCCCCATGGCCCTGGAGGCGAACCTGGAGGGACCTGGCGAACGAGCGCGCCTGACATCCGAGCCACGTAGAAGCAGATCGTCTTTCCGGTGCATTGTCTGGTGGCGGGGGTGCTGTTATGCCTGCGAGTCCACAGCGAATGTCCATGCCTTTGAAAAAAGCTATCTATGTCAAAACCAGCACGCGAGCCCGCCTGACGCGAACAACTCAACGGCGTCATCTCGCGACGGTGCCTTTCTTCCACGCACGCACAGTGAGTCACCTCAGCCAGCGAGCCCGTCGAAGCAATCGGCGCCTTCCTGTCTGGCGAGTCTGACGCAATGCGTGGTGACGTCACTCGTCCTTGGGTGCAGCCACGTGCAGCGCAGCGGCTCCAGATTTGATGAGAATGACGCGGCCCAGCGGCAACCCCGTTGGAGGATTCTGACCTCACGACCAGCGGCGGTTCTGGTTGGACATTTGGTTACTCAAGGAATCCACCCGGTGCATATAAAAAAAGCCCTACGGCGCATCTCGAGCAGTAGATCTATGTGTCAGAGAAGAGAGCTTGGCTCTTCGAGTTTCTAAGCTGTCGGCCCCAATGCCAAATTTGTAACGCCTCTGTATATATGCTGTACACAAACCTTGTTTACCTCATCGTCGTCTCGTCCGCTCGTCTATCACCTCTGGACAGAAGCAGTCGCGAGCTGAGAAACCTACGCTACCAAACGGCTGGTGACCTTCCCGGTGGAGTTCGAAGCAGTGGCGCCTTTGGGACCGTGTTGGCGTCGCCGTCTTTCGAAACAGTGGTTGCAGTGGTGAGATTCGTGGCGCCCTTCGTAACGTCTTCGGAGGCGCGCTTCGTAACACCATAAAGTGGTTTTGGGACGTTAAACCCCATGTATCAATCAATCAATCTAACAAAAAAACAAATCTTTGAACTTTCCATTTGCTTGCTTTCTTCATAGACACGGTCCCGTTGTCGCAAACCGAGTAACTGAAAACACTAGGTCTGCATTTCTTATAATCATACAGTGGTTTCAGGACGTTAAACCACATGTATAAATCAACCTACACCTTCAGGTATAGTGTGCGAGGGAGTACTGGTCAGCAGCCAGCTCTTGTTAAAATCACGTGGCACATGACACGAACTGGCCGAAAACGTGTTCGACACTAGCTGTCTTGGCTGCTAGCGGCACTGTCTGATGCTTCCATTCATAAATGTGCATATGTACTGCGGGATACCAAGGCGGGGAGACGTCTGTCACTGTAGCTCTTATGGTGGGACGTCGGAATCGTTTTCAGAAGATAGTAGGTTCGGTCGCTGCCAGCTGCAAGTTATCTTTTTGACCACTTTTTTTCATATTTACATTGCAATTACGAAAGGTAGCATCCTGTATGCGTTTGTTGGCATTATTGTCGGTTAGTTCTCACTGTTGTTGTGTCTGATAACAAAAAACTAGCCCTTGAAATATCATTTCCGTCATGGTTGCGCTGTTGGCAGCATGAGCGGGCTTCTCGTATTTTCGTGAATACGATTGCGATAAACTCCCTCTCTGTCATGACATCGATTGTATTCCCTCTAGAAACAGTTCACTCGCTTTGGGAAGTCTTTTCAACTAAATAATGTCCGTCATTTAATCTTTGTGAGCTGTAAAGCAAGAAATGGAAGAAAAGCGAAGTGAAGGTTATTATTGTGCCTTTCAAAAACTTTCTACATGGCGAGTACTTTTTTATGGCCTCGTCACTGGATACATTCCATCAAATATTCGGCTATGTTACAAGCCGCAGTGACTTCAGGTTCATACTATTAATGCCCCTATGTTAAGCGTCATTTACCTACTGTTCCTCTTACAGGACCAAATCGAGTCTGTTCATCAAGGTGTGCCCGAAGAGCAGTACCCGGAGGAAAAGCCCTTATATTTCCGCCAGCTCGAGCATCACAAGGTTCCTTGCAAAGTCAATATGACACTTCGAGCAAGGACTACCAGGTGCGTTTTGCTGTGAATCAACCTTTCTAAAGGAAATATCAACAATCAGTACTAGTCCATTTATTATAACTGGGCTCATATTGCTTTTGCCAATAACGTGGCCGGTGCAGCTGATTACATTGCTTTTTTGTGAAAGCCATCCTACTGACAAAAATTTGTTTTTAGTTTAACATATATAATTGAAAAGTCAATACCTACTAGTTACCGTCTCTTGCTTTCAACTTCATAAAAATACGATGCAGTGCATAAAAACCAAAGCGCGCAGCTTGCCAGTTGCTGCCATGTATGGCGGTAAATAGACGTCAATGTTCTCTGAATAACAAGTACATTTTATAACATTACAGCTCATCTGAAATTTTGGCAGTGCTCAAGAGAGCATAAACGAGGCTGACCGTCATATGAGCGGGACTAGGGATAGCTGAATTAAAAGAATAACATGTGCCTTTTTGCATCTAGGACATCCTAAAGATGATAACATACAGTGTCTTTTTTTCATTGAATTGCACGAGTAAATAACAGAAAAAATGAAAACTGGCTAATACGTAAACCTTCCTTCATCACGTAAGAAAGCTTCTCATATTTTTTCCTGCGATTTTTGAAAAAGGTCATCTGGTTTTTCATTGTATTTGAGTAAATGCTCCTATGCAGGACTTTCTACTGAAAATTTTCTTTTTGAATTATTCATGGTTATCCAGAAGAGCTGACAAAAAGAAAAACTATTAGGATAACTTTATTAAACGAACGCACTGGTGCGTTTTTGAGCAAACGACAAATTATGATAGACGACGCAGAGGGATTGTTTCGCTGTTTGTAAGAACTAATTACGTCACAGCTGTCGCGCACGATAAGGTTGTCCAAGTTGTGCGACTAGGAGTTGATTCAAGGTGACTTCCACGGGTAAACAACTTTTGCAGTGCAGAGAACTTAGTGAATTATTGTTGGGGTCAACTTACGCAATAAATCCTGTGCATAATGACTGGGATATGTGTGTTTCATGTGAAAGGAGCGGACTCAGCGAGTTTGTTAGTTGGGGCCCTTGCGCTGCTGTGCAAGAACGCCTGTACTAATTCTTACACCAGCAGTGTCCTACCACTTAGTATTACGCCAGATCCATTCGAATTATAACGTTAGGAATTCCGAAATTATTAAGGTTTAGAAAAAAATTGGCCACGTTTTTCCATGCTTCGCTGCAAAAGACGTCAAAAGACGATAGTGCTCTCTCTCTCTCGAGATGCTGCGCGAGATATGGCGCCATGTGGCAGTAATGCGAAGAAATGAAGGTTTTTTGTTTTGTTTTTTGTTCAGTACGAAGAACCACTGGTAGGTTGCAGAATCTGGTCCCTTTCGTTAAAGCCTCTGAATGTTTTAGCGCAGCGAATGAAATGCCGGCTTTTAGGGGCGAGGCTCCTTAAAGCGGCACCCGTTCGTCCCTCGTAGTAGTAGTAGTAGTCGTAGTGTGTAACTAGTCTAACATTCTGACCACCAAGGTGGTGCTGGTGGGAGTTTTCTTCTGTGCGTTGTTGAACAATAAAAAATTCGCAGCGTGCGCGTTAACTAAAAGCCGAATTCTCCTGTCTCTCATTCGCCTTTAGCAGCCATTGGCATGTACATTGAGCACTATCTGACAAGAAAGGGTTGCTACGTTATACTCGCTGGGCGTAACCTTCTAGGTTTTAGAAAGGTTTAGCGAGCGTCGGGCCGTAGTGCACTGTATACAGTGAACTAGTATATACCATGAACTCGAGGTGGTTAAAGGTGGGAAGTAGACACGAATCGCAAGCCGTAAGAAAGTGTGCGTGTGCCTCCTCTCGTTCAGTCGTTGCAATGTCCGCTGGATGGCGGTGCTTCTATTTGAGGAACATATGATGAAAACATGCGAGATGGTGGTCCTTGGAGTGTTTAATTGGTGGACGAGCGGGCACACAGACGGATGCATGGACGGACGCATGGATGGCGGAACGGACGGATGAACGCATGGACGGACGCAGGAGCGGATGCAAGGATGAAAGCAGAAACGTATGCACAGATGAACGTGTGGACGCACCAACAGACGCACGCAAGGACGGGCAGATGGACGCACGGGCGGCCACACAGACGCACGCATGGATGGACGTGAGCAAGAACGAATAGACGGACGGATGCTTCGCCCCACTCTCCATCATTCACTCCATGAATATGCTGCCATTTTTCGTTAATATAACGTCGCATTGCCAGTGCAGTATATAAACAGTTCGGTCTCTATAATTACGTATCTATGCATTTTCTAAATGAAAATACACACTGCTCAACACCTCAGTTCTGGTGTCCCCAAATATATGTGCTATTTTTTTTATTGACGATGTTCGCGAGTGTACACACAGCCACCAGATCGCGATGAGTGGGCGTTGACGAAGGGTTAAACTTTCAGCCGGGGAGGGGGGGGGGGCTTAATTGCTGGAAAGGAAAACCGACAGACAGCCAGTGAAATGTTTTGTTTTTCTTTTGAAGTATCTCAAGATAGACTATCATCTTTAAAAAAATACCACCACGCCTGCGTTGTATTTTGCAAAGCTGGAAGCGCCTCATTTCGAAGCCTCTTTTTAACACTCTTTGGATAGCTCCTGCAAGCACACTTGCAGAGTACCCTGTACGGACTAAATCAATATGCAGTAGGCAGGTATTGTTTGTATGTCTTTTTTTGAAAATATTGCTCCTAGCCACTCAGTGGGATTGGTCAAGAAAGCATAAAGCACTTTTTCTTTGAGCATCACAACTATGATTAGAATGAATTTATAACAAAGTATTACTAATGCTAAAAACCGCAAAAAGAGAGTGAAAGTGGGGGGGGATAAATTGTGTAGTCGAGATATTTTGATATCTCAGATCTTGAGATGACCACACAGCGGCGTTTACTTCACCTAATCATTCAAAATATAGGTTAAACACTTTTTGATTACGCACAGTAACACTGAGTACATTGGCAATTACAATTGGATAGGTTTGGATACCTGAATAAATACGCAAACTGCTTTCAAAGCATCCCTGTGGCAATGTCCCAAAATGGAGGTACCAGTGTTCAGTACACTTTCTGCCGTGAGCCTCACGCCTGTCCTAAGAAAGAATATAACTAGGAGCCTTTTTCGATGAGTGTCGGTGACAAGATAAAAATAATGTCCGATTGTTTCTACTTCACGCAATGCACAGAATTTAGAAAAAAACGCGCTTTTATTCGCCGATCCCACTTTGTGGGTATGAGCGAAAGAATAGGAACAAGCAAGCAAGTGATTTCTCCACAAAGGATATGCGCCACAGTTAATAGATGACCGACATCAAGCTTTTGTAATGGGCTAGAGCATTCGACAAACGACTCATTGTGCAATTCATATTGCGTGACATCTGTTGTTTTTCTGCTGTTATAAAAAGCTTTATTGCTCATATCGACGCAATTTGTTTTCCGACATCAAGCATTAGCGTGACCACGGACGGACACCTCGCCCCACTCATCGTCATTCACTCCGTAGACACGCCGTGATTTTTCTCTGTATTCAATAAGGAATAATATGAATGTCAAAGGGTTGTGATAGGAGCGAATAAAATGAATCCATCATATGTTCCATATTGTATATATTTCTTGATGACGAAAGGCAGCTGCAAATTCAGTAATGTACTAACCTGTAGTATCTTAGACAGGGCTTTTCAAAAAACATAAATTATTCGACGGCCTTTAAATTGCTTTGATATTCCCAGTTGATTGCATCACCGAGCTCCATGAACCTTAGTTCGCCTTACTTGATGTTGCACTACCTCTGGGATCTACCTACTTTTGACAGATCGACTATGTCTTTAGATCAGGCGCATAGCCAGAAATGTTCTCGGGGAAAAACTTTTTTTGGAGGGGAAGGTTGGGCACGTGCTCGGTGTGCCACTCCCTGGCTACGCCCCTGCTTCAGATGATGTCATTATTCAGTCCCATATAATAGAAATGCTCTGAAATTGTCAACATGCCACAATAAGTCCTCTCTACACACGGCTCCATATGTCATTTGGTTTGTCTACCTCTTTCATCGCCAGGCACGCTTTGCTGAAGGTATCCGCACTAAATGTCACTAAGGCTTTTTCCTTGTAGTGGATGAACAACTGGGACAAAATACAGTTGCATGTGCCACGTATGAAATAAGCGACAACCACCGAAGCTGTAAAGGTACAAATAGTAAGAAGGCGATACTGCTGAATTAAATATGTCTAGTTGCGTATTTAACAGCTTATGAGAACAACAGCTTTAAAGTGCTGCTCATCATACAACGAAATACTTTAAATTGTCAAACACAGAGCATCTCTTCGCGTACTGAAAGCACCTTTGGCATCTATCTATCTATCTATCTATCTATCTATCTATCTATCTATCTATCTGCCTATATCTAGGTTCTGCCACGATCACCCCCTTAACTTGAGGTACACGAAATTACTATGGAAGGTTAAGGTAGTTTACGAATACGACGCGCTGCAGGTCATGACATCAATAAAATGTGACCATCCCGTCGCGTACATCGTCAACACTTTCTAAAACACAGTGACACATACATGGCAAATTCCCGGGTGGGGGGGGGGGTGCCACTGGTGATTAACATCTTACACCTACCCAGGAACGGCGAGAACACGCATGGGTAGTTTGAACGCTTGAGCGGTAAGAAAAAGCTGGCTTAGGCAGTATTGACCCCTCGAATGCAAACAATGAATGTCAGTGTCTCAGTCAGCATCGAGCCCTAGCATTCTGCGTGGCAATCAAGTAGTCTACCAGAGAGCCACGCCAGGTCTCAGAAATATTTTGCAAACAGACCCTAATGTTCCGGAAACGTCAATTCTGGTTGTAGTACTGGCTATCAAATGTTATAAACATTGCATTCACTCCTATGATACAGCCGTCACGTCGGGTTAACGTCAATTCTTGTTGGGTACTATTCTCTAAGGTTGATTTCTGTAGCAGTGTTGAGGGCTACCATCCTCGTGAGCCTCAGCGCAAACGCCAGCGCTTTATATCAGCTTGCTAATATCCATGTTGCTGTAGGCATCATTATAAAACTGCAAACAACTGCCAATATGATACATATGCAGCTGTTTAACGAATCTTTGTGCGTCTATTTATACATATATTGAGCACCACTTCATACCTTTTCGCATAAAGAAAAATTAAAACACACTTACCTTGCATCCGCATACGTCGCATTACATCGATTCCCAAGGCACATGGTGTCTGCCGGTATTTTTTTCTATTTACTTCGCTATCAGGCTCTGGAAATCATTATTTTAGTATGGTTACTCAGTAGCATTGCTTCTTTGTGTAGCCCTAATTAGGCTGTGCATTGTACTAGCGCTGTTTACCGATTGCCATCAAAGGTCATGCTATTTCCTCTCGTAGTACAGTCATAGTACGCCACTCCGTATCCTTAACTGTCCATCCGGAACGTTATTATGCTGTTTTATTATTCAATGAGCTTGTACAGCGAGTATTTGTACGTAACTTACCGATCGTCTATAGTATATTGCGGTCACAATCGCCTTTTTTTACTTCGTGAAAAGTAGAGTTCCGTGAAAATTTATTCGTGAAAAGTAAAAAAAACTCCAAACAAACGATTTTCTTTGAATTCCGACAGCGTTAGAAAGCTCGGCTAGAAAAATTCTGATGTTGGCGTCACTTTCAACTTGACTAATCACAGCGCAGTAATTCTGACGTCGGCGTCACTCTCAATTTGACTTATCACAAGGTAGAATTGGGCAATTCAAATTTCTCGAGTAACATGATACAGTGAAACGTAAGCACTAACTGATTAAAGTAGGCACTAGGGACGGGATATCGCTATTGCCTTCAGGTCTTAGAGGTGAAGCTGAAGGGCCTCCCGATTTTTTTAAGTGATGGAGGACCCAGCAGCTTAACATAACCGTACCATTGTTTTTTTCCCAACGTGGTGCGACAAAAAAAAACTGGTCTGTTTATTCTCCAACAAAGTATGCCCTTTCAAATCAGCAGACCCCTGAGCGTCTTTTTTTTAATCATTGGGAGGGCAGAACCACACAGCTAAAATCGAAAAGCAATGAGTGCCTTCTACTCGTTGTGTTGAGTCCCATGAAGCTAATTTGATTGATTTATTGATTTGTGGGATTTAACGTCCCAAAACCACCATATGATTATGAGAAACGCCGTAGTGGAGGACTCCGGAAATTTCGACTACCTGGGGTTCTTTAACGTGCGCCCAAATCTGAGCACACGGGCCTACAACATTTCCGCCTCCATCGGAAATGCAGCAGCCGCAGCCGGGATTTGAACCCGCAACGTGCGGGTCAGCAGCCGAGTACCTTAGCCACTAGACCACCGCGGTGGGGCAATACATGAAGCTAATTTATTCCCTGAAGGATAACACCTTGAAAGACCCCTAAGCAACTACTGAAAATGTTTAGAACGGCGTGATGTCTCTCCATAATTTCCTTCCCATTTTCGCAATGCACTTCGTCACAAGGGGACGTTATTAACATTATTTTGTTTGGGCACATGCTCTCGATTTGTTCATATTTTAAGAATATCACTTGTGAGCCACGCCCTAACCCGCTTCACCATGCACTCGCACGCCCATTCTCGCTCGACTATCGTGCTCGACTTGACTATCTCGTTTGATCTCGCTGGACTAACGACCATTGTCTATAGGCACCCGACAGTGGACCAGAGGGTGCGACGAAGCTTTTAGGGGCGAAGCTCCTCATAGCAACACAAGTAGTTCGTCTCTCGTAGTTGCAGTAGTAGTGTGTAACCATGCAGTCTTACATTTTGACTTCCAAGGTGGTGCCGGTGGAAGATATCTTCTGTGCGTTGTTGAACAATAAAAATTTCGCAGCGTTCGCGGTAACTAAAAGCCGAATTCTGATGTCTCTCCTTCCCCCTTAGCAGCCATTGGCATGTACATTGGGCACTATCTGACAAGAAAGGGTTGCTACGTTATACTCGCTGGGCGTAGCCTCCTTGGTTTTAGAAAGGTTTAGCGAGCGTTGGGCCACAGTGCCATGAATACAGTGAACTAGTATGTACCGGGAACTCGAGGTGGTTAAAGGTGGAAAGTAGGCACGAAGCGCAAGCCGTAAGAAAATGTGCGTGTGCCTCCTCTCGTTAAGTCCTTGGAATGTCCGCTGGATGGCGGTGCTTCTATACGAGGAATATATGATGAAAAGATGCGAGATGGTGGTACTTGGAGTGTTGAATAGGTGGACGAACGGACACACAGATGCATGGACGGATGCACGGATGGCTGCACGGACGAATGGATGCGTAAGTGGACGCAGGACCGGATGCATGGACGAACGCAGGAACGGACGCACAGATGGACGTGCGGACGCGTGAACAGACGCACGCGCGGATGGTCGGATGGACGCACGCGTGGCCACACAGACGTACGCATGGACGGACGGAAGCAAGAACGAATGGACGGATGGATGCTTCGCCCCACTCTCCATTATTCACTCCGTGGATATGCTGCCATTTTTGGGGGCCGCCTCAGCATTGTTGGTGCTGACCGCCAGGGATACCAAGAAAATGAAACTCTCGCTTAACACAATGAGTTTCTGAAGTGTCAATGCCCATTTTGGCGCGTTTTCAAAGAACGCTTCCTGGGCGCTTACACAATCAGCCATGACCCCTCTGCAGCTCACAACTAAAAAAATTGGCACCATATCTACGGACTGATTGATGGAGAGTCGGGCGAAGCATTCGTCCATTCATTCGTTCTTGCTTCCGTCCGTCCATGCGTCTGTCTGTGTGACCATTCATGTGTCCATCCAACCGTCCGTGCGTGCGTCTGTTCGTGCGTTCGTTCCTGCGTTCGTTCATGCATCTGCCCCTGCGTTCTTTCATGCGTTCGTGTCCGTTCGTCCATCTATTCAACACTCCAAGTACAACCATCTCGCATCTTTTAATCATATATTCCCCATATAGAAGCACCGTCATCCAGCAGACATTCCAAGGACTAAACGAGAGGTGGCACACGCACACTTTTTGACGGCTTTCGCTTCGTGTCTACTTCTCACCTTTACCCACCACGAGTTCAAGGTATATACTAGTTCACTGTATTCATGGCACTGTGACCCAACGCTCGCTAAATCTTTCCAAAACTAAAGAGGTTACACCCAGCGAGTATAACGTAGCGACCCTTTCTTGTCAGATAGTGGTCAATGTCAATGCCAATGGCTGCTAATGGGGATTGCAGCGTGCGCGTTAACTAAAAGCCGAATCCTTCTGTCTCTCATTCCCCATTAGCAGCCATTGGTATGTTCATTGAGCACTGCTTTTTTATTTTTCAACAACGCACACAAGAAATTTCTCACCGGCACCATCTTGGAGGTTAAAATGTTATACTTGTTACTCACTACAAAAGCTACGAGGGACGAACAGGTGCCGCTATAAGGATCTTCGTCCCTAATAAAAAAATAATATGCCCGGGCAAGTACGGCTTTGCTGCGTCTACTCGCTAGGCTACGCATTGAAAGACTCGGTTTTGCTGTGTCTACTCGCTAGACTGTGAGTTTTGGCACTACCATCAGAACTCGTAAACCGCATTGACGGGTGCCTATACGCCCTAAACTTCGTTTAGGACATTTCGATTACGTACTATTACATTCGCTTGCACAGTTGCAAATGCCCTTGACGTTGTTTGGGACATTGCCTACTAATGTTTCGGCCTAATGTTTCATTAGAACAGTGTTCGCGTTTTTTCTGCAAAATAGGCCTTTTCCAGATAGGTAGTCTGCGCACGAGGGCCGGCTTCGAGGTGGCACGCGCCATGATTTTTGCTGACTGAAACGTGACGACACATGCTGATGAGGCGACATATGGTGCCACAAACATCCAAATGTTCGCCCCGAAGAGAGGCACGAACGCAGGCCTCTGATACTGCATAGCGGCATGCGGCTAACAATTCTGCAGTCCAACAGCCACCAGTTTGATTTCGGCGATCTCCTACTAGGACAAGACCCGTCGGTTAACGAGGTGGTGACAGTGCCTGTGGTCACTGTCTTGAAGGCGAGAGAGAAACCGCTCTCTCTCCTATGAACTCGGAGTGGTTTATTGGTCATCTAAAGCACACGTTAATAACAAGGAAGACGTTACACCCTCTCCCGCTACGGGAACCATGTGTGGATGCGATGGAGCGGTCGCTAACGCTTACAGTGGCAGCAGCATTGACGCAGGCACTCATCATGGCACTGCGCAGAAGAGAAACCTTGGCAGACGCAATGCCCGCAATCATGGATTAATGTTTACGACAGAAAATGCCCGCGTCTTCCATGTGGATGCCTAGCAGATGCGTAAAGGAGAGAGGGGTGAACGAGCGTTGTCTAGCAGATGCTGCCGGCGTCGCCGTTGCGAGACCAAAGAGGGGAGAGCGCAGGAGAGGAGAGAGAAGGAGGAGACACGCATGAGCTGTAAGGGTGGTCACGCCACACATTGGACTTAACTCGCCCACAACAAGCTTCGCATCTAGAAACCACTTTGCGCGTCATATTTTTACAAGAAAAGCTTATTTGGCCCCACCCCGCCTTTGCCATCGAAGCTCCTCGACGTTTCATCGCCCGCACCCCTCTCCTGCCTGCCTTCCTCGCCTTCTTTCTTCGTCCCTGCCCCCCCCCCCTCTAACCGTCTAACGCGTGAAACCATCGCTTCACCTTGTCGACTAACCACGTAGCATTTTCGGGGTTCCACTCCACCAAGAGGTTGGTCTGTTACGCGGGCTGGCTCGCACTACGCTGCGCCGCAGTACAGCAGGTGCTCTCCTAACTCGTTTCCCACCCTGCCACCTTTATGAAAGCCAGCAGCGAGATCAGGCTCGTAGTCGTCTGCATCCGATTTCTGAAAAAAAAATCACTCATTTGCTATATTCGAACAAGAGCCAACTGCTATTTTTCCTTCGTGTGCTCTTCATTCTCTTTTCCCCTGACCGCTCTGTCGAGTCTCGCATTTTGCTGCCGCTAGCGACATGGCAGCGCGCCGCGGCGTCGTATGCTGGTCGGTGCGTCCCACATCACTGCGGTTAGTTATTGTTTTCTGGGGTTTGTTTATTTAGAGGACACAGTGCAACCCAATATAGACTTACAAACTGTCAGAACAGACAATTTGTTTCTGGCAGGACCAAAGTTACGACTTTTTAGATAACACATCGGACGCGTTATTCGAAAGCCGAAGGTTGAGTGCCTGCCATTGGCAAGATGGATTGGTCCACTTTACTTTCTTCACAACTACCTCATAATCACAACTAGTATCCCTTATGCTTACAATTGCTTTCTTATATTATATACAATTTGCGGTGGTTTAGCGCCCCGATACCACGATATAAGTATGAGAGACGCCATAGAGGAGGGTTCCAGAAATTTTGACAAACTGTTCGGGTTCATAAGCATGCTCCTAAACCTAAGTACACGGAGCTATAGCATTTTGGTTCAGTTGTGAATGCGGTGCCTAGGCTTTCTACATTTCTCAGTTCTCTACAGTTGTGTGTACCCAAAAAATGGACCCCTAAAATTTCTTTTTATTCGTTCAAATGCTAAAGGGAGGCAAGTTTAGGCGCCATTCAAACATTATAAAAGCTGTTTTTAATTTCTAAGTACTGCTCATATATCAAACTGTGGCAATAGAAGCGCTAGGTACAAAGAATTGGGATTTGCCTAAAGTTCCATCTGGGATCAACTGCAGCAAATCGTTTTTGTATCTTCCTGATTAAAGCGCTTCCAGACATAATACTACGTCTTCCCGCAAGTTGTCAATTTCATGATTTCTTGGGAATTCACTCACATTGCAATGCGAGTCTCCACAAAAAGAGCATAGTAACAAGATTAAGCCAAATCTGTAGATTGTACTTCACTGCAGAAAGACCGACCAAGCATGTTCACCAGTGCACAATATTCCTAAAAGACGCACACCCAGGTTTGCGTTATCAAGAAATTGAGTTTTTTGCTAAGTATATATATCATTGTAGCACGGAATATTTTTGCATTAGTTTAGTGTTATGGCACAGCTTCATGAATGCCCATATTATTGACACTTTCTCATAGTTTTTTGGCCGTGAAGAGTAAGAAGCGGCTTGGCCGTTTTATCCAAATTGAGTCATTTCATTGTCCATAATAGTGTGTGCATATAGTGTGTACCCCACAACCCTGGCGACCATCGCTCGTCAAATAGATTTCTTTTTGCACACCATCTCTAGCGTGAAGTTACTCAGGTTACATGGAGAGCCAACCTTTCCGTGATGATTGAGCACAATGTTGCACGAAACGGCGTTTCAAGCAACGACGTTCCAGGAACTAGATCTTTTCTTGAAGGAACGGAGAAACCCCCCGTGTTTCATTCACGATCGATGAATCTGTACAGGCAACTCGTTACGTTTACGACAGAGTGGCATATAGGATGGAGTTCACTTTGTAACCGTAACACGACATTCAACTAGCGCACGCATGCAGCCCATCATTCTGAACAGGGCAGATGGGCAAAAACGTCAGGCGCCAAAATGTGCCGCTTGCCTATCACTTTGGGTGCCTCGATGCACCTTACTATCGCTCAATTTAACGGGTCCTCAAACATTTTTTGAAGTAACCATGAAATGAATTCACTAGAAGAGCTTTTGCCTCGCGAATCCAACGCTGCAAAAAATGTAAGAATTCTTCCAGTGCGAGTGTATATATATAGTTACAAGATTTGTTGCATGCTGAAATTGCATTCTCTCTTCTCTCGTTCCGATGAAAGCGCTGGAGGCTAAGAAATGGCAGAGGCAAATAAAAAAAACATCACGCGCGTCTCATTACCTTGAGTTCTTTTCTTTTTTTTCGATTGCGTAGCTTTCTAAGTGTGATCGCGGGCGCACGCGTGGATAAGTCATGGCCTCCCTCGGTGATCTCTGTCAGACCAAACACGCAATGTTGAAATCTGCCAATAGCTCATACATGGGCATTGTACGAGTGACGTTTGAGCATCTTACGCCATTTGTCGAGAAGAAGTCATCTTCAGCTGATTTTGATATTTTATTGTGAATTACAGCACGCGTGCTGCACCATATTGTTACGCTTATGGGCCTCTTTAGGGCGCCTGCTGGAGCTTACCGGTGGCGCAGGGTAGCGAAAGAAGCCTAAACTGACAGCTGTTGGTAGGAAGAGATAATTTTTTGACAGAGTTGTGATGTTCAAGGTGCACCGTGTGGGGTAGCAAGAAAATTATCGTTATCATACACCGACACGTGCTATGTTCTTCGTCTTCAGCTTTTGCCTCGCTCCCGAGACACCTCACTTGTTAGTCCAGTGCAGGTTGCAATACCTCTGATTGGTGACAGAACAAGGCCAGAGAGAGCGAAAAAATGCCCAGATCCCACCTACAGTGGGAATTGATGATATGCGAAGCACTAATAAAGAAGGTTGACATGTCGCTTTGAAATCAGCACAACGTTGCGAGACGGACGTAAATTGTGCCGTACGCTATTTCCATATAAGGATTATCCTGTTTGGACGTACCATTTACTCTTGTCGTCTATTCACGTCATGCGACTCCAAATTCGGTATACGTAGAGCTAGCCAAATAGCCGCGAGCACACTATGAGCGTTGCATGTGGCCATGTTTTAAATGGCACAAATTTTATGATTATCATGTCTGGACTTGTCATTTACCGTCTTCGCCCATTCTGGCCACGTATTGCCAAAGATGGTATATGTGAAGCCAGCGAAACGGCCTTGAGCACGCCATGAGCGTAGCTTGTAGTCTTGTTGCACGTGACATGCAATGTCATGATAATTATGTTTGGACGTATATTTACCTTTTTCGTCCGTTCTCTTCCCGTAATACATAATTATGGTACATGTGAAGCTAGCGTATTGACCACGAGCACGCTATGAGCGTGGAGTATAGTCATGTTTACATGACACGCATATCATGATGATCATGTTTGCACGTGTCGTTTACCTTCGTCGTTCATACACGTCACGTAACCTGGTACTAGTGAAACTAGCGAAATGGACACGACCGCTTCGTGAGCGTGGTATGTTGTCATTTTCTTACATGACACACATTTCATGATTATCATGTTTGCATCAGTCGTATACCTTAGTCATCTATTCACGTCCCGTATACCAAATTTGGTATATGTGAAGCTAGTGAAACGAACGTTAGCGCACCATGATTGTGGCGTGTAATCATGTTTTACATGACATGCATGTCATGACTTCCAGGCTAGGGTCTGTCACTTGTGTTAGCCATGCAGTCATTTCATACCGTACCTGTTTTGCAACATCTCATGTGATCGAAACCACCGCAAGAGCAGCAAGACCATGAAATGTAAATCATGGCATCCATGTCATACATACATGATTTTCGTGTTATGACTAGTCACTCATGCTCGTGATAGTTATGTTATGCCATACAAATTTTGGCGTTGATACCATTATCGAAACGGCCAGTAGAGCCTAAATGATAGATAGATAGATAGATAGATAGATAGATAGATAGATAGATAGATAGATAGATAGATAGATAGATAGATAGATAGATAGATAGATAGATAGATAGATAGATAGTGTTATGTCTGCGAGTCCACAGCGAACGTCAATGCCTCTGAAAAAAGGCAATCTGTGTCAAGGCCACCCCGTGAGCCCGCCTGACGCGAACAAGCCAACGGCGTCATCTCGCGGTGGTGCCTTTCTGCCGCACAAGCACAGTGAGTCACCTCAGCTAGCGGGCCCGTCGAAGCAATTGGCGCCTTCCTGTCTGGCGAGTCTAGCGGAATGCGTGGCGACGTGACTCGTGCTTGGGTGCAGCCACGTGCAGCGCAGCGGCTTCCGATTTGATGACGCGACCCAGCGGTGACCCCATTGGAGGATTCTGACATCACGACCACGGGCGCTTCTGGTTGGACATTTGGCTACTCAAAGAATCTACCCGGTGCATATAAAAGAAGCCTTGCGTCGCGTCGCGAGCAGTAGACATGTGTGTCAGAGTTGAATTATGTGTCAGAGATGAGAGCTCGGTTCTTCGCGTCTCTGAACTGTCGGCCCTAGTGCCGAATTTGTAACGCCTCTGTATATATGCTGTACATAAACCTTGTTTAACTCACCATCGTCTCGTCCGCTTGTCTATCAGCTCTGCGCAGAAGCAGTCGCGAGCTGAGAAACCTACGCTACCAAACGGCTGGTGACCTTCCCGGCGGAGTTCGAAGCAGTGCCGCCTTCGGGACCGTGTTGGCGTCACCGTTTTTCGTAACAGTGGTGGCAGCGGTGGGATTCGTGGCACCCTTCGTAACGTCGTCAGAGGCGCGCTTCGCAACAGTGTTTGGCAGCTGCGGGATTGGCCGGCGTCAGCGACATCGATGCGGTCAGTGCCTGATGTTTTCCCCTCAGTTCACCAGACTACTCTAGCTCGGGTTATAATCGTTTAGAGAAGGGCTGTGTGAAGCCTTAGAGTGAGCTTTGATTGTTTCAAGCAAATTCGAAGTGCTTTGAAACCAAAGTTATTGTGGAGGGGGTAAACATGGGAGTGTTCAAAAATTGCTTGCGCGTCTTGGTAGTAGGCTTATAGTGGGTACGGCAAATAGATTCTTAACCGGGGCAAACAGCAAGAGGCTAGTGTGAACGATGGATAACCTTAAAGTGAAGGAACTCATCGAAATTTGTGAGGAACTTGGCATTACTTTGGGCCGTGCGAAACGAAAGCAAGCAATCCTTGAGAATATGAAGAATGAAGGAGTGTCGGCTGTGGAAGTCGATGAGGCCTGGGTGGATATCAAAGCACGCCGCGAAGAAGCTGAAAGGCGAGAACGCCGTGAGGAGGCCGAGAGACAGGAGCGCCTTGAGTTGAAACGAATAGAATTCGCAATCCTGCCGTGTTCGCAGGCGCCTAGCGTAGCTTCTCCGACGATTCAGATCAGCAGTTATAAAATTCGGGACCAACTGCCACCGTTCGTAGTAAGCGAGGACATGGCGAAGTATCTCGTCAAGTTTGAACACGTCTGTGAGCGAAATGCTTTGGAGCGGTCTCTTTGGGCGCAGAACCTGTTAGCTCTTCTTCCCGGTGAAGTGTCCGTTGCGATAAGTTGCTTGCCGAGGGAAGCATTTGAGAGCTATGACGAGGTCAAGGAAGTGCTTTTGAGACGTTATAAGTTGTCACCCGAGGCTTCCAGGATGCTAAAAAGGTGAATGAGTCACAAGTTGACTTCGCGTTTCGTCTTAAAGCCGATTTATTTGAATGGCTCAAGGGCGAAGGTGTTTATAACGACCGCGATAAAGTGTAGAATTCATTGCATTGGAGCAATTCTACCGCTGCATTGAGGAGGATGTCAACCTTTGGCTGCAGGACAAGCTTGGTGAAGTACAGCTAAACAAGGCAGCAGAGTTAGCTGAGGAGTATTATACTCGCCAAAAGTTGCATATCAGGGCAATGCGCGTCGAAAAGGATGAAAGGAAAGAGGGCTTTTCAAAAAAACCGGATCAACGGAAACCCGCTCCACACCGTAATTTCAAGAAGGACCCGTCTCTTACGAAGGACACTGCAGGGGAAAAGCAAACGGAAGCGGAGAAATCGAGTGAGGTTCCTAAATAACACGCTGATACCACACGAGCGTTTGAATCACGGAAGCCGCTTATCTGCTACAACTGCAAAAAGGAAGGGCACATCGCGATAAACTGTAAGCAAAAGTTTCCTTTTTCAACAATCCGAGAATCGGAAAAGAACATGCGGTTGTTAGAGCCGTATCTCCAAGAAATTAGTATGAATGGGAAAACGTGTCGAGCACTTCGTGACTCAGCGGCAACCATGGACTTTGTCCATCCTTCATTGGTGTCTCCGGATGACTTTACAGGAGAATGCGCGTGGATCAGGCAAGTCGCTGAAAAGCAGAGTGCTTGCTTACCGATCGCTACGGTTGTCATTGAAGGCCCGTTCGGTAAGCTGCGCACCGAAGTGGCTGTGTCTGCCGCGCTTCCCGATCGTTTTCCTTATCTTTTCTCTAACAACTCAGAGCAGCTTCCCAAAAGCGCAGGGTAAATCGATCTTCCCTAACATGGCGTACATGGCCCTTACGCGATCGCAAGCGCGGAAGCTTTCGCGGGAGCTTGATCTTGTTCAATGTGGTGAAACAAGTTCAAAAGGACCAGATCTGTGTGACCTTGGCGGCGAGTCGACGGAACCTCAGACACGAAATTCTCCGTGTGAGTCATTTGAGCAGTCACTGGAGGGGCCCGTCGCCGAAGCGACTGGCGCGGTTTCCGTAGCAGGGGGAGACGACATGGTGCCATTGAGTCAGAGCGAGAGGGGCGCAACGCTCACGCCTGTAGCTGAAAGTTGGAGTGAGCTGTCGAGGGTTGATCGAGAAACGCTCATTCCAGAGCAGCGTGAGGACCTCTCGATAAAAGCGCTAATGGAAAGCGTAAACTTCTGAAAAAAAGAAAAAGAATGTTTCTTTTTTTGAGAAAGCAGGGCTTTTGTATCGGAGCTACACAAATGCGCAAGGTCGCAAGTGTGAGCAGCTCTTGGTGCCACAAAAGTGTCGTCGCCAACTATTGGAACCGGCGCATGAAAACGCGTGGGCAGGGCATCTCGGCATAAAAAAGACCAAGGCTAGAGTTATCTTTGAGTTTTATTGGCCGAAATGCTGGAAGGATATCGAAGACTTTGTACGCTCTTGCGATACTTGTCAGAGAGCGGGGAAATCCGCGGACAATTGAAAGGCACCCATGAAGCTTTCTTATACCAATTATGAAGTGAAATTAGGAAGGCAGCCCAACAAAATTCACCACAGTAACTTGATGAAACCATACGTGCAATATCAAGCGGTCGTAAATCTGCTGTTGAAAGCTTCAGAGGAAGAGGGAGCAGAACTTATGAGTTTTAGTGGTGTAATCGAAAGGGGATCGGAGGTAATTTGGAGCAGTTGAACCTAGAGCCTACGTTAAGTGAAGTCCAGAAGGAGGACCTGAGAAGCAATGTTTCTTTTTGTGAAAAATCTGGACTCCCGTATTGTAGTTACACAGATGTGCAACGTCGCAAGTACGAGCAGCCCTTAGTACCGCATAGGTATCGTGGCCTTAAAGTGGCCGGTTACTGAGGTGGAGCTTGATACTCCAACAGCATGATTTGGACGTTGGCAAAAAAAACAAAGGAAAGCTAAACGCTAATTCAGGTGCATTGCACCGTGCGTTCTAGCTAGTACCTCCTCCACCTTTCGGTTTCTCGCTGGCGATTAGGGGCAAAATTTTGACCTCATCCCGACCTTAGCTGAGCACTCTCGTCCAGAATGAGTTCAAGGAGACAACTTTATATTGTATTCTATTTCGTTACGTTGTTGTACGTGTAAAAATTTGAGTTCTCATTTTAAGAGTCTTGTGTCACACATGTGCCTCTTGATGTAGAGGGAACGAAATTCCTATAGACACGTAGCCAGGTATATGTTGTACTATACTTTGTCTGGTGTTCTGTCGGGTGACCGAGGGCACTTGCTTGTGTCGTGTGTTTTCTGTAGTCGAACCGTTCTTGACAAGTTGCAGAACCATCGACAAGTGCTGAGACCAAAGATCGTCAGAAGAGACGAGCGATGCTGGCCAACAAGTTGTGGCGACAAGCCAGTGGAGCTGGGATCCGTCCTCAAGAATGGAATATGTTCCCGGAACAGAGTCTGGAGCTAGATTCTCCTCAGAACTCTGGAGGCGAACCTAGAGGGACCTGGCGAACGAGCGCGCCTGACATCCGAGCCACGTGGAAGCAGCTCGTCTTTCCGGCGCATTGTCTGGCGGCGGGGGTGCCGTTATGCCTGCGAGTCCACATCGAACGTCCATACCTCTGAAAAAAGCAATCTGTGTTAAAGCCAGCACGCAAGCCCGCCTGACGCGAACAACTCAACGGCGTCATCACGCGGCGGTGCTTTTCTGCCGCGCACGCACAGTGAGTCACCTCTGCTAGCGGGCCCGTCGAAGCAATCGGCGCCTTCCTGTCTGGCGAGTCTGACGCAATGCGTGGTGACGTCAGTCGTCCTTGGGTGCAGCCATGTGCAGCGCAGCGGCTTCAGATTTAATGACGCGGCCCAGCGGCGACCCCATTGGAGGATTCTGACCTCATGACCAGTGGTGCTTCTGGTTGGACATTTAGTTACTCAATGAATCCACCCGGTGCATATAAAGGAAGCGCTGTGGCACGTCGTTAGCCGTAGACATGTGTGTCAGAGTTGACTTATGTGTCAGAGAAGAGAGCTCGGCTCTTCGCGTCTCTAAACTCTCAGCCCCAGTGCCAAATTTGTAACTCCTCTGTAAATATGCTGTACATAAACGTTGTTTAACTCACCGTCGTCTCATCCGCTCGTCTATCAGCTCTGCGCAGAAGCAGTCGCGAGCTGAGAAACCTACGCTACCATCGGCTGGTGACCTTCCTGGCGGCGTTCGAAGCAGTGGCGCCTTCGGGACCGTGTTGGCGTCGCCGTCTTTCGAAACAGTGGTTGAAGTGGTGAGATTCGTGGCGCCCTTCGTAACGTTGTCGGAGGCGCGCTTCGCAACAATAGATAGATAGATAGATAGATAGATAGATAGATAGATAGATAGATAGATAGATAGATAGATAGATAGATAGATAGATAGATAGATAGAAAGATAGATAGATAGATAGATAGATAGATAGATAGATAGATAGATAGATAGATAGATAGATAGATAGATAGATAGATAGATAGATAGATAGATAGATACGCTAAAAGTCGACAAATCTCGTGAAGAAATGTCTCACATTAAAAAAAGCACCTAGATGAAGAATAAGAGACAAATTTTGGCAGTTACTACACTTTATTGAAGTCTTGAATATGTCATACCCAGTTTTATTGAGGGAGTATCACTAGCCACTCCGGCAAAAAAAATGGCGTGGCGAGATTCAAGACCAACCCCCTATTCATGATACAAAGGCGAGTGTCTAAACCACTCGGCATTACACTTTTTTTTACGCATAGCACCTTATGTTTGAGTTGAATCCGGTGTGCTGGCGGTGTGACCACCCTCCCCCTTCTCTTGCTTCACAACGCTGACGCAGGCCTTGAGTATCTTGGTTTGGAAAAAAATTAGCAGATCCCACGTATAGTGGGAATCAATGATATGCAAAGAACGAATGAGAAATGTTGACATGTCACTTGAAAATCAGCACAACGTTACGAGGTGGAGGTAAATGATGCCACACATGGCTTCCGTGTTATGTTTATCATTTTTGGATGTGTCGTTCACCTTCGTCATCTATTCACGCTACGTGATACCAAATTTAGCACATGTGGAGCTAACAAAACGGCCGCGAGCACGCTATGAGCGTGGTATGTTGTCATGTTCTTACATGGCACGCGTATCAGGATTATCGTGTTTGCGCCAGTCATATATTTCGTCATCCATTCATGTCACGTAACACCAAGTTTGGTATATGTGGAGCTAGTAAATCGGCCGTGAGCGCATCACGAAGGGCATGATATATTGTTCAATGTAGCGTCGACTTGCGCGCACGCTGGGCATAGTGACGATACGTTAGCAAAACGCGAGCCCTCTATATTCTGACGCCAGGCAAGACCAGCGTCCGTCGGCGCAGCCCAACGGCAACCGTGGTGGAATGCGACATGGTGTATTTCACCCGCACAACACGGCGTCTCCCTCTTTTCATGACGGAGGGACGCCCGGCGTGCTCAAACGCGCTTGCGTCAAAGCAACGCAGCGTGGCGCACACCTGCGAGTATATGGCAGGACCGGCGCCCGGCTTGGCAACTACGCCGTGACGCGACTAAATGAACGCCGGCGAGCACGTGCACTGCGTCACGTCGAAATGTATTGGTGCCTTGACTGTGGCATGTAGTCATGTTCTCACATGACACGCATATCATGATTATTGTGTTTGCACCATTCATATACCTTCGTTATCCGTGTGCGTTACGTAATACTAAATTTGGCATGTGTCATGCTAGCGAAACGGCCGAGAGCGCATCATAAGTCTGGCATATAGTAATATTGTTACATGACACGCATGTCGTGATTATCATGTTTGGATGTACTGTTTACCTATGTCGTCCGTTCGCGTCGCGTAATACCGAGTTTGGTAGATGTGAAGATAGCGAAACGGCCGCGAGTACATCATGAGCGGAGCATCTTTATCATGTTGTTACCAGACACGCATCTCATATTTGCACCTGTATCATACCTTCGTCATCCAATCACGTTCCGTAATACCAAATTTGGTGTAAGTGAAGCTAGTGAAACGGCCACCAGCGCATCATGAGCATTGCATGTAGTAATGTTGTTACATGACACGCAACTCATGATTATCATGTTTGCACCAGTCACATATCTTCGTCATCCATTCACGTACCGTAATACCAAATTTGGTATATGTGACGCTAGCGAAACGGCCGCGAGCACATCATGAGCGTGGCATGTAGCCATGTTGGTACATGACACGCATGTCATGATTTTCATGCTAAGGTCTGTCGCTTGTGTTCGCCATGCAATCATGTCATACCATACCAGTTTTGCCACATAGCACGTGAATGAAATTACCGCAGGAGCAGCAAGCCCATGAAATGAAAATAAAAATTTTATACCATAAAAATTATGATTTTCATGTTATGACGTTTCAAACATGTTCTTCATACAGTCATGGTATGCCATGTAATAATACACAGTACTAGGCTGGGGTGTCAGCCATCTTCTTTATTTCCAACCTCTTCTTCCTCCTCGTCTCCCTCCAACCCTGCCTCAAGTCCACGTACACTCCCCATCTTTGAAGACTCATCCCTCCTGGGGTGATACTTGAAAACGTTTCCAATGGTCGCAAACTCCAGCACACCATCATCGTTGGTGAATCCGACCCTTTTGAGAACGCCATGTTGCACTGCGATCTGCACCACGCGATAAGGTCCCATGTACACCTGCTTTGTGCCGGGAAGGCCTTTTCTGACAAGCACCAGATCGTTCAGTTGTATCTGAGGTATCCGCGTGTTGTGGCGACGGTCAAAGTTCCTCTTCATACTTTCCCGGTATCGCTGGTAGGCTTCTGAAGGTTTTCGTTTCTCGCACAATTGCAGGCGGTCTGCAATGCAAAGTTTTTGATCAGCAGGAAGCACTGGTACCTTTCCGAAAGCTGCAAAATATGGACTACAGCCGATGCTCGCAGTGTGCGACCGATTGTGATGAGCGACAGCTGCCTCCAAGCAGCACTTCCATCCACCCTGAAAACCTGGATACATTGAAATGAACTGCTTCAAATCCCGAATGATTCTTTCAGCCATGCCATTTCCCGCAGGATGGTACGGAGCGCAGCATCGCAATACAACTCCTCGTTCCTTCGCCCAGTCTTGCAAACGCTGACTGAGAAACGCTGGCCCATTGTCTGATATTACTATTTTTGTATTCTTGAACATCTCTCGACTCAAAAGAGCGATCACATTATTTGCGTCTTCCCTTCCCGGCCGTGCAGCCACTATTCTTGTGCACTGGTCTACTGCCACTAGGAAAGACTGCGTTCTTCTTGCTCCTGCAGCCTTCTTCTTGAGCTCTGCGAAATCCAGATGAATGACTTCAAATGGTACGTCGGAATGTTGAGGCAAAACCATCTCGTCTGTTCTCTGAAGGTACTTGGCTTTGTGAACTTGACATTGATGACAAGACTGAGCATACCGTTGAACGTCCTCTTTCATGTGTTTCCACTGGAAACGCTGACGAATCTTGTAATATGTCCTCCAAAAGCCATCATGTCCACCTGAGTGCGGGGAGTCGTGATAGAGCTCCAAAATTCGAGGCACCATTGTTTCTGGGACTGTGAACTTTCCGTTATGGAACTTAAGTTATTCAGTTCCCTCCCACAACAATGTTGCATTTACAAAGGATATGGGTGTTGCAGTAGGTCTCCAGCTTGCACGCGTGCGTCGTTCCTCAGCTGGTGTGGCCCCGGTATTCCTTGCAGCAGGTGTCATGGGTTGACGCTGGGTTCCTAGGTCCTGGAGGTAGAGGTTTCGCATTCCCTGCAGAAGGTCTTCGACCGTCTTGGGTCCTCGCATTTGTATTTGCTTCTGGAGGTCCGGACTTAAACCATGAATGATAAGCGGAACCACAGACGTCTCAGGCAAAGATGAGTCCGCCAGCTGTAACAAGCGCCTTTTCTCATAAAAATAGCTGAGTGCAGATCCAGACCTGTATTTGAACGTGATTGCTTTGTCCCATAGCAACACCTTGTTCTCGCTGAAGGAGCTCAGAAAGCTTGCTTTCCACTCTGTCCATGGTTTGTTGCTGTGAGCGTTGAGACGCCATTCGTACCAACTCTTTGATATGCCCGATAGGAATAGTCGCATGTTTTTCACTTTATCTTCGTCGCTGTGCCAGTAGTTTTTATTGCATGCATATTCGTAAAACGTGAGCCAGGACTCGGGACTATTAGACTCTCCGTCAAACATGTCTGGCTTCACTTGTTCGTGACTCGGTCTGCTTATTCTTTCCGTCGCGTTTACAAGCAAGCGCAATAAATCATTTTGCTGCCTATTCTATTCTTGGTGCAGTTCAAGAAACTTGTTGATCAGCTCGATGGAACTGTCAGGCGAAGCAGCGGTAGCAGGCTTCGCGTCGTTTCTTACTGGAGTCAGCACGAAATTCTCATAATCCTGAAGTTTCATGTTGATCCTCACCGTTCTTTTAGCAAATAAATGGTCTGGGGCTATCTTCATTTTAGTGCTTATATATGAAACAAATGCGTCAGTGCTCACTGCTTCCGGAAGAGCTAGTTCCTCTTCATCTTGAGGCGTTGCGGTCAAGATCCGGATGCCACCACGTTGATTTGCTCCAATGCTGAATTCCACCCACATCTTGAAAGTCTGCACAGAAAGTATACGTGGCTGCGCCAATTTGTAATAATACACAGTACTAGGCTGGGGTGTCAGCCATCTTCTTTATTTCCAACCTCTTCTTCCTCCTCGTCTCCCTCCAACCCTGCCTCAAGTCCACGTACATGCCATACCAAGCTTGGTATCGATACCATCATCGAAACGGCAGGGAGAGCTAAAAGTCATCGGCGGCTACGCTCAAAGTCGGTGAAGTTCGCTAAGAAATCCTTCGCATTTAAAAACGGCTCCTCGCGCTGCACAACCATTCACCCGCAACCCCGTATACATAAGCACCAAATCTTGACCTCTCATGAGTGTTCTTGAGTGAGTGAAACCACTTCATGAGGTTCACAATAGGCGCGAGCTAACTCGAACTCAGCTGGCGTTATTGAAGAAGAAACCTCGCAGCGCGGCGTGTGCGGTAACTATAAGTGGGCTGCCAGCCTTTCTGTCCAATCGAAGTCTTCTGTCTAGCATAGCGAACTAGCTGCGCCTGGCATGTTCTAGTTAAAAACACTGGGTCATTACTGCGAGCTTTGCGCCTCTTCTGATTTCTCTCCTGCATAATGCCGCAACGAGCGCCAGCGTCAACGCCGCCGCCAGTGTAAGCGTTAGCGCCCGCTGCTTAGCATATACCCATGTTTCTCTTCAGTGGAAGATGGTTTAATTTTAAAGACGACAGTTTTTCTTGAGTTCTTCCGACGCAACAATTTTCGCCTGTCTGTCTGTCTCTCTGTCTGTACATTTCTCTGTTTGTCCTTCGTATGGCTACCTCAAACAGCCCCAAACGGCCCAAAATAATACTTTGATGGGCCAACCCCACCCGCAGTGCCCACCAATATTGCTCAAGTTTCAGCGTTGATACTTGCGCGATTGTCAATTAAAAAGCAAATATTGCGCATATCCGAGACGCCATAACAGTACGTCAATATTTTGTATGTATGTATTTATACTTGAAAAGGTATACTTAGATAATTATAAGGACCATAGCAGTTATCATGCTGCGCTGACAATGCAAGGCGATGCTCGAAAAAGACGAGTGTTTCCAATGCTTTGCTAGAACGACATAGTTGTGGCACCCGCTAGTCGCTTTGAGTTCTACACCTTATAGCCTCCGAGACAGCCGCGCACGCCTTCCTTCGTTTTCGAAGACAACTGGCAGATAGCGCTCGTTTGCCTTCTCTGCATGGATCAAGACTAGTGTCTCCGGAATACAATTCACCAATTCGTTCGTGCAGAACATAAATGAACGTTTTGTTCACTCTCTCTATACGCAAGACTATCGTCTTTCGACGACATTTGCAGTTTAACATGCAGATATTGGGCCATTTTTTTCTCTTTCATAAAAAGAACTAATGCGTTCATTGTACTTTTAATCTTTCACAATCACGAACACAAAGCAGGAAAGAATTTTCATTTATAGAACGAATGCTTCAATAACAGCCAGTTGACACCCAGTACAATAGAACGGCCGTACAAACGATATTTCACCCAACAAAACACATTACAGCAGAGTTTTTATTTGCTAGCATGCACCTCTTTGCTGACTCACCATCACAATGAAGTGGTATGCATAGGAAATTAATGCGTCTGCGCTTCTCTGCAACGTGCGTGCACACTATAGGAGTGTAGACTAGCCTTGTATTGTATAATAAAGATATGTGGTGGGAAATGGAAGTGAGAGTAAGGCGAATGGAACGTAGGAAGGGAGAACGTGTACAGAGAAACAGAGAAAAGGAGAGAGATAGAAAAACACACATATATAAAGAACGAGAAAAGTAGAGTGAAAAAAAATGGGAAAAAGAGGGGAAAATGTAGGCAGAAAGCGAAATATACAGCAATATGCTCGCTGACTGCGAACACGGCCCTTTGCTGAGTTGAAAATCAATAAATATCCTAGACTTTATTTTCTACTAACTCTGAAACATTCAATGAACACCGATTAAATTAACGTTAAACGACTGTACTTTTTTGTATACTTGTGCACAAGCACCTAATGATGTTAGTACATTGGTGTGTATTTGTAGGTAAATATCTGAATCACAGTATGTTGGCTACGCCTTTGAAAATTTAGGTAGAATGTGCCACTTGTGCTGGCAGATTCTACCTAGAAAACACAAAAGTGGCAGTACGGTAGATGATCTAAAAAGAAAAATAATACATTTAATTACGTGTATTAAAATTCCTTTTAGGTAGGTGTAGCCTGCTGGTGCAGATATTAAATTCGTATAATTATGTCTCGCTCTAAGTAAGCTTCAAATTGATTACTTTTGTTCGCCTCAGTATTGTTCGACACTCTATATTTAATAAATAGTTTAATGAAACGGTAATATAACATGTCCCAATTTTCGAAATATAACTGTAACGAGTTCTTTGTACATTTATAGAACTTGTAAGGGGAAATTGTTCCAAAATTTGCAAGAAACGGGGAACAAGCTTCTGTTGCAATT
Source organism: Rhipicephalus annulatus (assembly GCA_013436015.1). Classification (NCBI taxonomy): domain Eukaryota; kingdom Metazoa; phylum Arthropoda; class Arachnida; order Ixodida; family Ixodidae; genus Rhipicephalus; species Rhipicephalus annulatus. The sequence goes on along the minus strand of WOVY01000089.1, from coordinate 363,123 downwards.
TGAGAGGCACGCGTACAACGCTCTCAAACTAAGACGTGACGAACTGGTCATATTTATTGACATATTTATTGACATATTGATTGATTGATTGATAAATCGAATGATCTGCAGGGGATCAGCGCGTACGGATGAACCAGGCAGCAGCGGCAACCACGTGAGCGCGCTGGCTGAGGAACAGCCTCGCAGGAGTCTCTCTATGGCCATCAAGGTTTCCATCGTCGTTGCCGTGATCGCCATCAACCTGCTCATCTATGCCAACCTGGCGTACTTCAAGTCGGATGTCCCGTTCGATGAAGATCACTGAACTGTCCTTCACCAGTTCGTTCTTGATCACCGCGATTGAGGGCTGTAAAAATACGTTTCTGAATGCCCATAGATGCCGTGGTGCAAGTGTCGCGATAACGTGGCACTAGCACAGATTTATGCAACAACTATGGGTTAAGCCGTGGCAGTGTTTGGTGTTCACCCGAATACCTTCTACTTCGCTTCAGTTATTGAGACATACCCCCGTATTCAGAAACGCTCCTCGACTCGACTTTCACCCTTCACTGGAAAGAGTGGAGCACTGCGCCGCTGCTCGGCTGAAAAGGACGCTGCGCTACTCAAGAATCGCAGCAGATTATCGCTGATATGCAGTGACTTGCCGTGCCTAGAGAAGGCGCTCCCATCGGCTTTCTGAAGTGGAGGTGAAGCGTTGAGTGAAGGGACGTTCTAGAATACGAGGGATAGTCACAAAGCACGCTTCACGGGCTTCTATTGTTAACTGCCAAGTGTGGCAATGATTTCAAAAGCTCTGCATTTTTATATAATAAAGCTCACCAAGTAGGCTCGTTCTCCAATGGAACTAAGTAGACTTCGTTTCGTATCCGTTTCGCAGAAACGTAATAAATTTTGATGATTAATTTGTGGGTTTTAGCGTCCCAAAACCACCATATGAATATGAGAGACGCCGCAGTGGAGGGCTCCGGAAATTTCGACCACCTGGGGTTCTTTAACGTGCACCGAAATCTGAGCACACGGACCTGCAACATTTCCGCCTCCATCGGAAATGCAGCCGCCGCAGCCGGGATTCGATCCCCCGACCTGTGGGTCAGCAGCCGAGTACCTTAGCCACTAGACCACTGCGGCGGAGCGTAATTCATTTTCCGAATCGACAACGTGCCTCGTTATGTTAAGAAACACAAAACAATGACACCTTCGTTAATGTTTGATGGAGTAGTTGCATTCGGGCAGAGCGTCTCCACAATCACAATGGTCACCAAAATCGGTTACGAACCGATTGCAACAATAGAAAATGTAGTCCTAATTATACGTAAGGCTACTCACGAGTGTATTAGTCAATGATGCCTCAACGTTTATATTTTAAGTGTTTCGTTGAAGCGCCAGTTAAAATGCTGGTCATCCTGCCTGAAATGTAAGAGAAGACATGCGATTTCGCTGGCAATGGGTATTCAAGGATGTGTAATAGGGTATTTAGGTAGCACCACAGCTCACTCTGGTACAATAAATATTCAAGTTTACGTGTGTATTATTCTTTAGTTGTGTAGCTCAATCTTAATTCCAGATAATCTCATTTTGACAAGAATGCTTTGTCGTGCTCCTTGAAGTAGCAACGCCAGTGAACAGTGAAGTTCACCCAAAATGCCAAAAAATGGGCGAATATTCAAAATTTCAACAAGAATTGATTATTTTTATTGCAAGCACACTCATTTCAAAAGACGCATATTCGCCTTTTCATAAATATCCAGTCACATCAAAACATACAGTTAATAAAAATGGCGAATATTCATACAAACTTTGGATTTAGAAAGGGGTAACAGCTCAGGAATGCTTCACAATTATTATTACGAAAGCAACGTTAATACGGGCAAATTATAATATTAAGTTGTACGTCATGGTTACTGCATTGCACCATTCAGTGCATATTCATGATGTGCTCCCTTCAATTGCCTTTGTTTTACTTCAATAACTCAGCAGCCTCCTTGATTGTTCTTACTCTAAAACAGCAGCAGTGGCCTCTATTTCACAGACTTATTCTGCAGGTCTGTTACTCTCCATATGTTCTATTTCCACGTTTTATAAACAGGTAAAAGTAACCATCATGGATATAACCAGAACAGCCTTTAGATGCTTGCAACAATTATCTATGAATGTGCAAGCATCAGACTGCATATGTAAATCATCTTCGCTTTCAGACGGGTTTTTCCAGCAGGTAAGCACGGCCCACATTGTAAAAATGTGTCGCTGTTAATTTTACCACAAGATAACATATATAATTTGTGTATTACGAAAGGAATCTTCAATTATATGGGCATAGCGCACAACGACAAGGACAAGAGACACACACATACAGCGTTAACTTGCAACTACTGCTTTATTTGTGGTCACGGATGCTATTTATACAATATCAGTAGACCGATGAAACCTGGAAAACATCTTGTTAAGATAAAGCACAGCTCACGCACGCGTCGTCACTGATTGTGACAATCTGCACTTGCGAACATCAAAGTGAAGATTCTATAGATACTTCCTTGCTTTATCTGACAGAGCCATAGAAGCCACACTCACACGTTTTTCTTTCATTTTGTCAATTAATGGGCTTCAATGATTTCACGCGTAGTTCTGTCATAGTACCTATAGTGAATACGGGTAATTTGAAATTCCGTGACGCAACTACACCTCTGATATAAAAGGTCAAATCCCCTGATACAGCTTTTTCTAGTAGTACTTGTGTTCGCTAAGTCGTTCGTTCCCAAACCTTCCAGATTGACCTATGTACACACAATCACAAGTCAAAGGAGTGCAGTAGACAACACCACGACAACAATTCACGAGTTTTTCTCGGATACTTAATCTTACAATCCCGTTTCCCGCTATTGTCTGCATTATGCTTTTTGCACAATCCTTGTAATCGTTGGGGAGCAGAAAACACTACATCCGCACCAGCCTTTCTCGCTATCCTTCTAAAGGTATGTAAAACGGAATGCATGTAGGGCACTATAGCAACATCGCTGCCTTAGTGGCGGCTGCGTGGTCTGTGATGTTTGCCCTTCCTTTCCTAATTATATTTTAGTGGTGCACTATATTCATATAAATTAATAACCCCAACTAGTAAGCCCACCACGCACCTTATAATCTTCAATGCACTGCATGCTAACTACTTGCAGTTTCAATCATTTACTTTAAAGGAGCAATGAAGGCTACTGTGTCTTGTTCTTGCAACATTCCAACAACTCGTGCACAGGGCGTTGGAGGAGAACGCTTAGCTCGAGAAAGAAAATGAAGAAAATTGCAAGAATGAAATGCATTGAGCTCGCGCAGTATAAAGTGGGTCAAAAGACGCCTTGGTCTGTAGTAAGAATAAGTTCACGATGATTAGTGTCGTGATGATAAAAATGATGATGATCACCTCATATATGAGTTTGCGCACGTAACATGACAATGGCCAGTCACTGACATCAAATAACACAGTATAATTTTATTACGCGATGTGTAATTACATGAAATCTAATTTGTACGCAAATTTAGGTGCAATTTACTCTCTATCGTGCATGCGTGACAAATGAGATACTAAGAAATTACGTGATGACTAGGGTGATTGTGCCGTTCCTTTATTTCATTTTTAAACAATCTAAAGTTGTAGCTGACTGCAGTTTGCCTCAAGCTTGGCCTGACGGTACTGACGTAAGAGCTCTACAATGCACGCTCACGCGCACCTTGCAAGAGGTTAATCGAGTTTTGCAAGAAACGAACAAATCGGAAAATTCCTGCAATGGGTACACACCACATGTGTTTCTTTACCATGCCAGGTCGCCTACACGTTTCACAAAGCGTAATAGTCGCGAAACGTTTCTTCCTTTCAGAACAGTTTTATTCAGTTATATTATAAGCTGTGCGAGCCCTTACAAAAAAAAGAAAAAAACATGCCAGAACTGCAAAGGACAGCACAGGAAAATGGGAAAGGTGAATTGGGCAAGCTGCGGGACCCTTTGCAGCAGGTACAAGTTTAAACGAAATAGAAGACGCAAATGAGAGAGAAAGAGAGAAAGATAGCGACAGAAAAAAAATCAATAAAATAGAGCAATAACAACAGATGGGGAAAAAAGCCCAGAACGAGAGAGAAGAAATTTTAAACGAGCGGACATAAAAAATGATGAAGAAAAAACCAAGACCGAGACAAATATAGAACCAGAGAAAGAGAAAAAAACAAACAGAAAAAAGTGGCATACAAAAAGGGAGGAGAAAAGAAAAAACAATACAAAGAGAGGAAAAACGGAGAGAGGAAAAAAGTAAATACAATGAGATAAACAGAAAGAAACAGGTGCAAAAAAAAGATATGCAAAAAGCAGAAGAAAGAAACAAAAAATAGAAAAAAAGAAAGGCCACCTATCTGCTCTCTTTCTTCCGGATAGGCACCACAAGTCTGAAAACGCTTTTTTTGTGTGTGTGTGTGTGTTCGTAGGCGTGTGTTCGAGTGTGCGTGTGTGTGTGTGTGTGTGTGTGTGTGTGGGTGGGTGTGTGGGTGGGTGGGTGTGTATGTGTGTTCGTGTGTGTGTGGGTGGGTGGGTGTGTGGGTGCGTGTGTGTGTCTGTTTTCGCTTTGAGAGATAGATTTCTGCACCATGCCTCAAGTATATGGTTACGTACTTTAGCAGCCTTTATATCCTTGTAGCAGCATGAGCTCCGCCGTAAAGCATTGCACGTCTGATTTTCAAGAAACCTTCTTATATAACAGGTTTCTTGAACTACTTTACTGGAAAGCTCTCTTCAGGAGCGTCGATGAATTTTGTATTGGTGGTTTAAACGCACAGACATATTGCTATACGTGGCGGCGAAACAGTGCGGAGGACGGGATTAAAAACACTCATGACACAGCACTCATCATCAACTGTTTTTTTTATTCTTAAGGTAGATAATATTCTAACCTTCCTGGCCTTTCACCTTCCTTCCTTCCTCCTGCTGCTCCGGAGAAACTAAAGAAGGGCGAAAGTGTATCAAAAAATAGCGCAAGCTCTATCGAGTGATTCGGATGGTCGTCATTACTATCAAATTGGATACGGATTTTCGAATTGCGGCAAGACCACACACTAGAAAATTTTAAGGACGAGCCCAAAATGGCAAAAAAGGACATTTGCATCGTTTGAAGTACGAAACTGACTGAAACCACTAAAACCAGTCCTTCATAAATCAACGTAAACTAAGAACCAGGGAATAATAAAAATGTGTGCAAGAAAACTGCAACCACTAACCATAAAACAGCAAACAGAACGAAATAAGCAAGCAAACAACGCAAGAAAAGCTCGGTGACCAAAGTTGAGATAAAAGTATCAACTTTTTTCCTCAAAGGGTGCTGTTGTGATGGCAGGAACCACAAGCTGTTCCTCTTTTGCGAACAATGTGTGTCTCACTGGTTTCCCGTGCACATTGATCCCGATGTTTGTTGAGAATTTGCACAGCGCCAAGAAAAGGGCTGCAGCCGCAAGATGTACAATGCACTGCCTGTGGTTGCTCTTAAGAAATTGGCATGCTCATGCGTTCTGTCGTTTGTGCACTCTCTGGTTTGTTCTATGTATGATCTACTGCGCTATATGCATTCACATAAACGACGTCTATTCGGCATGCAGTTCTTCTCAAACTATAAGAAAAGTCGTGAATGTAAAAAACGACAATCATGCGAACACGATTGTGCTTGTTTGGCCTCTTGTCTCTGAACATTGGTAGAGTGACAATGACGCTTCCAGCTAGGAAACTTTAAAAAAATGTCCTAGGGAATCCAGAGTTCCTCAGGCGTTCCACCTGTTTCAACAAACTTGTTTCTGCCCAGCTTGTCCTCTACCCAAACGTTCTGGTCTGCCTTTACAGGCAGCAGCCTCCTCCTCTTCCTACGTTTTCGCTTACCTTTCTGTTTTGCTTCATTTTCCTAGTGACATTCACCAGCGATAGGACGTCAGACATCCGCCTTCAATAGGACATCTGATGCACCAGGACACGGTTTGCATCGACGTGGCGGGCATGTGTAAACACGGTATACAACAATAGCTGCGCAGCACGCGTCGATGCGTTCAATAAAACGAAAACAAAAAAATAACGATTCCAGCGCCAACTGAAGTTTTTACAACGACAGGCCCCGAAACGTGAGCGCTGGTTTTGGTTTCAAGGAACGTACAGAGGTGTCCTCTGTTAAAGGGAACACCGGAGTGCGTGGCATCCGCTGGGCGGCACTGCCGGCCGGCAGCGGCAACTATTTTCGCGACGAAGCAGTGAGCGCAGTGGGCGGCGCTCGTTTGTCGTCTGCTACAGTTGCGGCCGCCCTTCAGCTCGTCGCGAAGCGCGGCCGTGGTCGCGGAATCTTCGGATACTCGCTTTTCTTCGAGCTAGAATAAATATGCCTGGAATGATCTCTAATCAGATTGCTATCCTCTGGCCCATCAGTCGGATTGCCATCTTTCGTTTTCCTTCTCGTTAGATAAGGAATTGCCCGCTTCAAAAAAGCTTTCTGCTGACGCCAGTTACAGGCACTGTGCCGTGCTCCCGGCCGGGTTGCAGAAATTAGGTGCCTTTTCTCGTCTTCTAACCACTACCACCACCTATTTCTTGTTCAGCTTACGCACTGCAGCAGACTGAATCTTCATCAGTGCACATAAAATACGCGCTCCAAATACGCGATAGTATGTGGGGTTTAACGTCCCAAAACCACCATATCGCCGTAGTGAAGGGTTTCGGGAATTTCGACCACCTGGAGTTCTTTAACGAGCACCCGAATCTGAGAACATGAGCCTACAGCATTTTAGCCTTCATCTAAAATGCAGCTGCCGCAGCCGAGATTCGATCCCGCAACCTGCGGGTCAGCAGCCGAGTACTTTCGCCTCCAGACCACCAGGGCGGAGACTTGCTCCACAAGAAAAAATATTCTTTATAACGCTATGCTAGAAAAAAGACGGCCGTAAGCAAGCCATGCTTCTTTGACCACCAAAAAGATCCCCCTGAGACACGATTAATGATTCAAATGTCAGAAGCACAATAAATTCGCCGGGCGTAATTCCAATGCACTCATTATTACATTCCAAGAAAGAAAATTAATGAATCTGTTGTCTTGTGCAAGTTTCCCCAATTGAAGGTATTGAGTGTGCAAACATATGTATAATTATTCTGCTAGCAGCCAGGTTCAGTACTTGCACAAAAATAATTAACTGTTTGCCCCGAAACGTATGCATGGTTAGTTTATATTTTTTGCATTCGTTTTGAGCAGCGAAAAAATACTTTTCGCGTTGGTTCTGGACCGCGGCATGTCGAATGATTGTCAAACATGGTAGTGTTTCCAGCAAAATGAACCTCTGAAGCAATACAGAGCACAATAAAATCAATTGATTGCTGTTTGTCTACTCAGAAAGCCTGCAGGAATGTGCACACATAGTTTCATATGAGGCGAAAAAAACAGGCAAGGTGTGACGTCCTTTGAACATCGCGTCCACAAATGTGGGCGTCGTGACTGAAAGGGACATCAGTGAGGTAGTATGTTAGATAAGCTAATTCCCTTGTAACTTTAACATAACTTTCCATCTGAGCTCGCCATGCAGCCTGCGGACAATTTTCAAAGCGTCATGTCTGACTTCGCGATGAGCTGAAGTGCCGCCGCAACTGTAGCACACGATAAACGAGCACCGCCCGATGCGCTCCCTGCTTCTGCGCGAAAATAGTTGCCGCTGCCGGTTGGCAGTGGCGCCGAGGCGGCGACACGCGCTCCGGTGCTTCCTTCAACAGAGGACCTCGCTGTAAACGCTCGTAGCGGTTGCCGGACATCCTAAGATCTGTGGTACAATTATATACAAATTCCAAATCCAGACGAAGGCGTTCTGTCGGAGACGTCAGAAAGTGGGGGTCTGCAGCGGTTGCGAGGACGAGGGGAAGCAAACAGCCAATGAGGGAAAAGAATGCCTGCGGCATCAATAGGTGACTGGTAAAACAGGAAATCGCAGGGAACTGTGGGATACGACGGCTTCCGGTTTAACGCACCACGCGGGTCAGCAGCGGCACGCACGCATTTTTGTACTGCTCCATTGAAAAAAAGTACCTGGCCGTGCAATGTCCGTGGTTTAGAAGTTTTTTTTTTTGCCAACCATGACTGTGACAATGACGAGCTACGAAAGCCGTGAACAGTCCGGAAACTTTTTTGTCGCACTAAAATGATCTGCAATGCTTTATGCTGCTCGGGGGTGCTGTCAGTTTGGCTTGAAGATCAGGCGATACATAAAACAGTTTCCCTTGTGTGATATGGTAGTGCAGATAAAAAGGCACCATTCTAAAGACCTCAGGGGATGAAAATGACTGTAGCAGTGTGCTAAGAGGCATTTCGGGATCACTGCTTCGGCCGACGTCGTCAATCGATCGGCATGAAGCGCAACACTTATTGAGCGCGTTGAGATGTTTTTTTTTCAAGCCTTAGGCATGCTATAACATGCATTTCTTAGGCGAAGCCAGATTCTTATTTGAACGCTGATCTTGGACAAGCTGCACGGCATGGCGGCACTGAAACAATACAGTCAGACGTAAACAACGCCCAATAATCGAAACCCTGCACTTGTTTAACGCACTTCTTCCTTTGGGTGCCGTCCTGGCGCAGGGTTTGACCAAGATAAACGCAAATGAACTCGTCCAGCGCTTCGTGTAAGCTTACTCATGAGTGAAGCTTTCGCGTTTTTTGTCACGTATATGGGTGCAATGGCCAGCACTAATCTCGTATGGCAGGTAGATTTTGCCCACTCGTTCCATAATATCTTTGCTAGGTCAGCCGGTGCGACAGTTTGTTTCTCAATATAATATTCACAGCAAACTCATGCGTAAGCTTTTTTTAGTGTGGAATACACACGTACCTGTAATAATATAATTTCGCACACTCTGGCTTCAAAATTCCGTACTCAAAGGCTACCTGTCGCTGTGGCTCTGTTCAAAGTCGCGGCCCACCTCGTTTTTGTCTTCATTACATGAGAATTGATAGCTGTTTTTGCCTTGCACGCTCGAGTTGGAGCAGCCAACGGCTGAACAACCGACCATGGTTTATTAGGACGAAGATTAGCGGGTGACCAAACGGGCGATTCCTGGATAATCTGAGGCTTGTGGCGAAGCAGTTTGCCGTCGTCTACTCTTCTCGAACCGGAAGCCGGTAGCAGACGGTGTATGCCCCAATCCCTCGCTCTTTTACTGGTCACCTAATTGACGTCGACTTGGGGACAGTAGAGAAAAAGTAAAAAGTGTTTGTAACATGTTCAGAAATGTTTAACTATTATTGCTCACTATTAAATTGTATTGGCACTAGTTTTCAAACGTTGAAGAAGCAATACGGCACAATTCAAACGTACTTTTTCTGTTACTGTTTTGAAACAACACTAATTTTAGCGGGACGGTTAGTGGTGGCGCTAGGTACAACACCGTTTCAAGTGGTTACTGTTCTCACAACTCCACCACCAAACGGCGCAACTATCGAAGCCACGGAGGAAGGAAAGGTAGGAGAGGCCTTGACGTCACTTGTTGTGAAGCCGCGATGAAGCCGAAAGTCGGCCATATTGACTTGGCGAATTCTCCTCCCTTGTTTACATCCGAATATAAAGCAGATGGCGCGACTCTCTCTCCGGCTCGAAAAGCACGTGGGCTGCGCAGCGCATGTGTCGTGACGATCCGAAACTGATGGAACGGGCTCATCACTCTGAGCCAGAGGGACATCTTCGGCGAAATCATTTCGACCGAGTAATAACAGGGAGTAACAGCTTGCCGACAACAAGGCAACTACAAGAGAACGCTAGATGCACCGGCAGTGGCGAGTGTTTATGACGTCATTTTTTCAGCAACTGTACTGACAACACGATCGGTCATGCGCCTGGTACGGTTGCATTCCGCCACACGGCCGACGCAGCGTCCGTCCACAGTGTCCGTGTTCCGCGTGAAACTCACAGGCGTCAGCACTATGCGACCGGGATAACTTTGAGCATGGTGCAAGTGACACTTGAACGCGGTTGCTGTTACGTTGAGATTACATGCAATGCTGGTGGAGAGTGTACGAAGCGGAACAGAAAAGGTGTTTTAATACGCACATGCAAGTTGTTACTGTACACACACAACACGAAACTACGTATGTGCACATCGTCCTCATGGCACCTTGCTGGGCTCAACAGCGTCGTCCGTTGTCACAAGCAGGAGCACTGCTCAACCGTCACTGACCTGCAAGGCGTTTGTCGTCGTTCAGCTTCGTCATGGTGCCCAACGCAATTTCGCTGAACACTAACTTTCTTTAACCGCGTCATCCACCGCACGAATCATGGATATGCACTCGTTCGATGCACTGTTGAAACTCCGCGATGGATAAAGGGATTTGTAGATGTTGCTAAGAGTGCAGTAACTGCCATGAGAACACTACGTAACCAATAACGCAGCGCAGAGCACAGATATTGTCCGCCATTGCTCAGCACGAGACTTGCGGAAGCACATATTCCGCCGCCATCCAAGGCCGCTCAATGCCGGACCAGCTCCACTGCGCAACACGTAACCATAACAGCGCCGCAATTGTGCCCAGTGAATGTGGCCACCATTATGTCATTTCCGCCACACTTTTCGCGCAGCGCGTAGGCTGGGCATGCCCCACGGAGGAAGGAAAGGTAAGGAGAGGCCCTGACGTCACTCGTTGTGAAGCCGCGATGAAGCCGGAAGTCGGCCATATTGACTGGGCAAATTCTCCCCTCTTGTTTACATATGAATGCGAAGCAGAAGGCGTGACTCCCTCTCTGTCTCAAAAAGCACGTGGTCTGCGCGCTGCATGTGCTGGTGCTATCTGAAACCAACGGAACGGATTTCAACACGCTGTCTTGCCGCAATACGGTTGAGGAAATCTCTGCGTATGGCTGTTGTACTCTTGCAAGGCCGGCGTTTACGATAAACACGGCAAGTTGCACCTTAAGCCTTTTTTATTTGATGTGTTCTTTGTCAAAATAACGATGATATTTCGGACATTGCCGCGCGACGAACCAGGCATCAAAATTTGCACAGCTTTTTTCAGATCACTTTTCCCCGCTTTTGCGCTTCTGTTTAGGCTTTATGAAATTTTCGGTCAGGCTGTGAGCTAGACACAATGATAAAGAAAGGAAAAAATGTCTTCCCTGCAATAAACCCGGAGGTCCGTAATTATGCCAGTAAAGTCGGCGTCACGGTGTATATAGCTTGTGTGCGTGGCAGCCCGTTGAGTTTGCACCGGCCTCTTTGTTTTCGCCCCTCTTTTGTCCAACGCGCACTGGTTCCTACAGATATCCCAAAGGCTATGATTTCATTGGGACAAAAGCAGCGAAGACTACCCGAAAGTGCGTGGGAAAACGTCTCCAGCGTGAATCACGTGCACTAATAGCTACGGAGAACGGCGACCATGATCGCGTTAGGGCGAAAGGTGGGAAAGTTAGCCGAAGGAATGCGTGAGAAAAGGTCAACATCACTTGGTGAACATCGTTCGAACGGCTTTGTCGGCTTCTGAATGCACATCCACGCGTATCTAGTGAGGTGCACCTGGTTACCTTGTGGAGGTGCGTGTAGACATTTTATTGAGTTTCGCTACAATAAAGACAATATTGCGTAGAGCAAGACAATATTGTGAAGAAGGAGCATCTTAAGCGAAGCAGAACAGGAACTTTAATGCGCAGAAGCATGTGGTAACTGTACAGGAACATGAAAATCAATATTAGATTACAGTCTTATAAGGGCCTGTGGACCACAAATGCATCGTCCGTTGTCATAAGAAGCAACACCGCGTAACGATCACTAACCTGCAAGGCATTCATTCAACGAATTCTTGAGCACAGTTGTTATCTTTAATGATAGATTTTCAGAATAATTTTGACGGAAGCTGCAAACTCGAAGTACGTATACGCGCGCTCGTTCCATGGTTTCAAGTTCAGACACCTGGTTACAACCACCACCGGATAAAAATTGCGTAGCTAACAATGCGGCACAAATAATGGATGTTGTCGAACACCTGCAGTACGCCACGGTTAGGTGCGAGGCCCATGAAAACGCGCACACCGCCGCTGGCCGCCTGAACGGTGCCGCACCGCACTACATCAACAATAACAAAACGCCGCCATTGTGCCTAGTGAATATGGCCGCGCGTTACGTAATATTCGCCACATTTTATACGCCCTGCGTCGTCTGAGCATGCCCTCTCTTTACCTTTCCTACGTCCGTGGCATGCCCTCTCCTACCTTTCCTTCCTCCGTGTTCAAAGCCGTTGGCTCAGTCGAGCGCAGTCATGGTGGAGGGCAACGGCACCGCTAGCCACCAGCAGCAGCGGCTCATCCGCGTTTCCGAGGGTCAGCGCGCGCTGGTGCTCGCCTTTATGATCGAACATCCGCAGCTCGCGGCGAAAGCCATCGACCACGGTCACCGACCGGCGGCAGCTGTGGCAAGAGCTCAGCGACGCGCAGAACCGCTGCCGCACAGCGAGACAAAGAACCGTGGCAGTGGGAAGCGCCATGTTGTCTAAGAACCCGGATGCCGAAAAGTCGCGAAGCCCTTACATTTCAATCCAATCCATGCCACCTTGAAGCTATTTCAATCCATCCTGTTACTTTCGGATGGTCTCTCCGACCGTTCCTTCACCTTCCTCCGAAAACCGGAGAAAAACAGTCACGTGACACCTCGTCCCACGTCACATAGAACGTCACAGCATTCGTCACGGCTCCAATGGGCCAATCGCGTGCGACTCAATGGAACAGACCGCCTCCGTCCAGATTTGGAATTTGCATATAATCGCACCACTGGTTGAACGGAGCGAGGTTAATGTCAGTGGTAGCATTTAATGACATTTACAAGTATTTATTCACAAATAATAAAATTCGGTACCACTGTGAAGACTTTTTGTTTTGTATGTCTTCAATTTATTTATTTTCTAATTTCTCAAGTTTAAATCACATGAAACACGGGAAGAGTTTGACTTCAGTTCATAGCAGAAACAGTTTTTGGGGGAAGCTCCTTAAGACATCACGATGTCCGCCATCTCCCGTCTGTCCGTAACATGTCTTCATCTGTGTGACATTTCTGAACCATTTTCCATGTAAACTTCAACTTATAAGCAACAGAGGGCGCTGTGGTTAATTGTAGATGTGATGGCGCTGCTGCGAACGCCACATATATATAACCACGTTCCATACCACACATTCTCTTCTCTCGTATGGACGAAGACGAAAGCAGGAAAGCGCGACGTGCTAAGTATCAGCGTCGCCGTCGACGGGAAGCTACCGCGGAGACAAAACAGAAGGAAGCGGATGCGAAGCGGTGACGGCAACAACGAAGTTCTATATCACAGACTATGGCTAAGGAAGCAAAGGCTAAGCGGGAGAAACGCCAAGCTGACACGCAGTTGAGACTACTTAAAGCGGGTGCAAGGCGGCAATACCCACAAGAAAATTCTACACCAGAGACGATAGCTAATGAAGTTTTGATTATGAAGTGAAACATAACCCGGAACTCGAAACCTCATATCAGCTATAAAGAAGAATCACCGTTATATCGCAATCGGTTTTAGCATTATCTCTTTGAATAAAAAATGTATAAGTATCACAACCACAATCAGTGTCAGTACTATCTCAACTTTAATCACAATAATCCCCTCCAAAAGCTTCGCCTCCAAATTATCTTCAAGCAGCTTGAAATGCAGTGATTTTTGTTTGTTGCCTCTCCTGGCTTTTTTTTGGACAATACTAGTCGTGATTTTGTATATCACGAATTCTGGTTACACAGCGCTTTCTAGATAAATTAGGCGTTCAAGGTAATGCTGTTCATTTATTTAGTACCATTACCAAGGCTCTTAAGATACAGTTCGATGCTATCATTCGAAAAATTCAAAACTGATGCCGCTCAGTTTTTTAAACTATATTAGGAGATTACCTGACACCTACGTCAACACAAGCAGTCATAGCGATGGACGCATCACAAAGTAAACAAAATTGTGGAATTGGTGTTTTTCTCCTGCCGTCGATTGGCCCTTTCCCCTTCGCCTTTCCAATTTTGTGCCCAGCTTTGAAGCAGCTTTTTCGCGATAATTCTAGCTCTCCGTAAAACAACGGCTTCAATAAGTTACACAGTAAATTTAACGAATTCACTCTCAGAATGTGCCTCTCTTACCGCAGATGAGAACTCGCATGTTCAGACTGCTTTAAAAGCATTAGTTCCGTCGCATCTCAATCTGATCAAATTGGTCTGAGTTCCAGGACATAAGGGCATATATAGAATGAAATGGCAGATGCGCTGGCAAAGTCGTCGTCAAATGGGCCTGTTATTGAGGTATTACCGGCATCAAAATTCTTATTAGGTGCTAGATTAAGAAGGAAACATCTGTTAGAGGAATTATCTGCCCCTTCACTAACGACCACATCAGAATTCAAGCACTTAAGGTGGCGGTGCTGCTCCCTCCATCTTGCCAATAGTTCGAAAGAAGACACCAGACGAAGCCACTCATCCATGCTTGCAAAAAGCGAGAAAATTGCTCGCGCAAGTACAGTCGCATCGCGCGTGTATTGTACGTCATGCGAGGTGGCGGCAATCAGCCTATAAAAACCAAGGAGGACCAACGCAGACAGCGTCTTTCACCTACTATCCGCCAACTGTGGCCATTGTTTCAACGGCACGACGAAAGGTACCCACCGTGACAGCTGGCAGACTGAAACCGGCGTCGTTTCGCTGAAGTGTAAACAAATGCACGTACGCACGCACATACACAAGCACACGCTCTCTCTGTCTCTATGACTCACTCACGTCTATGGCATCACAATTAACATGACATCAACCAAACGCTTTGAAGCATTTGTTGTTCACTGGCATAGCCGCTAACCTTCTTTTTGATGTAGCGACCTTGGCACTGTTTGTTTGTTTGTCCCTTTTTATTCTGGCGCAACCCACCATGGGGAATCAGCCATGAAACGAACGGTGTCTTGCTATTTAAAAAGAAATGTTCATAATTTTAAGATGCTGGGTTTTTAATGAATATGTTTGATTTTGATATTTTTAAATGATGAACTTAGCATTCAATTCTTTTCATCTCCCTAAGGAAATCGCAAACGGCTTCGCAAACGCTTCTGTGGCTAAAACCCAGCACGGTAGCCCCAAAGGAAAGAAGAACCAGAGGGGATAAATTTAATCTCAACTTTCGAAGTGGTTCGTCTAGAAGTCTTTTCCTCTGATCGGTGAATAATCAGCACGTTAGAAAGAAATGATCGAGATTCACACTCATTGTAATGAAGGAATGAAGGTGACTGTACCAGACCAGACTTGTGTAGGTAAAAATTCAGTGAGGAGACTTGGCATCGTATTTTGGTAACTGCGATCTCGGTCCTTCTAGAGGAACACCATCGATTCTTCCAAGAATAATTGAGGAGAGGGAACTCAGAAACTAAAAACGCAGACTTTGCGAAGTTGTCCAATATGGCAAATTTTTCAAAACGCGCCGCAGTTACGAACGCCAACGTCGGCAACCTAGACATTAGCAGACCATTACATGATAAAAGTGCGAGTGCATCCGCTTGTTCGTTTAGAGGTATACCTTTGTGTCCAGGTGCCCATACCAAGAGAATATTACGTATGTGTCTTGGAATGAAGGAATGAAATATTTCTAAAGAAACTGAAAAGTTTTGTGCAGTTAAAGAGGAACAGACGGATAGGCTGTCTGTCAGTATAACGGCTTCTGATAATGATAGGGGTGATTTCTTTAGAGATAATATAATGGCAAGTAATTCCGCATGATAAGTAGGAGTAAAGTGAGGTAATCAAATTAAAAAAGACCAGTCTAAATATATTGATGCGATTGCCACCTCTGCCGTTTCTTCACAAACTGAAGCGTCAGTTGCCATCACTGCAGCCATTTCTAATCTAGATAAATGGTCCTCCAAAATGCAATTTAAGTATCTACTGGGCAAATATTTGCAATTCTTTAGAAATATTGAGCCGTGTCTGCGTGTGAACGACAACGATGATGTGGGGATTTAGCAGACACCAAGTAGTGGGCCTCCGGCTTGACTCAACAACAAAGAAGATCTTGTGGCTCAGCTGTTGAGAACACGCTGCTTTCGCTGCCTCAAGGCGTACTTGTACTTTGTTCGCGTTGTACTGCGACACTGGTGGAGGTGCTGGCCCGCGACCCCGTCTGATGCTCCACACTCCGACGGGGAGCCGTTCATTCAGCCCAGAAGCTCTTGTCGACACTCCCGTGCATTGCTTCAGTCGTCGCTTGCAAGGCCTCCTTCCAGAGTTCACCCTCTCACAGGAACACTCTACGAGGCACCGCTCACATCTACCAATGGCCACCGCCAGCCCACAACAGTTACTACGAGACAGTAGTTTGCCGACCCCATCTCAGGTAACCCTTTTTTCACCGCTGGTGCCTGATCGCTTTGGTGGCGGAGCACATGAAGACGTCGAAGAATGGCTTGATCACTATGAACGTGTCGCCAACACCAACCAGTGGTCTCTTGAACAAAGGCTTTCCCGCGCCTATTTCTATCTCGACGACAGTGCTCGTACTTGGTACGAGAACAGAGAAGGCAGTTTGTCAACATGGAGTGACTTTAAAAGAGGGATGATTGACACATTTGCCGATGTCGACCGGCGCGAACGTGCGCAGCATTTACTCGAGCTACGGCTTCAGAAACCCAATGAAACGGTCGCAATGTTCGCAGAGGACATGGTCCGTCTCTTCCGTAAAGCTGACCCGCACATGACCGACGACAAAAAGCTGCGCTACCTCATGCGCGGCGTTAAAGAGCAATTGTTCGCCGGACTTTTGCGGAACCCGCCAAGCACCGTGACAGACTTCATCAAAGAAGCAACAGCTATCGAACGGGCGCTTCACCTGCGATGCCGACAATACGATCGCTTGTCCAGCAGCGCCCACATGCAAGTCGCCGCTACGACATCTGAAAATCAAAGCTCGTTGCGCGATTTAATACGAGAGATTGTTCGCGAAGAGCTGCTGAAGCTGCGGACTCAGGTCACGGAACCACCCACGGCGTCTGTCGCTGAAGTCGTCCGCGAAGAAATACGCCAAGCGTTTTCGGCAGCTAATTCTACTCACGATCAGCGACCCATGAACTACGCAGCCGCGCTTCGCCGGCCGCCGCCCGTTCCGCCGTCGTACCGCCAGCCATCGACAGCCGTTCCTTGGTCGCCACCGCAAGAACAGACACCGCGGCGCCCTTCCGTCGTGCAACCGTATGAAATGCTGCCGTACGAAGAGCCGTCTCCCAACGAGACACGGCATTTACAACATTATGAGCCGTTGAGGCGTCCACAGCTTCGTAAAACAGACGTATGGCGCACCGTGGATAGACGTCCGCTTTGTTTTACCTGCGGAGGTGTCGGCCACATTTCTCGTCATTGCTGGCACCGCGCCGACACGTTTCGACCTCTTCGGCAATGGTCTGACGATCGACGCCCCAACGACGACTACCCACCACGCCGGGACGCTGATTCTCAACGACCTTCCTTGTTTCGGTTCCATTTTGACAACCGCCGAGCCAACAATGACGACGGTGAGCCTAATTACCAGCCAGGTTTGGGACGTCGACCACGTTCTCCGTCTTCGGCATATTCGCCTTCGTCACGCCACCGCACTACAGCCGACGCCAGTGGAAGGAGGTCACCAAGTCCACGCCGGGGAAACTGAAGGCGGCGACCTCCGGGGGTGAGGTTGCAGGCCGCCAAGGCGACGAAAAAAGGCCCCCGTTACTCTTACCACAGGACGCCGTAAAGCCGACTAGTTGTAACGTTGACGAAACTGTGACCACAGATCTTACCGTTTTTGTAGACGGACAGCAAGTAACAGCCTTAGTTGACACCGGTGCCGACTTCTCTATCATAAGTGAAAACCTTGCCGTGCGCCTAAAAAAAGTGAAGACTACGTGGACGGGACCTCACCTGAGGACAGCAGGCGGCCAGCTGTCGATGCCTGTCGGAAGGTGTACAGCGAGACTCGGCATCGGCAGCTCTTCTTTCGTGGCGACGTTTGTCATCCTCACCTCATGTTGCAAGGACCTGATCATAGGGATGGACTTCTTAAGAGAATATGGTGCCGTCATCAACATCCCGGACCGTTCAATTACGTTCCGCAACAGCCCTGGTTTGGTTGACTGTTCAGACGCAATACGTAACACTTTACGTATAATTGATGATGATGTGGTCGTCCCGCCACGGTCATGCACTCTTGTTTCGGTGGAAGGGCACGAACCGTTTGATGGCGAAGGCATTGCCGACCAAATTGGCTCGCTGCTATTTAGCCATGGCATTTCGGTCGCACGAGGTATCGTCCGTCTCACTGGTGGGCGCACGAATTCACTTTTGACCAACTTCAGTACTGAGCGCCGGCACCTTCCGAAGGGCACAGCTATCGCTTCTTACGAAAATATCGTAGACATGCGAGGCAGTTTATGTTTATCGGTATTAGACGAAGCGCCTAATGAAGAACCAGAACCCGTTCTCGATGTTAGCCCCACTCTGTCAGAGGATGACCGACAGAGACTTCTTCAGCTACTAGCCGAATTCCACGACTGCTTTTCATCGACCTCACGAGTTGGTCGAACACCTTTGACAAAGCATCGAATAATCACCGAAGACACGGCGAGACCTATTCACCAGAACCCTTATCGTGTAGCTTTAAAGGAACGCGAAGCCATACAACAACAAGTCGCGAAAATGCTTGAAGATGATGTAATTCAACCGTCACAGAGCCCCTGGGCATCGCCTGTAGTGCTAGTAAAATAAAAGGACGGCACGCTGCGTTTTTGCGTGGACTACAGGAAGCTGAATCGGGTGACCAAAAAAGATGTGTACCCGCTCCCACGTATTGATGACTCCCTTGACAGACTTCGGCACGCTCGCTACTTTTCTTCCATGGACTTGAGGAGTGGATACTGGCAGATCGAGGTAGACCCAAGAGACCGAGAGAAAACCGCTTTTGTGACGCCAGATGGTTTATACGAGTTCAAAGTCTTGCCTTTCGGTTTGTGCTCCGCGCCCGCGACATTTCAAAGGCTTATGGACACGGTACTTTCGGGATTGAAGTGGAAGACGTGCCTAGTCTATCTGGACGACGTTGTAGTATTTTCAACGACTTTTGACGAGCATCTCCAAAGGCTGGAAGTTGTGTTACGTGCCATACGGTCTGGGGGCCTAACATTGAAACCGGAAAAGTGCCATTTCTGTTTCCACTAACTTCAGTTTCTCGGTCACGTCGTCAGTAACGTAGGCATCCGACCCGATTCAGAAAAAATTGCCGCTGTCGCACGGTTCCCAGTACCCTCCAATAAGAAGGCTGTCAGACGCTTCCTGGGCCTTTGTGCCTATTATCGCCGATTTATCGCAGACTTTGCCCGCATCGCGTCGCCACTAACTCGTCTCACAAGAGACGACGTTGCCTTTGAGTGGAACGAAGAACAGGAGGCTGCCTTTAATGACCTGCGTCAACGTCTTCAAACGCCCCCAGTGCTTGCCCACTTCGATGAAGAAGCCCCGACGATGCTTCACACAGACGCGAGCAATGTTGGTCTGGGAGCTGTGCTTGTGCAGCAGCAAGAGGGCACAGAAAGGGTAATCGCTTACGCAAGCAGAACATTAACACGTGCTGAGGCCAATTACTCTACAACTGAGAAGGAATGTCTCGCCGTGGTATGGGCGGTTTTAAAATTTCGCCCGTATTTATATGACCGCCCCTTCAAAGTAATTAGCGACCACCACTCATTGTGCTGGTTAACAAGTCTAAAAGACCCTACCGGGCGATTAGCACGTTGGAGTCTCAGGCTGCAAGAATTCGATATTGTAGTCGTACACAAGTCAGGCAAGCGACATATGGACGCCGACTGTCTGTCCCGTTCACCCATTGAGTCGGCAACCCTACCTGAAGAGGAGGAAATGGCGTTTCTCGGTGTCCTCGACACGACCGCCATTGCGCAGCAACAACGTGACGACGCTGAGTTGCTTGGCCTAATTAACTACTTGGATGGCAGATCTCAGAAGGCGCCAAGAGTTTTCGCAAGAGTGTTGTCATCATTTTGTTTACGGGATGGGGTACTCTACAAAAGAAACTTTTCGCCGACGGGATCTGCCTATCTGCTCGTCATCCCAGCAGCCCTTCGTACCGAAGTACTCCAAGCATGCCACAACGAGGTGAGCTCTGGACATTTGGGTTACACGAGAACGTTGGCCAGAATACAGCAAAAGTATTACTGGCCGAGACTAACCACAGCCGTGAAGCACCACGTCCGTGCCTGTCTCGACTGCCAGCGACGCAAGTCACCACCGACTAAACCAGCTGGCCTCCTGCAGCCCGTACAGGTCCCAACAGCTCCATTCTACCAGATCGGCATGGACATTTTGGGCCCACTGCCTACTTCTACTGCAGGGAACCGCTGGGTTATCGTCGCGACGGATTATCTGACCCGTTATGCCGAGACAAAGGCTATCCAGAGAGGTACAGCAGCAGAGGTGGCAACATTTTTCATCGAGAACATTGTACTGAGGCATGGTGCACCATCCGTCGTGACCACAGACAGAGGAGCCGCATTTATGGCAGCTCTTTTGGATCACGTCCTCATGCTGAGTGGAACAGTGCATCGTAAGACCACCGCCTACCACCCACAAACGAACGGGCTGACAGAGCGTCTAAACAAAACCATTGAAGACATGCTTTCGATGTACGTAGACGTTGAACACAAAAATTGGGATGAAATCTTGCCGTACATAACGTTTGCGTACAATACGGCAAAGCAAGAAACGACGCGCCTGACCCCGTTCAGCCTCGTTCATGGGCGAGAAGTACGAACTATGTTAGATGCGATGCTACCGCACGAAGGTGACGGCATCGACCCATACGCCAACACGTTTACGGAACGCGCGGAGGAAGCTAGGCAACTTGCACGTTTACGGATCCGCCAGCAACAAGAGTACGATGCAGGCCGCTACAATGCTCACCGCAGAACAGTCGTCTACCAAACTGGCGACAAAGTATGGGTTTGGACACCCGTACGGAAACGAGGACTTTCCGAAAAGCTTTTAAGAAGATACTTTGGGCCTTACCGAGTGCTGCGACAACTGAGTGAGGTTACTTACGAAGTTGTTCCCGACAGTTCGTGTAGTACCAATCGTCGCCAGCACCATCCAGAACTCGTTCACGTAGTGCGCATGAAGCCTTACGTCAGCGAGTGATTGCGTGAGACTTTTCTTAAAAAAAAACTGCATTATTGACTTCGCATCGGGTCGATGCTCTTTGAGAGGGAGGCAAATGAGCCGTGTCTGCGTGTGAACGACAACGATGATGTGGGGATTTAGCAGACACCAAGTAGTGGGCCTCCGGCTTGACTCAACAACAAAGAAGATCTTGTGGCTCAGCTGTTGAGAACACGCTGCTTTCGCTGCCTCAAGGCGTACTTGTACTTTGTTCGCGTTGTACTGCGACAATATGTCAACCAAATTCTATTCGACTTGTTTGTACAGATCTGCTTATGATTAGTATCTCACGGAGCTGCACTTGTAATGCTTCCAATTGTGTCTGTGCAAAAATGACTTGGGGACACCGTAATCTTGGCCACTGATGGCCGAAAAATTCCGTCGGATGCTCAAGAAAATATATTGCGATCTCCTGAATGGCGATGCATAGATCTTTAAAAATGTACGCACGGTTAGGATGTTAAACCGAGTACGAAGAGAAGCCAGGCGTGCTTCTTTGTATAAAATAGTATTTGATGCAAATTTTGTAAGTCCAAGACATAATCGTAATGATTCGCGTTCTAAAAGAACCAGTGGTCGTAGTTCGTATGCGGGAGCACCAGAAAACAAGACGCAGCCGAACTCTAATATCGGGTGAATATACATGCAGTAAATCATGATGAGAACACGGCGTAAGCCTGAACGTTTGTTGCTGAGTTTACGAGGCATTCCCAGCGCACGTGTTCCTTTGGCAGCCGTACGTGTTTTCTATATGTGGACTCCAATTTAGTTTTTCAGTATAAGTGATCCCTAAATACCTAACAGATTCTCCCTGCGGCATTACGTCTTACCGGTAATACAAAGCGATATGGACCGCAACACTCAGAGGAAAAACTAATATCGCACTTTTTTTACATTCAGTGATAAATTTATTTTTATAACCACGTTTCTAGAGCGTTCATATACTTCTGCAGACTTCGATAAAGTGAATGTATACCTGCAGCTGTAGCAAAAAAACGCAATATGGTCGGCATATACATACACTTGCATGTCCATCACTGTACAGGAATAGTGCATAGTGGAATATTAAATAACAGTGGCGATAACACTGATCATTGTGGGAGACGTCAAGTTTCTTTGTGCCTTAGAGACGACAAACGAGAATGAGAACAGTAAAATTTCGTGTCGTTTAATAAGGAATCTACCCATGCTACAAAATATTGTGGTAGACCTCCGTTTTTAAGTGAATTTATTAGTTTTGAATGTTCCACGCTATCATAAGCTTGTGTGATGTCTAGGGTTGCTAAGGCGGCATATTTTTTCTTATAACGGGCAAGCTGTATTCTACTTTCTAAATCAACATGGGCACACCAAATTGAGCAACCATGCCTGAAGCCAATCTGGCATGGGCTCAAGACCATGTTTTCATTCAACCAATTATATATACTAATGTGTAAGATCCTTTCAATTAGCTTTAGCAGATTATATGTATGTGCTACAGGCCTGATGTTATCTAACGTCTCTGTTATCTAAATAAAAGAATCATCTTAGTCATTCTTCACTCAGGTGGAATCCATGAGTTTCTGATAGAGTGGTTAACCACTGTAAGGATTTCCTCGGGTAGAACCTTATGAATGATTTTTATTGTCGAATTAGTTATGCCATCAGGACTTGGCGAAGTATTGGTCAAATTTCTTACTACTTGTTCTTATTCCGAAGCAGTGACATCCTCAAAACCGTCACGTTTCTCGGGAGATCACGAGTCGTTTGGGAAGGCAGACGTAAAACGACTTTCAAGTCCTTCTGCAATATCTTCGAGAAAACTAGAGTGTTCAGTTGGAGTAGAAACCACTGATTCAATGTTGTTGGATGAAGGTATAAGCTTTTGGTTCTGAGCAAAATAAAGAGGGATTTGCTGTTGCTAGGTTTTGACAGAAACTCAGAACGCTGATTATCATAGCTGTCTTTCGCAGCATCAACTGTTCTCTTGAAAATGGCAGCCGCATATTTGTAATCACTCCAATTTCTAGGGCATTGGTTGTGAAGTAGTTTACGCCGCCAAATTTCACCAAATATTAGAAGGACCTTTGTTAGATTCCTTTATGTTTACGTTGAATTTCGATTTATTTAACGATTCTTTTATCACGTTACTTAAATTCATGACAGTTTGCTCTTCACTTTCAACTATTCGGTTGGACCAGGCGGCCCATAGTGATTTTTCAATTGTACTAAAATTTACGTGAGTTATTGAGTGGCTGATTACAGAGGTCACCAGACATACAATCTCAAAAAAATATATATATATAGCCCCGCCGCGGTGGTCTAGTGGCTAAGGCACTCGGCTGCTGACCCGCAGGGCGCGGGTTCGAATCCCGGCTGCGGCGGCTGCATTTCCGATGGAGGCGGAAATGTTGTATGCCCGTGTGCTCAGATTTGGGTGAACGTTAAAGAACCCCAGGTGGTCTAAATTTCCGGAGCCCTCCACTACGGCGTCTCTCATAATTATAGAGTGGTTTTGGGACGTTAAACCCCACATATCAATCAAATCAAAATATATAGGCAAGTGGTCACTGCTTGTACCCAAGTTCAGGGTAGACCATGTAGAGATAGTGAGGTTAGGACTGTAGAAAGTAAGGTCAATCATGGAACTAGACCAACCATTAACAAAAGTAGGTGTTCGTGTGTTGATGCATGTTAGGTTATACTGTGACACCAGATCCCACAAACGCTTCCCACTCATATCGGTTCTGAAACCCCACTATGTATGGTGAGAATGGAAGTCACCCGCCAATACTATTTGTTTTCTACAAGATGAAATTACAGAACTAAGCACAGAAGTATTTCGAACACCCGCTGGAAAATAAGCATTCACCTGGCACTGGCTTGATGTAGCGTCGCGCGATCGCGTCATTTTTTTTCTTGCCACGCGCAACTGCTCAACTTCAACTAATGTAGCTGACGCTACAAAAACAGCCAGGTACAATTCAGCAAAAGATAATCTGAGGGTCTTAGGCTTATTTGCTAAATTTCACCCTCTCCAACTAGATAAAAAGGGTTACCTAAATAAAGTGCGTCTTGCTGATGATTAGTTGAACAGAAGATTTACACAAATATCGAGTAGTTAGAAGCTACTAGAGCTCATGGCTTTTCTAAAGCTTTTTACAAGAAATACGTAGACTATCTAGTATATGGGATGACGTGGAATAACCCATAAGTTGGTTGACGCTGTTTCCTTTGTTGCTTTCACCATCTTTGGGCTACTGCCTAAATCATGGCAAACTAAGCTCCCACGAAGTGTTTCCTTGAGTAAATTCTTCATTTTCGTTAAGAGCATATTTCCGAACGCGACGTAATTGCACGAACACACCGATTATTGAGTAGCAGCACATTCGCGCCCAGCATCACACTTGGTGGAAGGGCGAGAGAAAAGGGCGTGTTGCATATTGTGACGACGCGAGATTGACGAGCACACAAAGCGCCTCAAACAAATACGATTTATCGATCGCAGGAAACAGACTGCAACGACTTCTTCGTCTTTTTCCCTCGGCCAAAGACACTCGCGCTCCTTCGTTGTCCTCACCACTGGCACATACGCGCGTCATTATTCCCCCTTTAAAAAAAAACATCGTCCCGATGTTAAACGTTTGAGAAGCAAGGCGAAACCAAAACTGCACAGTTAGTCACTGAAAGTAAGGCTTCATCCGAAGCACGTGGACAATTTCTGGTGAATGTCTGCGCCGCTTTGAACACTGCACGCCGTCCGGAACAACCTCGTAGTTGACGTCACTAATGCGTCGCAGAACCTTGTAGGGTCCGAAGTATCTTCGCAACAGCTTTTCGGAAAGCCCACGCTGACGAACAGGTGTCCAGACCCATACTTTGTCGTCCACGTTGTATATGACGGGTCTTTGCCGGAGGTTGTAATACTTGGCATCTTCGTCTTGCTGTTTGGTGATTCGCAACCTGGCAAGTTGTCTGGCTTCTTCTGCTAGCTGGGTAAACTCTTGGGCGTCTGTCTCATTGCCATCATTTTCATGAGGGAGCATTGCGTCTAACGTTGTTGTAACCTCGCGTCCGTAGAGGAGACTAAAGGGTGTCTTCCGAGTGGTCTCTTGACGAGCCGTGTTGTAGGCGAACGTGACGTAGGGCAAAATGATGTCCCAGTTCTTGTGCTCTACATCTACGTACATGCTTATCATGTCAGCCAGGGTCTTGTTGAGGCGTTCGGTGAGCCCGTTGGTCTGGGGATGATACGCCGTTGTCTTCCTGTGAGCTGTACCACTTAGTCGGAAAATGGTGTTCAAAAGCTCGGCCATGAACGCAGTACCTCTGTCGGTGATTACTATTGCGGGGGCACCGTGTCTTAAGACGATGGCTTCGATGAAAAATTGCGCCGCTTCAGCTGCCGTTGCCCGTAGCAGAGCGCCTGTCTCCGCGTATCGGGTCAGGTAATCCGTGGCGACGATTATCCACCTGTTTCCAGTGGCAGACTTTGGGAAGGGGCCCAGAAAATCCATGCCAATTTGTGCAAACGGTGTCGCCGGCACTCGAACAGGCTGCAGCAGGCCAGCTGGTTTGATGGATGGTGGCTTGCGGCGCTGGCAATCTAGACATGCCTGCACGTAAGTTTTGACAACTTCGGCAAGCCTTGGCCAGTAATAGTTCTGCCTTATCCTCGCCAATGTTCTTGCGTAACCCAAGTGACCAGCAGTAGGTTCGTCGTGACAGGCTTGCAGTACCTCAAGGCGAAGCGAAGAAGGAACGACGAGCAAGTAGCTGCTGCCGGTGGGCGAAAAGTTCCTCTTATAAAGAACGTCATTTCGCAAGCAGTACGACGGCAGCCCTCTCGCAAATAACTTCGGAACGCTATTCGCTCGCCCTTGTAGGTAATCTATAAGTGGTAGCAGCTCAGCATCGCCACGCTGCTGTTGAGAAAAGGTGGCAGTGTCCACAATTCCGAGAAAGGCCGTGTCGTCATCGTCGTTGTCCGGGCATGCCGTCTCAACCGGAGACCGAGAAAGACAGTCGGCATCGGTGTGTCGTTTTCCCGACTTGTAGGCAACAGTGAAGTCAAATTCTTGGAGCCGAAGACTCCATCGTGCAAGGCGGCCAGACGGATCTTTCAAGTTGACTAACCAACAGAGAGAGTGGTGATCGCTGATAACGGTGAATGGGCGGCCGTACAAATAAGGACGAAACTTCAGGACTGCCCATACCATTGCAAGACATTCTTTTTCTGTCGTAGTGTAATTAGCTTCAGCTCGGGACAGCGTCCTGCTGGCATAGGCGATCACGTTTTCATTGTTGTCCTTCGACTGTACGAGCACTGCTCCAAGACCCACATTACTAGCGTCTGTATGAAGTATTGTCGGTGCGTCTTCATCGAAGTGGGCCAACACGGGGGGTGTTTGCATTCGCTGACGAAGCTCGTGAAATGCCTGCTGTTGGTCTTCGCCCCATCTGAAGGGGGTATCTTCCCGAGTAAGCTGTGTCAATGGCCATGCGATGCGCGAAAAATTAGCAATAAACCGCCGGTAGTAGGCACAGAGACCTAAAAAACGTCGCACTGATTTTTTGTCTGATGGCGTCGGGAAGTTTGCCACGGCGGCAATTTTATCCGGGTCGGGTCGGATCCCTTGGCTGCTCACGACGTGACCGAGGAATCGAAGTTCGTGGATGCCGAAGTGGCACTTTTCTGGTTTTAGAGTAAGACCGGCCAAGCGTATTGCTTCAAAAACTGCTTCGAGCCTTCGTAAGTGTTCCTCGAAAGTCGCCGAAAAGACAATCACGTCATCGAGGTACACCAAGCAGGTTTGCCACTTCAGTCCCGACAGAACCGTGTCCATGAGACGCTGGAATGTTGCTGGCGCCGAACACAAACCGAAAGGAAGAACCTGAAATTCATAAAGTCCGTCGGGCGTAACAAAGGCGGTCTTCTCACGATCTCTCTCATCCACTTCAATTTGCCAGTAGCCGCTTTTTAAGTTCATAGACGAAAAGTAGCGTGCGTTTCGTAGCCTATCCAATGAATCATCAATACGCGGCAGAGGGTAGACGTCCTTCTTTGTGATCTGATTAAGCTTACGGTAGTCGACGCAGAAACGCAAGCTACCATCCTTCTTTTTGACGAGTACTACCGGTGATGCCCAAGGACTGTTAGACGGCCGAATAACACCATCTTCTAGCATCGTTTTCACCTGTTTTTGAATTACCTCACGCTCCTTTGGGGCGACTCGATAAGGATTTTGCCGGATGGGTCTGGCATCGGAATCCGTGATGATGCGGTGTTTTGTCAGTGCCGTTTGACCAACTCTTGATGTGGATGAGAAGCAGCCGTGGAACTTGTTGATCAGCGTGAGAAGGCGGTCTCGCTCAATGGGAGATAACATTGGACCAACGTCTACAGGTGTCGGTGTAGTGATAGTAGACGCTGCTGCTTCCTCCACTAAATGACAATCTTCTGTTTGCGAGAGTTCGTCAAAATAGGCAATAGCCGTGCCTTTAACTATGTGTCGGCGTTCTCTGCTGAAATTTGTCAATAGCAGTTCAGCGCATCCGTCAATAACAGTGATGACAGCCCTGGCAACAGAAATGCCGCTAGTGAATGCGAGCTCTTTGATGTGTTCAGCGACGCCAGTACCATTTCGTAATTTGTCACAGTGCACGGATACGAGAGAACAACTTCGTGGCGGCAGTATGACGTCGTCATCGGCAATACGGAAGTGAGGTGGCTGGTGTTCCTTATCTGTAGCAGTCTCCGAGCTTACAGTGAACGTTACGCTTCTGTCACGGATGTCAATCACAGCCCCGTATTCGCGCAAGAAATCCATTCCCAATATGAGCTGTTTACAGCACTCGTGGAGAATGACGAGGGTGGCGACAAAGGTGGAACCAGCAATGAAGAGTCGGGCCGTGCACTTTCCAACCGGTGTCATCAACTGACCTCCTGCAGTTCTTATATTGGGTCCCTGCCATGGCATTTTCACCTTCCTGAGTCTTTCGGCTAGCTGTAGGCTTATTATAGAAAAGTGGGAGCCAGTGTCCACAAGTGCCGTCACTTGGTGGCCGTCAATGTGAACGACGAGGTCAGCGCTGATAACGTCGGTTACGTCGGTAGTTGTCTCATTCGTCGAATTAGTCGTTGCTGTCGTCTTCTTCGGTATCGATGGCTTCGAGCTGTCACTTGTCTGCAATGGGGGCTGTTCGGAATTTCGAATATTGGCAACCCCACCCCCCGAGGTCGCTGCGTCTAGTTTCCCCGTCGCGGGCTAGGGGACCTGCCCCTGGTGACGTCGGCAAAACTGCGACGATTAGGTGAACTGGGCCGCGCAGGAGATGGAGAACGTGATCTGGGCATTACTGGATTCTGCGGCGGTGTGTTCACATGGGCGTAGTTGTACATGCGTTGATCGTCGTACGCAACGTAATCAGGGTAGCGAGGAAATCTCGAGTACTGAGCGTCGCGATAACGGCAAACTCTGTAGACGTGCCCAGCTTCACCACAATGAAAGCATACCGGTCGACGGTCAGCGGTACGCCACAAATCGGTTTTCCGACGCTGATAGGTAAGTGGAGACTCACTATTGGGCCACGTTGTGGGGCGACGTTGTGGGGCATGTTGGTTATACGGCATTCGTCTTGTCGGAGGAATCGGTGAGGTTGCGAAAGTGGTCGGTGCTGACTGTGGCTGTGTTTGCAGGGTTGGTGGTGGTCCAGTCATTGGGGTCTGCTGTGCTGAAGGAGCGACGACGGGGCGTCGGACTGCATCAGCATAAGTAAAGTGTCGTCGCACACCATTATAGCCGGATGAAGAGAGAGCATGGCGGACCTCATCCCGGACAACATCAGCGACAAAAGACAATGCCGGCGTCGGTTCAGTTGCTGGAATTAAACCAAGCTGCCGAAGCTCCTCCCTCAAAATCTCCCGGATGACTTCCCGCAGAGGCCTGTCGTTGTCGCAGAGGCTCGCCGCAGTCGTGACAGGGCTACTCGCTCGAACGTTGACCGGGTTCTGCTGGCGGTACCGTTGCTGTAAGGCCCGTTCAATAGCTGTGGCTTCTTTCGTGAACTCAGCTACTGTTGTTGGCGGATTTCTCACAAGCCCAGCAAACAGTTGCTCCTTCACGCCTCGCATTAGATACCGGAGCTTCCTGTCTTCCGGCATCTCGGGATCCGCCCTGCCGAAAAGACGGGTCATGTCCTCGGCGAACATAGCGACGCTCTCGTTTGGTTTTTGAATTCGAGCTTCCAAGAGACGTTGCGCATTCTCCTTTCTGTCAAGACTGCTGAAGGTGTCAATCAGCTGGTTGCGGAAGTCATCCCACGTAGCCATGCTTCTTTCCCTGTTAATGTACCACGTCTGGGCGTTGTCTTTCAGGTAGAAGTACACATTCGCGAGCTTGTCTTCTGGGGTGGCCCACTGGTTGTACTTCGCGCAGCGTTCGAACTGGTCCAGCCAGTCTTGTGCATCTTCATAGGTCTCACCATGAAAGCAGTCAGGAATCATGGGATTCTGAAGTGTCATGTGCGATGTAGCTGCAGTGGCCATGGTGGTTGAAGTAGGCAAGCGATTGCTGGCAACTTCTGGAAAGGGATTGAGCTCGGGAGCTAGGCCTCGCAGACGGCGACTGGAACGGTGGACTGGTGTGTCGACGGGTGGTAGTGATTCCGGGCTTGAATGTCGGGTCCGCGAAGGGGTGCCAAGCATGAAGACGTACCCAGCACTTCCACCAGTGTGACGACGCGAGATTGACGAGCACACAAAGCGCCTCAAACAAATACGATTTATCGATCGCAGGAAACAGACTGCAACGACTTCTTCGTCTTTTTCCCTCGGCCAAAGACACTCGCGCTCCTTCGTTGTCCTCACCTCTGGCACATACGCGCGTCAATATTCGAAAATCATAAGGGACTACGACGGCATCCGTATAAAAGCCACACCTCTGAGCCCATGTCCATGTGTGGTACGAATGTCCTTTCATAAACTCCGTTTCGTGCATCGAGTGCAACGATATCAAGGCTAGCGAGATTTCTTGCAATGAATGCGTTCACACTAAGAAATAGTACGATTAATTTTGCATCAGAGACATGCTTTACGTTCTTCTTCATGCTTTATGGGTCACAGATAAAAACACCCTATTATGCGTCTTGTCTTGGTTCTTACTTCTGGATGTTTTACTTGTAGTTTTTCGTGCCGCTGTGGTGGCGCGTTTGTACTCGTCTCGCACGAGCGTTTACAACGATGAAGGCCAAGTGCGAGACGCATGAAATCACGCATGTTTCTGACCGAACTTCTTGCATAGCTTTCACAGCGTTGCACCTGATGTATGAAACGGAGTATGGGTACATCTGTCAGCATAGGCGTGCACACGAGGGGGACACGGCGGGCGCACCCCCCCCCCCTTCTTGTCCCCTAATAGTCGGTGTGCGGAGTCTGTCCCTTGCTATAGTGCATAGAATGTTCACCCATACTATGCATTGATAGAAAGGGGGCGCTGATGTCAACCATTGACTCCCCTTCGAAAGGGGACCCTCCACACGTGTATGTCCACCAGACGACGCCAGCGATGCTATGTTTATTCATGAGAGTTACGTAGCGCCCTGGGGTCACTCAAGGGTGCTTATAAAGCAAGATGTATGGTCTGATCATGCATTCGCTGCATAAGGTATAGTTAATTGCTAATTTTCCTCATTGTATATATGATCGAGTTTGTGCAGCGTAAATTGTGCATGTATTTAAACTTTTACATGCAATCCAAGGTTTATTTATTTTCTGCTAGATCAGTTGCCATTCAGTGGAAAAAGAAAAATACACTTCAATCGGTGATTTTATACTGTACAATGAACATTTGAAACAAAGCTGAATTTTCACAATTATACAAGACTTGCAAGTGTAATTATTATGCGCGTAGATACATGTGTCAATGAGAATGCAGTGTACGGGAAATCACGTGTTGCAATATTTCTGTGTTTCTTCTTCCTTCAGTGTCATGTGATTTTATTGTAAAAGAGTCGTTGCAGAGTAGTGTGTCTGCGAGATGACGTGGTATCTTAGGATGGGCCCGATTGGTAAACATATAGAGCGATTTTCCATGCGAAATGGTTGTTTTATATTTCCGTTTAACTTTTTTATCAAGCACGGGTATCCTAGCATTTTTTAAATAAAAGCTATGTAAGGAAAGGTAGGTGCCTCTCCTTACATACATTTGAATAAAGAAACAGCGAAATAGTTACAAAATTCAGTTTTGTAGTTTGCTTCCGCTATATCACCAGGAATACACCTATGTGTTCTGAAAAGTTGTGGGTTTTCTTTATATTGATTCTTTATATTGACATACAGGCACCGCCGACAAGTTTGCCATTTAAGTTGCGGAAACAGTTTTTTTTTGAAAAAATAAACCCGCATATCTTACGTACTTTAATAGTCGACGTTATGCTAGGCATCGTAGGGATGGTGCCCATGTTGCAATTTTTATATCGCGACAGGTCATGAAATGACGCTAAATATATGTACAAATTTTGCAGGCATGGAGACAGGTTGCAGTTGTTTGTATATTCAGTTTTTTGTACTTTCACGGTGATATCAATGGGGAACATGAGTATTAGCAACACCAGAAGCAATAAGCTGATATGAAGCGCTGGTGCTCGCCAAGATGGTACCCCTGAACGCTTTTACATAAATCGACTTCAGCGCATAACACCTAACTGCCACTGACGTTAACCCAACGTCACGACTGTATCGTAGGAGTGCATATGTTCTCATGATATAATTGAATAGCCAGCACGGCAACCACAATTAACGTTTCACGAACGTTAGGGTCTATTTGAAAAATAGTTCTGAGACCTGGCGTGGCTTTGTGGTAGAATGCTTGATTTCCATGTATAATGCTTGGGTTCAATTCCTGCTGGACCTTGACATTTATTCTTCGCATTCTTCGGATCAGTGCTGCCGATGTCAAGTTTGATTCTATGTGTTCTCATCGTTGCTGGGTAGATTCCAAGTGTCGATCACTTGTGGCAAAACAGTGGCACATACCCGCCTGCAGGTTTCTGCCACTCTCATAAGGAAGGCGTTTGACGGCGTACGTGACGAGATTGTAAAAGCATTCATGTCTTGAGTTTTACGTCCTATTCATGAAATTATCTTATCCTCTTTCTATTAATTTTGGTTCACGTGATCACAAGAGCACCCGGACATAAGCGGCTATACAGATAGATAGATAGATAGATAGATAGATAGATAGATAGATAGATAGATAGATAGATAGATAGATAGATAGATAGATAGATAGCTAATCTGATAGACGCCAAAAGTTCTAGCAGTACGCAAAAAAATGCCTCGCATCGAAAATGTTCATCAGTGATACAGCCTATGTATCAGCACTATTTTTTAAATGTGGACATTGTCATGGGCGTCGAAGTCAGGTTATTTTTCGTTGATCATACAGCCTTATTCTTAAATTCTCGACACATACAAGATTTGACAACGTCCACCGAAAATCTGGTCGTAGAAGTACGATCTGTGTGACAGTATTTCTGCGAATCAGTGTGCAGTTTCTTGAAGTGGTGAAGGGATAAAAGGACATACCAGAGTGGACTGTAAGCATCAAGCCATTGGTACGAATGCCACAGTATTGACCAATAGTCAGGTCAGAGCTGACGGTTCTTCATTGTATTTTCTGGTACTTTCGTATTTTGTCGAGTGCATGAAATCTGTACAGTCTTTATATGCAAGGCAAAAAAAAACAGAGAAAAAACATCCTGTCACCTTTCAAGCGTCACTGCATACATATCATTCGCATGGCATGTCAGCGTCCTTTCTTTCACAATTTTGAACCTCACAGACATGAAAAAACTCAAAGGAACGCGCCAAACACGAGCACCCAAACCATGAAGGAATGCACATTAGTAAAGACACTGGGCCCCGCCGCGGTGGTCTAGTGGCTAAGGTACTCGGCTGCTGACCCGCAGGTCGCGGGATCGAATTCCGGCTGCGGAGGCTGCATTTCGGATGGAGGCGGAGAGGTTGTAGGCCCGTGTGCTCACATTTGGGTGCACGTTAAAAAACCCCAAGTGGTCGAAATTTCCGGAGCCCTCCACTATGGCGTCTCTCATAATCATATGGTGGTTTTGCGATGTTAAACACCACAAATCAAATCAAAGACAGTGCGGGGAATGTTGGTTCTGCGATCGCATGACAAACGCGTAATTTTTCGGCGTACCGAAACCATTTCCCACTTGATAACACTGACCCACATGCTGATGTTGTGCGAGTGGAAAGAATTTATTACTGAGCCCTTCTCCTTTTACTGTTGGTGTTTGTTACGTTGGTGACTAGACTTACCTTGTGAGGCAAACTATGAGTCGCGGAGATGTAATCCACATCTTTTTTACCCGTTTTATTGTGTTTAATTGTGCCAAGCTCGAACCTTTGAACTCACATAAAACAACTTGATTTTTTATTTATTATATGAAGCTACCACCAAAAAAACCTGTTAGATTTATGATCCATTGAAAACTTTCAGTTTGAAGCACTGAGTGGTCAAGTGAGTAAGCACAAATAGATACAGGACACAGTATGTATCTACTAATGTGCAATAATCGTTGGTAGTTAGCGTCTAAAAGAAAAACAGAAGCCAGTTCCTACGAGACTGCCAGCAGAAAAATAAGCTCTAATCAATGCTGTCTTGTAGGCTCCCTAACGATAAATTAAGTTTATCCTTAAAGAATCACAGAAAGAGACCTGCTGATTCATTATATACAAGTTCAGAGTATCAGCTAGTAATGTTTTGTTGCTTCGTCGGTAATGCTTGTGAAGCGCAAGCACAGCCATAAACTGCCCCATTGACACAATTAAAATTCATGTAGTTTTCGTTAAAACACTAAGCGACTTTGTATAGAAAATGAGTGTGGTCTACATAGCCGCTAAATATAATAATTCTTCTATGTAAACGAAAGAAAGATATTCTTACACAGACCACCATTAGTTTGCCCAGATTCCTTGGAACGTGAATAAATTACTAATTAGTTTATGTGCAATAGCTCTTCATAGAAACATTGAATGACAATTTGTCTAACGGCACAGTAAATTCCTCTTTGTTACGTTGAATATTTTCGCCGTACTTGCAGTACAACGGAGGCTTGTACAGCGAAAATGCTTTTGTTGCTCACACTATTTTCACTGCTACTATAGGTGACGCTTCCGACCAGGCATTAAAAGCAGAGGTCATTGCAAAGAG
Source organism: Rhipicephalus annulatus (assembly GCA_013436015.1). Lineage (NCBI taxonomy): Eukaryota > Metazoa > Arthropoda > Arachnida > Ixodida > Ixodidae > Rhipicephalus > Rhipicephalus annulatus. The sequence continues at coordinate 328,667 of WOVY01000089.1, read as the reverse complement.
GGGATAGTAAGCTTTCTGAAGTAGCCCAATTCATTTTTCTTTCTGAAGCGCTGTGAACCCAGTGCATCTGCAAACAGTGCGTAAAAGGTGGAGTGGTTGCGGCTGGAGAGGGACCACCACCTTAATGTATCATTGGAATAGTAAAATATTTCAAACGCGAGAAATAGAAGTCGCAATCACAAGACTGCGCTGTCGCATTCCGCAGCTCGATTTATACTTACACGGAACTTGTATGGCAGTCTGGCAGCCTTCCCTCAATGTCCTGTTTGTCGAGTAAATGAGTCAACTGAACATAATAGATTGTCTGCCTGAACATAATATTGTTCTAGCAGACAATATTCAGGCAGAACATAATAGATTGTCTGCTTAACGTAATATATCGTCTGCCTTAAGCAAAAAACTTTAGGTGCCGTTTGCCACCTTTTCGGAATATACGTAAATGCGGAAAATGTGCTTTCTTTAGGGGCTTTGTCTCTTGGCCACCGTGACGGGAAGATAGTTGACGCATTGCAGGAGTTCGTCAAAGGTTCAAAGAGATTATACGACGTTTCCAAGTTCACTTGAAATCAAATGCAGCGCTTCATTGCATTACACTACAGGGGCCAGATTCACAAGACTCATTTACGAAAACATTTTTGCGCAAGAGAAATTTCGTTGCGTAAGTCGATTCACGAAACGAAAAAAAAAACGTCGTAAGAGGCCATCGTTGTCACATCGGCCGCTCCAATAAAGCGCGTTGTGGCTGTCTGAGAACATGTCAGCGATGGTGATGCAGTTTCTATATTTGCTTACGTCACCGAAAAGTGCTCGTAGGTGGATTCACGAAGCAAAGTTATGCGTAAAAAAGCGTGGCTGAGAGAAAATCCTAAGAGGGTTCAGGACCACTCTTAGGGACAATGTGGCTACTTAGAATCTGCCGCCGCGGCTGTATACTTTGGTGCTCTGGTTGGTTTTCAGTTAATTCACGCCCATGAAGGGCTGCCCGATGACTGCTAGTGCGTTTTTATTTCTTTCAGCGCTTCGACCTTCGTGTGTGGTTTCCCTTCTACGCAGTGGATGGTGTTGACAACCACCGTCGTCCAATGAGTTAGAAGTCGCAGTAATTGAAGGATTCTATTGGGCATCAATGGCGTAAAATTATGCATGTAGAGATTTGTGGTTCGATGAAAGCCAATGTGATACGTGAATGGTCGGCGCATTTGAACGCGGCATGACATAGGATCCACCTTATTTGCTATGTTGTTGTGTTGCGCCCCATCTCATACAATTAAAAGTGTGACTCGAGATCCTTGCTTCATTGGTGGAAATTACTACCAAAGAGGTCACTGATAGCACAATTCTTGCACGCTATTGGAAATAAAAATGAGAGGAACTTTTTAGTGAGTGGATCATAAACCTTGTGCTCTAGTGTACTTCCATTGGCTTTAACTGTCCAATGGGTGCGATCTCTGAAATACAGCTGTCGATACACTTTGGGACGATCTGGAACGGAGCGTACTTTGTAAACCGAAGCGTATTAGGGGTGTGCGTGATTACGCATGGCACTACGAACAAATCACGCATTTTCACCTTCACTGTTCAGGCACCGATATGAACCGTGATAATGTGGCAAGCAATCGGAATGAAATGACCCTAGTAACATTGTATGACAACGGAAATATGCAAACCCTCACAATTCTGGAGCAAACCTTGGCTGAATTCATCCCTGCGACAATGACCAGCCATTTACCTTGGCGTGCGAACATCATTCAAAGTAGAGCGAGCCACTGACGTGTATTTTGTGTGACGCAGTGACCACTTGACCTGAGAATAGTAGCGTTGCGGGGGCGAATCCCCTGTCGCATGCTCTGATCGATGCAGACGACAAACACGAGCAGACGACGGCTCGGCCAACAGGTACAGCTTGTGATTGGTTGTGAAGCAATACCCTCTACATCAGCTCACTCCGTGACGTTGCCAAAACACTTCTTTTATCTGGCACGCCTGTCGTGTTTATCATATCACCCCCCTCACACATAAGAGCAAATTTTGTCACGCCGTGAAAATAGCGCAAGTACTTTCTAAGAGCTATCTTACGTGCTGCGCAGTTGTCGAAAACAACATGGCATCGTAAACAGCATATCGGTCGGTGCAACTTTCAGCAAACGCTTCTCGCATGAGTTACTTCAGCGTTCGACCGGGTGCGTTGAGATTACGGCAGCTCTTTCGGCGCGTTTAAGCAGTGCGGAAAGCTGCGGCAGTGCCATGGTGTACGGTGAAGTGCAGCGAAGCCTGTGCGTCGGTGTGGTTATCAAGCAGGGATCGGCGCCAGTGTATCGACGGCAACTAGCACTCCAGAAGCCTGCAATGTATGTTTGTGTGCCTGTTACAGTTCGTTTGCTTGACTTTCCAGTCTCTCTCTTGGGTGCTCTGCGACAATTCGGATTGACAGCGTTTTGACACGTTACTTGAGTGACCCCAAGTACGTACGGAAACGTATGAACTATGCGCTGTGCTCGGTTCTTGCTTCGCCACTGGTTAGCCCATACGCTTCTATTTTCTTGAGAGCAATCTAGTGTTCGGGAGTGAAACGATGTTTGTTGTGAACAGTGGTGCTGTGTTGACGTTCCAAGACTTGTGAGCAAGCTGTGCTCGTGTGACCGAAAAATCAAAATACAGTGTTGATAACTGTTTTGCCCTGCGAAGTTGCGGTGGTGGAGCTTGGCGCTTTTGTTTGTTAACTTGTCACTTCTCCTTTTTGTATTAACCATAGTCCAAGCGCTGTGATGTGACGAACCAAAGCTGCGAGATGCTACATTCTGTTGTGGATCGTGTTACTTTGACAGCGCGCCTAGGCTGCTCTTCGGTAACAACTTGAGAGTTCTATGTGGCAGCGAGAGCCCGTGAATGTCAAGCTTCCCTCCGGCCCACAGAAACAGCAAAAATTTCACTGGTTCCTTGCTTTGGATAAAGTCGTAGGCCAATACCGCCTAACTACAGGTTTCCTAGTTCGCCTTACCATCGTTTTGCACGGCACTAGAGCCTTGACAACAGCCGGTCATCACCAGTTCTTACACTTTATCAATGGACGTGCACGCCTGGCCAGTCCTTCATTGCTGTCATTGGCAGCTTCCAGTCTGCAGGTGCCCTTTGCCTGTTTGCCATACTTGGTTCCTCATGACACCGACGGCTACTAAATGCTGCCATTGGTGAGTTCACCTTGCAGAACTAAATTTCACCGGTACCATAATTCACGCAGTACTATAACGTTTGGAAGTTTTTAAGCCCATCAGATGTAATATTTCTTTAAGGTAAGTTGAAGCATGAAAAATTTACTGCTACTGTTATATACACACATATATCATGGAGCAAATACATCAGAAGTGTTTCGTGATTTGATACAAGTGAGCTCTTGTTTGATTATGAAGTTGGGCGTGTCGATTTACCACGTTTAATAGTTGGAAAGTTAATGTGAATTTATTTTCCAGAAGCCAGGTTGCACTTAAGAAATTTATGTTATTTTGGAAAGTTAGTTCAAGAGACGATTACCACTGTGGTAGCACTATACTTCGCTGGGACATATATATTGCAGTATGTAAATTTTATACGAGGCTTCAGTTTATTTCAAAGTGATTTTAGCAGATTTTGGTCACTTTGACGAAGTGATAGCTTCGTCAAAGAAGTATTAGAAGTCAGTGCTTTTAATGATTGTTTTTAAATATCTCGTTTTTGGCCCTTCACGGATCTCAGAGATTGGCTTGTTAAGGTCCTGTGATGCATCGGTTGCACACACTGGCACATCAATCCTCATCATGACTTCGAGCACCTGTACGGAAATAGGAAGAACAGGGGCTCCCTAACTGTGCAAGTCTATGTCACTGCTGGGGCTGTTATCATTCAGCGGATGTGGCCTGGAAGCATGCATGGCAGCCTTATCTGGAAGGACTGTGGTCTGCTTAGGAGCTTCGAGGGCACAAGCCTAACGGCTGGCTGCAAGGTTAGTTTTTATTTAATACATACGATTAAGCGAACACCACTTACTGTGCACAAATAGAAAACCCAAGCATGGTTGCTTGCAGTGGATACCTGTATTATTCTCACACATAATTCTCATTCAACATTTACAGAACTAAACAGCCGAGATAATTGAGAATGTTGAAAGTTGAAAGCCTGCAGCTTATGAATGAACTCCAATCGTCTGAGACTCAAAAGCTTGTGCTTTTAAATAAGCACAAATACTTTGATTCTTTATTGAGCTCTCGAGCTTGTGACTCCCTCTGTGGATCAAGTGCTCTGGAAGGAAATAGCAAGTGGGTGAAAATCGCCTGGCTGTTCACAACTTGCAAGGAAAATACCTATTGAACAAGCCTCAGACGACATAGGGTCAGTAACTGCATCTTTTACTTCATGTAGCTTTTTCTCTCTCAGTGCTGTGGCTTGTGTTTCAGCCGAACGTCTTCACCACGATTGCATAGTGATACATAATTTTCTACAAATTGAACCTGACCTAAGGATGCATTATTGATCTCTAAAAGTCAATGTATTTCAAAGCCATGGGTCCTCGTCTCTTTTTCTGTGGCTAGCCTACTTCAGCAGCAGTGCGATGCAGCCAGCACACATGCAAGCCAAGTCATGGAGCGCTCCGTTGGTGTTCTGTGTAGGACGCAGCATATCCATCCGGCAAGACACTGGTATCAACAATAATGGTGAGTGTTGGTGGCACCTGCAGGAGCCCGTTGTGTTTGTTGCGTATGATTATTTCCCCTGATGAAGTGCATTTTTGAAAGGTTTTCTTCTTTTATAATAATAAACGTCAGCAACAAGCACACTCATAATCCACAAGTGCTTTGTGTCTTCTAGACTGCCCATTTGCTCCTATATGCGGTATGGTGAGCTGGCTATGTTAGACAGCCTTAAAGTTATGAACATTGGCTGTTGTGTTGTAATGCAGTCTAACTTGTGTTTCTTAGTGAACTTATTTGTGGTCTGGTTCTCGCACCTAGTGTAAAATCGAAATAGAAGAAACTTTATTGACTTTTTATGCCTGACAAAAGTTTCATGCCTTCATCTATAACATTGTAGTTTTGCTCTTGTATCATAATAAAATATATTTTCAGTCTTCACTGTATGTGTGTGTGTTGAGGCTTGTCATTGGCTTCTGAAAATACGGAATCTGTAAATATGAGCACATATTTAACAACTGTACACTCTTGCATGTAGCATGGTTGTAACAATGGTTTGTATTCTTCTACGTTCCAGCAGTAACAAGGGATCCGGTGCTCTATGGTCATATACAGTGTATCAAGAACAGAGCACAGAAGACCAGCAAATATAAAAGGACTGCCAGTGACTGTTCTCCTGCTCAAAGTTTACGACAGCAGAAAGAGCACATTCTGATGTCAGGAGCAATTTGAATTGTATAAGTAGTAACATTCCGCACAGCTGCAGCTTAACTTCTTAGCAGCGCAATATTCAGCAGTTCCTTTGCTTGCATTTTAAATTATTTATACTTTGCATGGAAGATACCAAACTATGACACTAATTTAAAAACTGCTGTAGTGTTAGTGGGCAAATATTTTTGAGCTGAAGTTTTTAACATGCGTGTTAACGGCCTGCGTGTCTCTGCATTTACCTGTCACAAATCACAGCATCCATGGTCGGCAATGGTAACTGTGTTTGCATTCTTTGTAGTACAAGAAGTAATGCCATGGATGCGGTAATCTTGTACTTAGTCGATGTAATCCTTCAGTCTACACTCATTGGTATAGCACCAATCATGTCATGAGTGTATAAGCTCAGGGAAGTGAATCTATGTGAATTATTTGATTTGGAAGGAAGAGGATCATCACTACTCCTAGAATATCTTAACAGTAGATATTAGTGCTTGTGTATTGTTATTCCACTGCCTGTCCGTCCTTCAACAGTCTCCTTCTCTGTTTCTACTCTGTAAGTGTAACTTCTTTAATGTATACTTTGCTCGGATAGGTTTGTTCATAATGTAAACGTGTACTATGCAAGTGACTTTTCATCTATGCAGCTTTACTTAGACTAGATATAAAAGTATCTATATTAATATATATGTAGCTATAGCATGCATTTACTTATCTTTTTGCAGGTGCCTGTACAATTGTTTAGCCCTACAAAGCCCTACAAAGGTTTAGCCCTACAAAGGTACTGGTATACTCTAATATTAAAGCTGGCATCTTAAAATACTTTGTTAGAGAAGTAATAATGCGTTTATAACCATTATTACTATTCTCAGATGAGTTGTCAAACTCTATGTAAATGTATATACAATTTTTGAACTGTGTGAAGGTAATTGTTCTTATGTTCTTTCATTGTGGTCCTTATTTCATGCAAATGACACATAATTACTTTGCAGTGGCATAGTATTAGTTGAGATTTTACACATACGTGCTGAACAACATAACACTTGAGGCCAGCAGCAAGACATACATGCAGTGCACTGAAGCATCGCCTCACATAATTAGTGTACATTCTTTGCCCACCAGTAAACTGAATATTTTTCAAGCAGACTAATCAACAGCTGTATGGGAACTGTGTTTATGTGCACACTTTAAAGTCTTCTTGAGGAGTGTTTTCCATTTTAGTCCAAGTGAACTAGCTGCCCAAGGCCACTACTGTTGAAAATGTGGTGGTTTCCTCTCTCCAAAACCACTCCTACCAGCAGCCTCAATGTTTGAATGGGGTGAATTCACGAACTGGAAAAATAATTGGTCTTCGTTTTCTTGGCCGAAAGAGTCACTTCCCCCGTTGAACCACCAGGACGCGACAGAACAGAAATTTTAGCTAAATAAGTTTATTCTACTTTGGCGCCTATAGTTGGTGGCGCCAAAGTATGTCAATATAGACACTGTACACACCAAGGAGCTTAGTAGCTTATAATTGTATTATTCATGTATTGTCTCGAATTTCTTTGCGCTGTGCCAACTTTCAGAAAAGTGTCCTAACATGGTTTGTTAGTGTGTTGTGAATGAGTCAAGCTATCTAAATAAACCGAGTGATATTGAAGACATGTAAAAAAATATTGATGCACAGCCCTTTTCTTTAGCATGACATTGTCAAGGGCTTTATTCTTGTGTTTCTTATAAAAACTGCTTCTCACTGGGTAGCAGCAGAAACTATGCATCAAGCTTTTGCGAGATGGTTCGAGAAACACCGTGTTCAGGCATAACAGTGCTAGTGAATTTCTCCCGTAAGTTACTTTCTGTATCTTCGAAGTGAGTGTATTAGAATTGTTGTTTTATAGCCATTCATTTTATTATTTACACCTTAGTGTATGTGTGTATGTATGTATGTAGGTATGTATTTATGTGTGCATGTGTGTATGTGATGATGTGGATTGCGTGGCCCGTGACGGGGCGAAGAGGGAACGGCAGTTCTGCTCTGCGGTACGCCTTGAGGCGAAGACGAGGAAATGGAAGCGCGAGCGGGGCGTGCGGCTCGGGCAGTTGGAGCGTGACACAGTTCGAACGGCAGCTGCTGGTCGGCGGTTCGGGTCGCGACATCGCTTAACCAGGCGTCCGGCAGCCTTGCGGACCTGGTGAGCTGGCTTCCTGCTTCGGGCTGCGTCACTCAACCAGGCGTCCGGCAGCCTTGCGGACCTGGTGAGCTGGCTTCCCGCTCTGTGGCCGGCGCTGACACGGGGACCGGCAGCATAGTCTGTTCGTGGCCTGAGGTCCTGGGGCCCGAGTGGTAGCACGAGGTGGCCGCGGCTCATGTTGGCGACGGGCCATTAACCTGCACTGCAGTGGCCTGGTGATCTACCGGCCTGCAGCACCACCATCACCACCACCACCACCACCTCACCACGGTCAAGGCAGCCTGACTGCACAAGGAACACCGGTGACGACCGACCTCGCCGCAGCGGCAACAGTCATAACGGCGAGTAGGACAGTTCGTGTGCCGAGGCGCGTAGGACGTTTGGCATGTAAATAAGGAACGCTATAGTGTGTTGTGTGTGAATTGTAAGAGTTACCGGTTGTGTTAAAGTCTGTGTTGTGTGTACAGAGTCACTTGACTGCCGGATGATTTATTCCGGATCCTGGGCCCACATTACACCATCACAGTGTATGTATGTATGCATGTGTGTATGTGTGTACATACGTATCTGTGTGTGTATATGTATGTATGTATGTATGTATCTTTTGATTGAAATGTGGGGTTTAACGTCCCAAAACCACTATATGATTATGAGAGACGCCGTATTGGAGGACTCCGGAAATTTCGACCACCTGGGGTTCTTTAACGTGCACCCAAATCTGAGCACACGGGCGATCTTTTAAATGAGAATCCGTTTATCATTGGTGAGTAAGTTTGGTGATGGTTTGGCTGAATTTCTTTTTAGTTCTTTTTCTTCTAAGCCAATATACATTTCAGTTTGTTTTGTACTGCATAAAAATAAATGTAACCTTACACAAAATATTTGTGTTCGAAGAGGTTGTTTCATTTACCAACGTACAGTCATGGGCCAGAAAATGGGTAAAATGGAGCGAACCTGCGAAGATTAGAGCATAGCTACTCTACATGGCATATCTTGTACACATTGCTTTGGTCGAATATGCCGATTTCAACATATCAATTTTAATCAGAATAAGCAAGCTATCACCCGTTGGTGTATATGTGTGTGATATTTATGCATATTGTAATACTGGTTGGCCATTACAATTAAGGTGACAAACCTAGTCAAGCTGAATACACGAATTTTGTCCATGCACCTTTCGTCTGCACTGGAACTGTTGTTTATAAAAAATAAACTTCGGTTTAAAAATTTATTCTAGTAACCAAAAGCAGGGTATCTCTATGACACAAATCATATTGCCATTGTTCTGGTCCATTCTGGACAATAGGGGATCCTCTCAGCAGAGCTCGATTAAATGCTATAGTTCATTGTAACCATTGACAGCGACATTACACTGAAGCGTGCCGCATGACAAATAGCGGGAGAGAAGACACAAACTAATCACTCTGTTTGTGTCTGCTCCAACTGTCCGTGCTCTTTGGTCTTGCTGCATGTGATGATGCCCACCAAATTAGCACGAAAGCGTGTCCCTACAAAGGCAGTCAACTTGGCTGCAAGCAGTTAGCTCGCTGCATGTGTAGATTTTCTTCAAAACACCGTGAAGACTGATTGCTGGTCGAATATGCAAACACGTGAAAAGTAATATACCAGGTATGATATTGGTATTTCAGTACTGGACACTTTTGCGATAAGAGAGGATGGAGGAGAAAATTTTGAGCCCTGAATTATGTAATTTATGAAGGAGCACAGTACAGCGCTTTTGGGTCAAAAGGGGAGTGAAAGAAGCAAGTGCGAAAGCCACCTTTCATAAAATTAGTACCCGCCACCACGCATAATGAGGCCGGCCAACCTCTTGAAAAAAAAATGGGGCTCGGTGACTCTGCGAATCAAATCAAGTACCTCCTAGATTCTAGCTGAGCGTTGTAACCGCTCGCACACTGCAGCAGTGCTTGCATTCACCCTATTGCTGATATATCATCATTCCTTCGAATTCCTTCATTCCTTCAAGAACGTCCGGTGAAACTTGGTCAAAAATAGAAAAAAAGAGAATGCGTTTGCCCAAAGTTACTTGAAGATAGAAACCACCACGTGTGACTGTGTAACCATGCGCTATTTAACTTGTACTTTACTGTCATGACGTTGGGATAGCCGGCTCCAACGTAGGCTACCTTCTCATAGCTTGCCAAATATAACTAAGAAAATAAAAATATATATCGGCCTGTGACAGCGCTAATCAACTATTATGAATTCACTGTCACTAGTGTCACTTTCACTAGGTGAGTACTCAGTTTGTTTCCATTACCGTTATTTAGGAATATTTGGCTCATTAATTCAACTCTCCTAATTAGCATGGATTCACACATCTAAAGACAGTCACACTTCATCTCGCTTTGTGTGTGGCTGTCACTCCCATAAAACGCATACTCCACTTTTTTTGCTCTCCAAGCATCCGATGCTGCTTTGCAGAAACTTTCCCTGACGTCTGCTGGGTTAGAAAATTGACTTTATTATCTATCGATTTCAAGCTTTCGCGAAGCCGAAACGAGAGTCTCTCTCTCTCTTTTCGTCCTTTTGGCGCGTGTGATAACGTCTCTCGACTTCAAGACTCGTATACACGTCTTTTGCTTTGTTTGCTCACTCAAACACCGCTTCAGGAAATATAGCACCATGTTTTGTGAAAACCATCAGCACTGAAACACCTCCCGACGAGTCTCCCTCGTTTTACGTAGACACATATCTAAGCGTAAGCGTATGCACGTTCTCGCATTCCGGCTTTATAAAAATGCTGTGGTGCATGGAACCAGCTAAATTCTGCGTACAATTTCATTTCATTACTGCTGTTATCTCCGCACAATTCGTCTGCAGGCACAAAAGTCGCTCCTATGTCTTGTAATAAGAATATTGTAACAAAGGCTATCTTTTACTATAGGTACAAAACACCCTTATGTTATTATACCGTGCTCGATTGCACCGAATTAGTTAAGTAGCAGCGCAGCTTCATTAAAATGTAAGGTAACTGGGCGCGTTAACTGGGGGAACACTTTAAGGCACATTTTCAAACATTGCATGCATCGATTTATTCGTGGTTTCATTGATGTGGTGCACCTGGAGTGTTGTTTGCTTGTACTTGGCGAGATAGTGCATGGATTGCTCGATGGCTTAAGGCCATCGAGCATTTTCTTTTTTAGCTACAGTCGTTGATGAAAGGCGAGTGCTTGGATTTGCACAGCCCACCAAACTGTCTATTACAACGTACGCGGCATCCCTTAGGCGCTGTAGCAGACGCTCGCGGAACTGAAACTTATATGCAGCAAATCATTGGCTATCATCGTGTACTCTCGATGCTAGACGCCTTGCGTGCTACCTTGATATTATCGGCACACACTTCTTTGTTTCTTGTCATTTTATCGGCAAAAGTGTGTCATCCCTGCCCTCTTAAGTGCCGAAAATGTTAAATTCATACCCGCGCTTTAGTAATCCCTTCAGATAAGAGAATTCTTGGCTTAGAAAATGCGTAGCCAAGAGAAAGCTTTGTGAATTCGGCCCCAGATTATTTACTATTCAACTATCAAGTTCGTCTTGTTGCATATTTTTTTTCTCGTAAATAGATAAATTTTGACCTGTTATTAAGGAAGTAATTCATGAAAATTATCTGGTTCTTGGCCAATCCTCCAGCGCAGGGGTGTGCCACATCGTCAAGGCTCCTGACTTGACTTTTCACTTCAAGTTTCCAGTTTCAAGTTTCACTTTTATTTCGCATTTCCTTTTTACGAAAAAAAAAGAAAACGCAAGGGCAAGAAACAAAAAGCTGCAAAACAGCAGCTTGACGACGTTTCTGCCCCCTTGGCTTGGCGACAAACATACAGCATATATATATATATATATATATATATAGAGAGAGAGAGAGAGAGAGAGAGAGAGAAATACATTCACACGCATCTATGTCAACAATATCCATATATATAAAACGTCTGAGCACTTACCTATTTATACATAACACAAAATATCTACATCTATTCATATAAAAAAGTTTTCATACATACATGCGATTAAGCATAGAAAAACAGAGACAAAAAGAAAAAAGACAAGAATTAGAGATAACGAAATATTGTTTATATAGTTGTACCCTTGTTTAGTAGGTTTGATTTTAAGGCCTTTCTTGTAAGAGTGCTCAACTCGGTTTTTGAGGAATACAACACACTTAATACCCAAGGCGCTTGGTACTGCAATCGACATGAGCCGTAATTTGTTCTTGAAAATGGCAAAACAATAGATTTCGTTTTCTGAATTCATATATGGGTTCCTGTGATACAATTAGGTTACACATGTTTAAAAACATTGCATGGTTGCACCGTACATACTTCTTTAATTTCAAATCAAGGTTGTATTTGTAAAAGTGTTCAATAGGCAGTATATCGAGAATGCGAAATATTTCATAGGTATGTGCATCAAATGGAGCAGTGACAACATGCTGAATGATTTTCTTTTGTAAAATTTGTAAGCTATGGATGTTTGTTTTTGATGTCGTGCCCCACACTATATCACAGTAACTGACATGCGATAGGCACAGACTGTTATACAACATAAGTTTTATTTTGATAGGAAGCAAGTATCGTAATCGGTATATAACGCCACATGCTCAAGCTAGTTTAGATGCAATACGTTCAACATGTGCATCCCAATTTAAATGATTGTTAAAGATAACGCCTAATGTTATTACGTTGTGAACAAATTTTATCCTTTGTGCACATATATAAAGAGCACTGCTGCAGTTTCCATTTTTTGCGGTGGTGAGAACAAGACAGCCTTATTTTTTTTTGGTGGTGATTGGTAATAAATATAAATCACTCTACTTTTGTAGTATCCTTAAGGCTTTGTTTGCTAGGTTTACGAGATCTACGATGTCACCAGATTGAAAAAAAGACTAGTGTCATCCGCGTAAACTACAAACTTAGCAAGTTTTGTTATAATTGTTTCGTCTATAGTGTAAAGATTAAATAAAACAGGTCCAAATACGCTACCTTGGAGAACACCTTGTGTTAAGGATCATGCCGATGAGAGTTTCGATCCGATTGCAATGCACCGTTTTCTGTAGTGAAGATATGATTTTAGAAGTTTGAGTGTAATGCCACAAAAGCCGTAATGCTCCAACTTTGAGAATGAAGTTTGATGATTGATGGAATCAAAGCTTTCAAAAAGACAGTGAAAATGCCTAGAGTTGAAATTTTGTTGTCAAAGTAGTTTACGTATAATTCTTTTTGCTATAACAGAGCAAACTCAGTTGATATTTCACCACGGAATCCGTACTGTGTATCTGATAAGATATTATGTTTACCATAAAATGAAGTTATTCTTTTACATATCACACTTTCTAGGCCTTTAAAAACTATCGGAAGTACAGAAACTGGCCTATAGTTTGTTAATAACTGTGTTGCCGGATTTAAATAAAACGATTACTTCGGCATGCTGCATTTTCTCAGGAAAGACACCATTAGATAAACAAATGTTAGAAATGGGGTAAGCACATATACCACAAGGTCAAGCACATATATTATCGGTTGAACTTTAAGTCCATTTATAACGCGCTATGTACTATTCTTTAACGACAAAAACGTCTTGTATACTTCCTCTGCCGTTACAGGTTCAAAAAACGCAGTGTGTCTGTTAGGGTTACGAAACAAAGAGGTGGAATTTATATCTTGCGTACTAGAGTTCAGAGACGTTAAGCGCTTGTTAAATGTGTTAGCTGATTCTTCACCACCTACAACCTTATTACCAATTCTTAGCTCTAGCTCCTGCTGCCTGCGACAATGGGGCAGGTGAATCTTATTCACTTCGCGCCATACGACATCACTTCTGGTCATTGCAAGGACCTGACTTGCCTCCCCTCCTGCTCGCCACTCACACAGCACTATTACAAGTTTGATCGTGCTCAGTTATTTCGCTTGGTTGACCTGTCAACTACGGGAAAGATAAAGACAAGTTGTGGCAGGCTTAGAACGGGAGCCGCAGCAAGCTACGCCGAGGAAGTCAATCATGCATTCTATATAAATTGCTAAATTCGTCAACATGTAATTTTCACGGCTTTGGGGTGGGTTTGCGGAGTTTTGTGATGACCATGAATTTTTATCTTTGTGTTTTTACTCTCATTCCATGTGAATAGTTCATTGTTATTACTCAGTTTAATCATAATTAGTTAAACGTTCTTACCCTGCCCTCTATGAGGTTCAGTGCTATCCCACAAGAGTTTACGTTTTCTTAGCGGATTTCGCGAGTAATCGTTTTGAACTGATATGCGAGTGCCTTTTAGTTTATGAGCCTATATAGGTTCTTTTCGTTTACACCTCGAAAATAAATGATGGCTAGTCTCATACCATCCGCCTTCCAGAGGCGAAAAATTCTGCCGACAGGCTTGCAATCAAAAGCAAGCTTCCTGGAGAAGTATTCTTGAAGAACCTTACTTCTAATTTTAGCTTCACCGACATTTCATGGAATATCAACGACTACTAAATTGAATTGTCTATTCCATTTTTCTTCGTCCTTAAGGCTTTTGATGGCATCTGCGACAATGGCACAGGGTTTTTTTTTATCTCCAGACAAGTGCAGTGTCTTTGATTTGCTGCCACGTTCTTTTCATATTAATCCCAGCATTATCTGCAAGGTCGTTGCGGTGAACGCTTTGGGGGCAATCGCTTGATAATTTGTTCCTAATTAAAGCGCCTTTCCATTTATTAGGCTTAGCACAACGCCAGTATGAGCGCGAGGCATCTTTTTGTCTTGTGCATATAAAACCACCCAGGCAAAGCTTTATGCCTCCTTTTTTCGATTTCGTTCTCTTCATTTAGCAAATGAGTAGCGTAGAGTGAACCACAGACCAAGTATTAAATGATCTCCCAAAAGCGCTCACTTACCTTAGGAGTGCTGGTGCGACCATACTGCCACCTCCAGATGGGGTTCATGGGCGCTGAAATGCCCTCAACTTTATGTCTTTTCAGGCGCGTGCATAGTTACAGAAGATGCATCTGACAAACGCAATAATTGGCATATTGCATCGGACACTACACTTATACAGATAAGGAGGGGCAGTTTTTATGTTATTATGGTGCTTCATCAGTAATATTTCAGTAAACCACAATTTTCCCACACATTTTTTCTTTGGGAATGAGGCATTGAATACTGGAAGGAACAATATACCACGGTGTACCTGCGGGGATATTTTATCTGACCGCGCAAATGTGGACGTTCTATCCGGGGATATTTTTTGCGGGGACTTGTATTCAGGGGGCGCATCTTCAGAAGACATTTCTTCCGAGGACATTTTTTTTTCCTGAAACGCCCTCTTCGTAGCTGCGCTGTGGCATATGTTCGTATCAAGTGTTGCGAGGTGGTGGGCAGGCGAAAAGATTTGCAATAACTGTAATCCCTTGCATTACAGGCCAACGGACTATCTATGGCTTGGCCTGCATTTTCCAAATTTGTACGAGTAGAAAATAAAACTTTTTGATCACAGAGAATACACTTGCAAGGACTTTCATTCGGTCTGTTCAATATCACCAGTACCATGAGGCAGAAAGACCACCGTCATCTTGCATTTCACAACCATCTTTGCATACTTGAACGGTGTCACCAGTACCAGAAAGGCATGCCGAACTCCCGACTGCATAGTGAACATGCCCTGCCAGATAGGCTTCAAACATTGAAAGATTCGTGTAGCCAACACCGATACCAAGATGAAGCTCAGAGAGACAGTCACATATTAGTTTTACTGCTCCATATAGTTAACCGTGTCTCCATGCGATTTCACTACCACTGGACATCTGCACACTTCTCTGAACTGGAACTCAAACGTTTGGTTTTCAATGTACTTAAACTCAGCGTTCTCAGCCGTAGTCTTCTCTAAACGGCAAAACAAAATTCACGCATGACGCCATGCATTTCTCCACAGGCGGGTGACACTGCGCGTGCACGAGACAGCAGCAGCATGCGAGCCTGCATTGAGCTAAAATACTCCTTCCAAGCCAAAATTGTGACGCATGGATCCATGAAGTATTGATGGAAAGATATCTGGGCTTAAAGGACTACTCACCAGGTTTGAAATTTTTGAGCTGACAAGCGCATTGCGTACACGAGGCGTTCGTGATCACGTCTGCCGAAATTCGCAACGCTACGCGCGGCGGAAGTGGGTCTAATTTCAAGATGAACGCTGCTCCCTCTCCCCTCTGCTGGCACGCACCCAGAGATTGAGGGCATGACGTGCGCGTATGAATGGCCCTACGTACACCGCAATGCAGTGACGTTGGTCATCTACGTAGGCGGCTATCCTCTGACGTTGCAAACAATGACACGTGACATGGCGAAAATAATTTAACACGGCATGACTAGTTTGTGTAATTTGTTGTTTGAACAGAATAATAAACCTCTACATAAATAATTAGACACAATAGGAGAATGTGAGCGTCTTTTTTCACATTTCTCCGTGAATTGAAACGAGATGCGGAGCTAATGCGTCGGCGTTTTGCATGCGTTCGTGTCCCCGCACTCAGCGCATCGAGCTGATGACCACCGTGTAGCGCTCCTACGTGTTCGCGCACTGATTGTGCTCATCAATTGTACCTGTACCGCGTCTAAGCCTGCGTTTTCAAACCATGCCACATAAACAGGTACAAGACCACAAGATAACGCTGGTCAACAAAGCAACGCCACTCGCGTGCTCGGAGTTGAACTTGTTTGGGCACGTCATGCGCACGTGACCTCTTGGTCGGTTGCCGGATAGGGTTGGCAAGAGATTTGGCTTGCGAAGGCTACGCGGAGGAGCGGCAAGGGTTTCGAGCTCGCCTCCTCTCATCCTCGTTTCGCGCCTCTTCAAAAAACCTGTTTTCTCCGCTCGTGATGAACTGATTCAAAACATTCTGTGGCAAAATGTTCGTCATCGGACACCCAACAACTTCCACTGTCTAACTAAAATTCGGTATGCGGCCTGGTAAGTTACCCTTTAACGTCCGAAAACCACCATATCATTTTGAGATACGCCGAAAAGTTGGGCTCCAGAAATTTCTACCACCTGGGTTTCTTTCACGTGCCCCCAAATCTGAGCCCACGGGCCTACAGCGTTTTCACCTCTATGAAAAATGCAGCTGCCGCACCCGGGATTAGATCCCGTGGTCTGCGGGTCAGCAGCTGAGAATTTTAGCCACTAGACTACTTCGGCAGCGGACCCATGAAGTAGCTATAAAAAAACATCACAGAGGTTTTTTCAAAAAAAAGAGAGATTTTGTTTTTGACACAAGGCAGCCACGCTGAAGCGAACACTTCGTAACGCAGCGCGAAAATTTATGGGCTGAAATTGAAAGTAATGTCACGAAAAGGAAGCATTTATCACACACGCGATACACAAATACTCATACAAATGAGCTTTGCTCCGCCGTGGTGGTCTAGTGGCTACGCTACTCGGCTGCTGACCCGCAGGTTGCGGGATCAAATTTCAGCTGGGGCGGCTGCACTTCTGGTCGAGGTGGAAATGTTGTGGGCCTGTGTGCTCAGATTTGGGTGCACGTTAAAGAACTCCAGGTGGTCAAAATTTCCGGAGACCTCCACTGCGGCGTTTCTGATAATCATATGGTGGTTTTGGGACGTTAAACCTTACATATCAATCAACCAATCAACAATTGAGCTTACAAGAAACTAAATAACTGGAACATGTGCCATGCTGCAATAGATATGCTTACGTGATTGCTTTATCTAACATGACGCCTGTGTAAGGCCTTTTTGCGAAGGAGTTTTAGCAAGAGCGTAAGTCTTTGGTTGAATACTCGCTTGCCACAAAAAGGGCAAAGTTGAAATTTCTTCCCATGGTGGTGTACTTTTCATTATACTTTCTAAATTATGTAGCGCAATAGCAGTTACGGACATTAGTTCGGCAGTGGGTGACTACGGCGCTGCTGTTGTGGTCTCATTACAGCTTTTTTTAAATACCTCATAGGTATACTTATCCTATTATGAACTTTGATAAAATACCCTTTCTTGGCGAACTGTAGAGAGTATAAGCCCCATGTTCGACAACAGCAAGGAAAGTAAATGAACAACTGTGGTCCTTTCTGCAGACCAAAACAGAAGAGGAAGAAGACGCACCTTTGCCATATTAAGCATCAAGCAAAGATGTCTACTAACGTGGCAGGAGTCGTGGCAGCAGTCGCCCTGTGGGTTACCATCTTCCTGCTCTGGGTGCAGCCTTGTCAGGCGCGCCTGCCACCGAACTACGTGAGCTCACGACGTGACGACCCGTACTTCAGCCGCGCTTACCGTGAGGTGAGCCGCTGGTTCTGGCGCTACATCGACGCCGAGCGCAGCCGGCTGGACTCCATCCGACGTAAGCTGGACAGGCTCGAGGTGGCGCAGCGCTCCTACGATGGCGTCGACCCGGAGGAGTACTTGGGACTGCCCATGAACGCGTTCCTACTCATTAAGAGACTCGCCAGAGACTACGTACAGGTGCTCGAGGAGGCCAAGGACAACACCAACGCCAAGCTCTTGCTTGCCATGCGGCCCGGAGGCAAGCGAGCTCGACGCTACCGCTTTCCCACAAAGAAGGACGTCTCCAAGGCTGCCCTCGCTGTACTTGAGTTTCAGAGGAAGGAGGGCTACTCCGCGAAGCAGATCGCCGACGGTCTGGCCGCCGAGGCAGACTCGCCTTTGTACAACTTCCATATGACGGCAAGAGACTGCTTTCATCTCGGTGTGGCAGCAAGTGAGGCAGCTGATGGCGAGAGCACAAAGGAGTGGATGCTCGAGGCGCTGGACCGAGCCGCTGACGGCACAGTGGACACGGCCATCGCGAAAGAGTACCTGGCTTACGGCTACTTTCTGGAGGGAGACTACCAGAATGCCTCTGAAACAAATAACCAGCTGCTCGAAGAGGACCCGAACAATATGAGGGCGTTTCTCAACATGGAGTTTTACCAGGAAGGTGGACCGGGCCACTGCTATGCTTCGCCGGCCACGCTCCTGGAGATGACACTGTTCAAGAGACTTGCGCATCCTGCGCGCATGGATAAAACCTGCACTCGGCTGAAAACGGCACCGCGAACAACGTACGAAGGAGACGTGTACCGGGAGCAAGTGATCAGGGAGCCAACAACGGTCGTCCTCCGTAACCTTCTGTCAGCCAAAGAAATCTTTGTGCTGAAACGCGTGGTAGCTGCAGATGGGGTTGTTGTGAACGCGTCGATTGAACACACTCTTCAGGAGCTGGCTCAAAGGCTGCAGAACGTCACGGACTTGACGGCGAAGGGTTCCAAGATACCGTGGAAGCAGCTAATCTCGTACTGCCACGAGCACACGTGGCTGAATCCGGGAAACAATCTTCACTCGAAACCGTTTGCCACGTGGTGGGTGTTCAGTGGCCACGGAGTCCTCGGTGGACTAGAAAGGTCTCTCTTGCCACAAGTCATCGTTCACCCCGGCACGGTGCTGTTGCGGTAAGTTCAGTCACATGGCGATTGTCGACTTCTTCTTGTTGCACATCTAGAATGCGTTGTGTCGCGCATGGTACAAATTAGAAATTAGACAGGCTAGTTTTTTCGTGGGTTCAAAGGGCTTTGTAGTAAACACAGGCATGAATTTCACCCCAGCAAGCTTGTGCCAATCCAAAGGAAAAGAAGCTGTCTAGCGGCATGCTAATTTGCAAGCAAAAATTTTTCCTTCGTGATATCCTCGTGCTTAACGGCAATATTTAGAGTGAAAAACAGTTAACCCATCAAAATCAACTGTCTACGGAAATCATTAGCTTAACCCGTAGAAAGTAGATAGGCTAATTCAGCATCACAGTTGATAAACTTGCTTTTTCGTCGTTTCAAACCTGTGGCACACAAGGCGAAGAACGAAGCTATCTGAATAAAAATACCACTGTCTTTCCTGCACGAGGCTGTGGGCGCGTGTTAGCTCCGTGTATTCGCATTTTGCTTCAACAGTTTGAAACACCAAAAAGTATGTATAACTGAAGCTGCGATCCTGGCACACTTTTGTTGTTTACCATGTGCTCGAACGTGACGCACAATATCATGCGGAGTGTAATTTGTCGTTACGGAAGCAATAATTTGTATTGATGAATTATCTTCATAATTCAGTGTCGAGAGCAAGTCGCCAGACGAATAGCAATATCCGCGAGTCGACCATTAAGGAGACGACGCTGGACACACCTCTTTACGAGTGAAGCCCCATAACACTTACACGTTGTTCGTGGTTGCCATCGTCACTGGTTTTGTCAACCATCCATTTATACCATAGATTCACCATTCATAGCACGAATATGAGTTCAAAAATAACGACATCCTCCCAAATCGAGGTCTGGCTCTAGTGTTCGTGGAGAGCAGACGTGCTGTTCGGAGCTCCTGTGTTTGTGGGAGACGTGCCGCGGCGTCTCATGCAACGCTCCCCGTTTCTTCGACTTTATCTTGTGCAATTTAAACGGGAATCATTTCTTAGCGAACATCGGCGACTTTGAGCGTAGCTATCTATCCATTTATATAGCCGCCTACGACTTTTAGCTCTCCTGGCCGTTTTGATAACGGTATGAATACCAAACATGGTATATCATGACACGGCTGTATGAAAGAAAACATATTTGTCTAGTCACAATATGAAAATCATTATATGTATGTCATGAATGTCAGGATTTACATTTCATGGTCCTGCAGCTCTTGCTTTGGTTTCGTTCACATGGCATGTTGCAAAACACGTATGGTATGACACGATTGCATGGTGAACATAAGCGATAGACCCTAACATAAAAATCATGACATGCGTGTCATGTACCAACATTACTACATACCACGCTCATGATGCGCTCTCAGCCATTTCGCTAGCGTCACATATATCAAATTTGGTATTATGGTACGTGAATGGATTACGAAGGTATGGTACTACTGCAAACATGGTAATCTTGAGATGCGTGTCATGTAGCAACATGACTACATACCACGCTCATGATGCGCTGGCGGCCGTTTTGCTAGCTTCACTTTTACCAAATTTGGTATTCTGGGACGTGAATGGATGACGAAGGTATGGAACTGGTGCAAAGATTATAAACATCAGGTGCGTGTCATGTAACAACATGACAACATGCTACGCTCATAATGCGCTCGTGGCCGTTTCGCAAGCTTCACATGTACTAAACTCAGTATTACGAAGCGCGAACGTACGACATAGCTAAATGACACATCCATACATGATAATCACGACATACATGTAATGTAACAACATGACTACATGCCACACTCATTAGGCGCTTGCAGCCATTTCGCTAGCTTCACATATGCCAAATTTGGCAATACGTGACGTGAATGAATGGCGAAAGTATGTGACTGGTGCAAACACGATATTCATGAGATGCGTGTCATGTGAGAACATGACTACACTCCACAGTCAAGCGCCAATACACTACAACGTGCCGCAGTGTGCATGCTCGTCAGCGTTCATTTTGTCGCGTCACGCTGGCGTTGCCATGCCAGGTGCCGGTCCTGCCATATACTTACATGTGCGCGCCGTGCTGCGTTGCTTTCACGGATGCGCATTGTAGCGTGTCCAGCATCCCTCCATCACGAAAAGAAGGAGACGCATTGTTGTCCGAATAAAGGCCAAACCTCATAAGCACAAAAATGCACACGACGGTGACGAGGGACGCGACGTAGATCGGCTTCGCGCGATCAGTCGCTAGCGCAGGCAAACCTCATTCACGCGACAGCTTCGGCGAGCGAATTCCACTGTTGCTGACATGAGGCCGTCTACTCACACCAAGAAAACTGCGTAGCGAGCGGTATGCAATTTAAAAATAAGATATATTGTTGTATAATGAAACGGAAAGTGTTTATTATTGCCTTGCAGCACTTTTTATATGCACATGCGTAATAAACATTGCGTTATTTCTTGTTGCGCATACGTGACTCGCGCAGGGTCACGTGCACCTATGTAGTCTTTGTCTTTTCCGGTTTTTCGCCATTGGCTGCTTGAACCCAGCATTTCCGGGCGATGAGCGATGGTTTCCAAATCTGTAGAACTGAGTGATCGCGCGAAAACGAGCACGCGACACGTCGCGCGAACGCCCTGTTTTGTCGCTCATAGCGTCGCTCGTCGCTGTCACGTGCATTTTTGCGCTTATGAGGTTTGGCCCTAACGCATTGGCGCGAAATTCAGCATGTGGCAATTCACGGTGGTTGTTGTCGGGCTGCGCCGAGAGACGCTGGTCATGCCTGGCGTCAGACTATAGTGTGCTGGCGTTGTGCTAACGTAGCGTCGCTGTGCCCAGTGTGCACGCGCGTCAACGCTAGGTTGGAGTATATTGGGCCCTCAATGATGCACTCTCAGCCGTTTTGCTAGCTCCACATATACCAAATTTGGTGTCACGTGATGTCAATGGATGACGAAATATTTGACTGGTGCAAACATGATTATCCTCACATGCGTGCAATGTCAGAACACGACAACATACCACGCTCATAGCTTGCTCGCGGCTGTTTCGCTAGCTCGGCATATACTAAAATTGGTGTAACGTGACGTGAATACATGATGAAGGTAAACGACGCATCCAAACATAATAAATATGAAACAGATGTCATGTACGATATCATTTACCTTTACCTCGTAGCGTTGTGCTGATTTTATGAAGAAGTGGCATATCAACAATTCTCATTCGTGCATCACATATAATCGATTCCCACTGTACGTGGGATCTGCCAATTCTTTAGACTGAGACTTTTGGCCTAACTGGTGGTACTTTTCAACTCGGAAAGTGCCCGTAATATCACCAAAGCCAAGCTTGTCGCAGTGAGTTGATCTTTCGTCTATCCAAGCATGGGACACTGACGCTCTGAGGCGGACCCCTACGCGGCTGCTGCTACTGCGGCGTGGTTCCCGCGTCCCATACAACGGGCGTGAAGCCGGCATCAGTGCGAAGGGCTTTCAGCCAACACACAATTCTGTGTCGATGGAGCATTCGATCAGCCACCGTAACGCCGTCTTCCAATGAGCATGGGCTGTCGTCAGTGACAAGGAACGCCGTCGGGCGTTGCGTGGCAGTAACCACGTCCGACACGCACACCGTGGGGCTGCCATCTGATCCAGCTTTCACCAGTTCTCCATCCGGACAACAAAATGCCATTTTGACTGGGAGAAGATGAAGGACTATGCTGCCTCGAACTGCCCTACTGACCACACCGATGACGACGATGTAGGTAGCTGTTGAAAGACCGTCATCAAGAAGCGACGCGCCCGAAAAAACGAACACTCACAAGAAAACCCAACCAAGCGAGAGCATCCCTGGCATCTCTCAGCGCAATGTACGCAAGCACAGTGTGAACCAGCACCTTTCTCGACTTCTTATACAGGAAAAAAAGACCATTATACACCCTCATGAAGGGTTTTGTCTGGATATGTGGACGCACCCTGAACTCGCTGGTGCTCTCTAGAGCGCTGCTGGTTTAACTAACAAAGACCGCAAGAACATCATATTCCGACTGCGGCCACTTCAAAACCTAGCGATCATTGTATCAGATTGATTGCACATGTGCGTTGGCGTCTCGGCAACCAGTGGCGTTTATTATTAGCGGCATGCTTTTATACAGTCGTAGCATGTACAACGTTACCCGCTTGTTTTGATAAATATGTTACATGCTATTTTTTACAAACAAAAGCATTGTTATTTAAAACATGAACAAAACACAACCTTTAACAGGTTGATTGGTTTGTCGAAATTGTTCATCGTAGTTAAGACGGCAAGGCTGTCATCTCTCCCTTGTTGACCTGCGGACGATATGCTTGAAGGGCAGTGGACAGCCTGCTCATCCGGAGACTGAGGCTGTGCCGAACGCGTTGCTGGAGTCATTTCCTCCCTTCTGCACGATGAGCCGTTGTGTTCAAAGAGCGGACCTCCTCTAGTATCACATCCTTCCCGTCGCGCGCACAGATGTCTCGCTCTTTTCCACCGTCACGAGCAGAGGTGCTTCACTGCTTCCTGATGGCGCCCTTGACAAGGTGGCACTGCTTTCTGGTGAGCACTCAGTTGTCGCACTGCTTTCATATGAAAAACGCACCAGGGACGTCTTCTGCTCGTTGAAAGGTTCAGCTGTTCACCCGAGGTTTCTGCGCAGCAGTCTTCCCTCTTCCAGGTTGGAACGTGGACCAGGTTGGAACGTGGACACACTACCTTAAGCACCTTCGTTTTCAAGCGCCAAGAGCTATGGTCCATAACTCTGACAGTGTGTCCTTGTTGAAGTAGCGGTAGCCGCGTGCCTTTTTGCATGTTTTGTCTATGCTTCACGGGCTGCGACTTCGTAGAATGTTGAAAATTGGGGAGTGGTGTACGAGGGTTTCGGTGCACCAACAGCTCTGCTGGTGACCTGCCGTCTTCGATTGGGGATGTTCTGTAATTTAATAGCCCCAGCCAGAAGTCGCTTGCTGCACCTGCTTTTTCAACAATCTTTTGATGACCTGGACTCCTTTATCTGTGAGGCCATTTAATCTAGAAAAATAGGGACTGGAAACAACGTGTTCAAAGCGAAATATCTCGCAAATTCTTTGAACTTCTTTGCGGTGAATATCGGCCCTCCGTCCGTGCTAAGCTGTTTCGGTATATCGTATTGAGCAAAGATACACGATAACTTTTTTTAATTACTGCTCTTGCAGTAGTTTCTTGGAGCCCCACAAAGTCAAGAAAAATTGAATAGGAGTCATACACAACAATGTAATGTCTTACGGCATATTCAAACAAGTCTGCTGCCACTCGGTCACATGGATGATCAGGTGTATCCCACGAAAGCAATGGTTTATCGGCTTTTTATACGCGTGCACTTGACAGGAAGGGCACTGCTCTATCATATCAGTTATGCAATTGTTTATTCTAGGCCATTATATGAGCTGCCGTGCTCGGGCTTTGCACTTGGCAATGCAAAACCTTGGTGGAGGCGCTCTAATTTTTGTTTAAGCATTGAAGTAGGAGTCACAACTTTTGTTCCCTTAAGCAGTATACTCCTGGCAACTGATACCTCATTTGCGCACCTTTTGAGTTCACCTTCGATGGTCTTCGAAGCTTCTAGCCTTTTTGTCACAATCTGCAGTTCAGGGTCTGCTGCGATAGTCTCAGCTAGTTGTTCCATTGTTTTGGGGCTTACTCGATCAGACAAAATGCTTATAGAATAAATTTAAACGTCCCCAGAAAATTCACTCAGCAATTCTTGCCCCTAAATGCGCGAAAGCATGTCAGCTATTATTAGCTTCTTTCAGAAACCTACTGCAACTGATAGTCGTACTTCAACATGCGCAAGAAAAGTCGTTGCAGTTTTGGTGGCATATGACCGAGCCCTTTTTTAGAAATGGCTAGCAAAAGACTGTGATCAGGTTCTATGACTATCTGCCTGCCCACGACATATTCGTTGAACTTTTCACACCAAAAAACGGTGCTCAGGGCCTCCTTCTCTATCTGCGCGTATCTACGCTCTGTGTCTGTTAACTTTGGAAAGCATAGCCAATTGGACTCCTTTCTCCACTGTGCTTGGAAATAATGCAGCTCCTACAGAGAAAGCCGATGCGTCGGCAAGAACACGGGCTTTTGTAAACATGTCGCGTACGACGTTCCATTCTCTGTCATGCTCCTCTGTCCATTCAAAAATTACATCATCTCGCAGCAAGGAATGCAGCGCTTTAGCGCGATTGTCCAAGTTCAGCAGGTACTTAGAAAAGTAGTTCACGGCGCCTAAAAAGCTTTGCAGATCTTTCTTTCGTTGACGATGTTGGGTACGCCACGATGCACTTCACTAGGCTGCCGTTTGGTTCGATTCCAACAGAGGTGATTTTATCACCCATGAAATATATTTGTGACGTCGCTATCGTGCACTTGTCCAAGTTAAAATTTTAGCCTGCGGCTCGTGCAGCGTTCAAAGTTCTATACAGCCTCTCGGTATGCTCTTCTAGCGTGGCTTCCCAAATTATAATATCTACGAAACTCGCATGCCAGGTAGACTGTCAAATATTTGTGTCATCGTCCTCACAAAATCTTACGGTGCCGAAACTATCCCAAATGGCAGCCGTAGAAAGCGGTAACGCCCAAAAGGGCTGCTAAACGTGCAAATTCAGGAAGTTTTCTCACCAAGCGGAATTTGATGAAATTCTTCATTTGCATCCAGTTTGCGAAAATATTTCGCGCCTGCAAGCTTGCTCTCAATCTCTTCTTTTCGTGGCAAACGGAAGTGCTCCCTCTGTATCACTCGATTCAAGTTGCGGGGGTCCATGCAAATACGCAATTTTCCGTTCTTTTTATGGACAACTGCCAATAAGCTCACCCAGTCGGATGGTTCTCTAGCTATCGTATAGATACCTGCTGCTTCCAGGTGATCCACCTCTGAGGTCGTAGTGAGAGGGGTACCCTCTTCGCAGGCTCCGCCACTGGCAGGGCGTCGTCCTTCTAGGTCACTCTGTATTGCCGCTGCAGCTTACCGATACCTGTGAACAAATCTTTAAACTGAGTTCGTATGCGTTTAGACAGGTTCCTCTCACTTTTGACGTCAACGTGTTCAACATTCACCAAACCGAACTTCTCACTAGCTTCAAGCCCCTGTATAGCCTGCCTTCCCTTCTTTACGACAATAACTCGACCAGGTGACTCTGGGATCCTAGTTGAACAACCAGCCGAACTTTTTCCCAAGTGTCTGATTTCGCTCCCTTCGTAGCTGTGCAGAATGACTTTTGTTGGTAGCGCAGGCTGTCTAGAATGCAGTGTATCTAATATACCAAGAAGAATTAAGTTGGCTTGAGCACCCGTGTCAACCTTCAGCTTTACACCACGGCCAAGTATGCGAGTGGGAACCAGCCAGTCCCGCTTTGTATCTGTCTTTCTGCTACTGCAAGCCGCGAAAATATTGAGCATGGAGAAATCGCTATCGCTTACTGCTTTTCATCACTTCACTGGTCCCCGTTATCTACCTTTGGTGGTTTCGTACTGCAGGACATAGCGAAGCGGTTTGGTTTGTTGCATTTCATGCAGATTTTACCATAAGCCGGACATTGCCTAGTCTTGTGCACTCTGTCACAAAAGCCGCATCTGCTTTTATTTTGATACCTATACTGCGAATCATCCTTGTGTTTTACGGCGGCAACAATTCTTTCCTCGTCTCATATTTTGCTGCGTGCAAGTGTAACTTCTGCTTTTGCTCCCTCTACGGCTATCTCGAAGGTCAAGTCTTTCTCGGCTAACAGCTTTTCCCGCAGGCACTTGCTTGTAGTTGCAAAAACTATCTCATCTTGTAGTAGGGTCGCACGCAGTATGCCAAAATTACAGCTCCTGACTTTCAACTGCAAGTCTCTGAAGAATTGTTCAAATGGCTCGCCATCCGCTTGCACTCTGCGGCGAAATACGTACCTCTCATATGTCTCGTTGGTTTGTGGCAGACAGTAGGCTTCGAAGGCTTCCACCCGTTTTCCGTAGTCGACTTTGAGTTCTTCATTGATGCTCAAGGTGTTGAACACATCCATGGCCTCTTGTCCAGCAAGATGAAGGAAGATAGCCGCTTTCTGTGCCTTGGTGAGTGGTTCCTGTTGCTCGGTGGCGGCAAAGTAAAGCTGTACACGCTGCTTGAACTTCTACCAGTTCTCAGGAACGTTCTCACCAAGCCGCAGTGGTTCCGGGGGCGGAAACTCGGCCATTGCTTCCGAAAAGCGCGTCGACACGGACGGGCCACTTCTGACACCAAGTATCAGATTGATTGCACACGTGCGTCGGTGTATCGGCAACCAGTGACGTTTATTACCAGCGACATGCTTTTATACAGTCGTGGCATATAAAATGTAGCCCGCTTGTTTTGATACATATGTTACAATCATCAGCACTCCCCATTCCCATGTGCCGACGCGTTAAGCGCGAGACAGACGTGCGATTTTCTCGGTGATTCGGCGTGCGGTGCGACGATGCGACTGCCAGAGCGGTGACGTTTTGTGACATTTTGTGACGTATCATCGCGTCGCACGGCCGCATAGCCGGTGCGGCGAGCATCAAACCGGCCAGATATTTTCGTCGCAGCATCGCACCGCCGCATGGCAGCAGCCAATCACAGGGCGAGCATATGAGTGACATCACGATGCTAGTGGCGCCATCTCCCTGTTGCCGCTCCCATCTACCGTCAATGGAGCGGTGCGAGCGTGGATTTGCTTGCATCGCCGACTGCGGCCACGTGACAAACATCGAGTACAATTCCCTGGTGACGTGGTATTATTCCGTATTGAATAAAGTGGTGCATGAAGTCTGCCTTTTCTGCACGACAACGCCCGTTTTGAAACCGCTAGCGAGATCGGAGATCGTGAGCAGCGATTCAAGGTCATTTAGCAGGTAAACACAGCTACCGGCGTATCTGCGCTGGCTCCCATCGCTTCCACATTCGCCTTTCACATCGATGGCATCGATAAAGTAATAATGTATGCTAACGCATTACATACGAGCACAATGCTTGATAGTTTTGTCAAAACAAGCGCTCGATGACGATCTCGCATTTGAACGGCGTAGGCCACGGCCGGCGGCCGCGATGCTAGGCCTACCTGTCGGAGTCGTGAAATCAGCTGTTGCCGTGGTTACGACGTGCTTGACGTTTACGAATGCGATTTATTCATTATTTTTATAGAACGAAGCGTGGCTGTGCAATGTTGTTTGTTTTGAGCCTCATTACGAGGATACCAAGTTTTGAGCCTCAATACGAGGACCCTGCATGCCGGGGTGCCGCATGGGGGCGGAGCCTGCCGCTGATAGCTTCTTCACCACCGTGTGTCCCGAAACGTCGCATGCGGCATGCGGCACGCCGCTTTGAGCGGCGAAAGACGTGCGATTTTCCGTGCGATGCGGCGTGCGGAGTTGCATGGTGTGGCGTGCCGCATGTGACGTTTCGGGACACACGAGAGCAAAGGAGCTATCAGCGGCAGGCTCCACCCCCTTGCGGCGCCTGGGCATGCAGGGTCGAGCGACTTAGCATCCGTAATGAGGCTCAAAACAAACAACATTGCACCGCCACGCTTCGTTCCATAAAAACAATTAATAAATCGCATTCGTGAACGACAAGCACGTCGTAACCACGGCAACAGCTGATTATGCACGGCTCCGACAGATAGGCCTACATCGTGGGTGCCGGCCATCGCCTACGCCGTTCACACGTGAGCTCGTCATTGAGCGCTTGTTTTTGACAGCACTATCAAGCATTGCGCTCGTGTGTAATGCGTTAGCATACATTATTTCTTCATCGATGCCATCGATGTGAAGAGCAAAGGTGGAAGCGAAGCGAGCCAGCGCAAAGACGCCGGTATCTGTGTTTACCTGCGAAATGACCTTGCATCGCTGCTCACGATCTCCGATCTCGCTAGCAGTTTCAAAACGGGCGCTGCCATACAGAAAAGGCACACTTCAAGCATCACTTTATTCAATCCGGAATAATATCACGTCACCAGGGAAATGTACTCGATGTTTGTCATGCCGCCGCAGGTGGCGATGTCAGCAAATCCACGCTCGCACCGCTCCATCAACTCGCCTGATGTCTTGGACCACGGGTGATGCGAGCGGCGACAGGGAGATGGCGCCACTAGCATCGTCACGCCACTCGTATGGTCGCGCTGTGATTGGCTGCTGCCATGCGGTGGTACGATGCTGTGACGAAAATATCTGGCCGGTTTGATGCTCGCCGCACCGGCTATGCGGTGGTGCGTCGCGATGATACCTCACGGAACTTCACAAAACGTCACCACTCCGGCAGTTGCATCGTCGCACTGCACGCCGAATCACAGAGAAAATCGCATGTATGTTTCGCGCTTTATACAGGGGGCGGGAGTAGGCGGTGATGGCATAAACACGCTCACCGAGTATCAGCTCCCGCCCCCAATGCAAATCAAACTTCATTCCCACCAAATGAAAAAGAAAGCCAAAAAATTGCCCGCAGCATCCCTCGGGGGAACACTGAGGAGGATGCGGAGCATATAATTGGTTAACGGGGTGTTAAAGTGCGACTTACTTGGGTCGATGGCTAAATTGGTTAACGTGGGTGTTAAATTGCGACTTACTTGGGTCGATGGCTAAATTGGTTAACGTGGTTGTAGGAGGGGGTGTTAAATGAGTGAACACGTACACACGTATGCGAAAGGACGGCACTGGTTGAAGGGACGTCGATCATTGTGTTTGTGGATTCGTTACAATTCATTTCACCGCGACCTTGGACGTCGACGCGCCGTACAAACCAACCGACGAGCGGCAACTGAGCGAGCGAGCGCCGACCTTGAGTATATATACAGCGCGACGGCGCATGCACTGTCAGCTGTTGAATGTTCTCGAAGGAGAAGCGCGCGCGCGGCACAGATGGCAACGGCGCGACGGCGCATGCGCTGTCAGCTGTCGAATATTCTCGAAGGAGTAGCGCGCGCGGCACAGATGGTGGGCGACGGCGCGACGGCGCATGCGCGCGCGTCAGCTGTCGAATGTTCGAGAAGCGGTGCGGACGGCGCGGACGGCGCGGACGGCGCACTACAAGGCGCGAGTATAAGATGCTTCCGCATCTAAAATAAAGTTTTTCCCACACCTTTCATTTTCGATTTCTTTTCATGCGGTAGGAATGAAGTTAGGATAGGATTGAGGGCGGGAGCTGAGACTCGGTAAGCGCAGTTATCCCATCACAGCATACTTTGCGGCTCCAGACAACTCTTGCAAGGATATTGTTCCTGACATCAGGCCCAGCACGTCTCTTCCACGTTGGTAGATGAACTTGTGGCTCCTGCAACCCAAATACTTCTAGCACGCATGATAGGTCAGACCAACATTGCCTTCATCACTTTCGAAGGATTGAAGGTCCCTCGCTACGTACGCTTCTACGGGGCCGAATTGCGTTGTTACCCCCATCGCTCCCGACAAGTGGTTTGCAAGATTTGCCTTAAGCTGGGCCATCGGGATGAATATCGCCCTACACCAGGCGTTGTCATATGCCCGACGTGCGGCACCGACAACCCCACCCAGTCACATCCGTGCACTCCTCACTGCTAATCCTGTGACGGACCTCACTTTACGATGAATTCAAACTGTCCTCGGCGTCAGAAGTAGGTACTCAACAAGGCATGGGTGCGCAAAGCCCTCGAAAATGAACTGCGTGAACTCCAATCCTCCAGTGACCATACCGTGTCAAGCAACACAGCTGAGACCCGCCACTCACGCCCCCTGACGAAAACAGAAGAGTCGCGCTCCAAGATCCGATCCAAATCGTGTAGCATGTCAAAGACGCGCTCTAAGTCCTGGACCCGCTTCAAGCCCCGGACGCGCTCCAAATCCCGGACCCGCTCCAAATCCCGGACTCACCTAAAGTCCCGCTCCTGCTCCAAGTACCGCTCTTGCTCCTGTGAGGAATCACGACGTCCATCGCAGACGCGCGCTCCTTTTCCATCTACACGACAACCCTACAAGAAGGCTTTGCAGAGCTGTCACAGAACGAGCGCTAAAAATGAGCGCGCCGCAAAATTCTTGCGACAACGGGCGGGAGAAACGCCGCGAGGTCAAAAGAAAAAAAGAAAAACAAGCATCCAGGGCTCCCCGGGCGCGCGACGCCTCTCCTCTCGAAGCGGCGAAGCGATGAACCTCCTCACCCCACAGCGGCGGCCGAGCAAGCCCGCGATTTTTCTAGAACGAACGGGGCGGGGCCACGCCGAGCTGAGTCATCCGACGCGGAGGGCAGACAAACCGTCTCGCCTCTCCCCAGCCTTCGCTGCGTATCGCGCCGACGAAATGACGAGAAATTTCTGGAAGGTGGCGGGGAAGGTATTTAATCAAGCGGCCGAGACGAGAAAGCAGGAGGAGACGGAAGTTAACGCCAGAGCGCGTAGGGATTCCGCCGTGTAGTCGGCGAAGGTTTCGTCCATAGTGACGAAGCAGGAGATAGAGAGGAATTCCACCTGAGGGGTGACGACTCGAGCTACAGGCAAGAGTGTGTGTTTACCGCTAACGAGCGAAGACGCGTTGCAACAGCTGCGTGTGTGAAGCCGACGGATTTCCGGCGAAGAAGTTGAATTTTGAAGAGTGGCCAATTGAAGACGGGAGGTTTCCTGGAATAGAAACTTCGAGGGCTGCGGAACGACAACAACGCTGGACTTTGAGTGAGTGATTCTCGGAAGAGTATCATCTAGACTTTGGTTCCAAGAACTTTGGACTGAATAGGTTTTCTATCTCTTTAGTCTTTGAGTGTCTTGGTTGTTCAATGCATGCGACTGCATTGTAGTGCGAATTGTTGTCTGTGTCCGTTGTTCGAGTGTGGCTAATTGTACTGTGTAGTGTGTTGATTGATTGGTGACGTATTGTATGTAACTATGGTGGAGTGTGCATTCTCGTGTATTGTTTTCGATCTGCCAATTTTGAGAATATAATATTTGTTTTGGTTATCAACGCTCGGCTCTGACTTGTTCATTGGGCCACAGCCGGCGTCCGCTGGTGCACCAAAAAGGACCACTTCTAAATTGTCCACGCTTTAGTGGTGCGGTTCGGGGGGCCGATACTTCGGCTCTTGGAATTAGCCCGGCGATCGCCTCCCTAATAAACGGGACAGGTGTGACAATTAATCTGGCGTCCGCGATACAGGACCTTTTGGTGCACAGTGTGTCCAAAGTAGTAAGAAAGAGCCTCGAGTTGTTGATAGTGCTATCGGTACGATTTTGTGTGTTGTTCAGTGTTCTCGTTAACGAGTGCAGGGGAGTGTTCCGATAGACTGATTTAGGCAGATACTTCTTGCACGCGCCAAGGTTTTAGTTGCGAGTTGCGAGACACAATGGATCTCGAAAAGTTAGTTGCTCTTGGTGAAAAGATGGGTCTTTCTGGCGCCGAACTACGGAAGTGAGTCACCCAGAAGGAAAAAGAAGAAAAAGAGAGAGCCAAAGAAGAAAAAGCAGCCGAGCTGGAAAAAGAGAGGTTGGCGGTCGAAAGAGCCAAAGCGGAAAAAGAAGCTGAGGTGGAGAGAGAGAGGTTGGCGGCAGAGAGGGCCAAGGAAGAAAAGGCAGCTGAGTTGGAGAGAGAAAGGCTGGCAGCTGAAAGGGCGAGAGAAGAAGAGAAGCTAAGGAGCGACAGCTGAAAGAAGAAAGAGAGGCAAAAGAGCGACAGCTGAAGGAAGAAAGAGAGCAGCAATTGAAGTTGGAGCTGGAGAGAGAGAAGTTGGCAGCCGAAAGGGCAAGAGAAGAAAGAGAAGCGAGGGAGCGACAGCTGAAAGAAGAAAGAGAAGCGGAGATGGCTGAAAGGGAGCGGCAGCGGCAGCACGAGATGGAACTCGAGCGGCTCCGTTTGCAACAGCGAAGTGAAACTCCCGTCCAAGCTAGAGTGGAAAGCAGCGAACGGGAAGATCATGGCTTCCGCTTGAACCCGAGCAAGCTGCTCGTCGCGTTTGATGAAAGGAAGGACGACCTTGACGCGTACCTTCACCGATTTGAGACGATGGCGAAGAGCCAGAATTGGCCGGAACATCAATGGGCAACTGCTTTGAGTACCTGCTTGAGTGGTGAAGCGCTCAGTGTGTACGGAAGGCTGACGCCGACCGATGCAGCCAACTACGCAAAGGTGAAAGCCGCTTTGCTGAAGCGATTTAGATTCACTGTGGAAGGATTCCGGGACAGATTTCGGACAGGAAAGCCAGCTGATGGTGAGACGGCTACGCAGTATGCCGCCCGACTTTGCCAGTATTTCGACAGATGGATCGAACTTTCAGGGACAGCGCAGGAGTACGAGGAGCTTAGAGAGCTGCTCATTAGAGAACAATTTCTTACTAGTTGCCACCCAAGTCTGTCACTGTACTTGAAAGAGAGGAAGGCTGACTCACTTGAAGACATGCTTGAATTGGCTGATCAATTCTTGGAAGCGCAAGGTGGCACTAATTTGGCCAAGGTAAAGAAGGAGTGTCCCGATGATTCGAAGAAATTGGCTCCCGAAGAAAAGAAGCGTGCACCAGAGAGCATTCCGCGATGTTTTCTGTGCAACCGAGTGGGTCATCGCGCGAAAAACTGTCGAACGATCTTTACGAGCCCTACGGCAGTAAAATGTTTCAAATGTGGTCAGACTGGGCACAAAGCAGATGCATGTCGAAACGGAGCGAGTCAAACTCACCAGGTATCCTGTGTGCAAGCAGCACCGAAATCCGATAATAATGCCGTCACCGACGGATTCGTAGAATTGAAAAATGGGGAGAAAATTCCTATTGTCGGTGCTCTAATGTCAAAACAGCCAACCGGTGTTACGAAAGGAATGCCAACGCTGCCTGGAAAAGTTGCGGACAAAAAGGTTACGGTGTTAAGAGATACCGGCAGTTCCACTGTTATCGTGCGGAGAGATTTGGTACGGGAAAGTGAGTTAACAGGCAAAACGAAACCGGTTTGCTTAATTGACCGTACAGTTCGGATGCTTCCCGAAGCAGAAATTGAGGTTGAAACCCCGTACTTCAGCGGGAAGGTTACTGCTTTATGCATGACGACCCCCCTGTATGACCTTGTCATCGGGAACATCGACGGGGCGCGAGGGCCAAGTGATCCAAAATGTTTGGGAGAAGACCCGAAGATAGAGCCCTCGCCAACACAGCGACCGCGAGATACAAGGGTGGAGCATCCCGTGACGGATCTCACTAGAGCCCAAGGGGAAGCCGCGGCGCAAGAGACAGTGAGTGAGAAGTCGATCGTGTCGAATGAGTTCACGGGCCGAGCAACTGGACTTACGTCGGCACGACCTCAACCGACCGACAGTGTAAAGGAGACGGAGTTGGCCAGCCGGGCAAAATGTAGAGGCATGATCAAGCGGGTAAATAAACAGACAGGACCCGTCGAATGTAATGACGCGTTAACGGTGTCGGAAGTGACAACGATGGCTGTGACGCCGCCTCAGATACCGTCGTTGAAAAGGGCTCGCCGAAAAAGAACGAGGAAAAACAAGAGATCGAGCGAGCACCGCAAGAAAGGACGCAAGCGCAGCTCAAAGTACACAGGATAAGTGCTGAGGTCAAATCAGAATGTGTTTGGCAGTGTTGAGTGCCATATGTTGTGTTAATGTTGTGTTTTCCTGTGTCACAAGTGTCGAAGTGTCTGTGCTGTGGTGTGATGTATAGTATTGGACCATTGTTGTAATGAGAGAACTTTGTACATTTGTATAGTTGGGAATTTGTGGTGGAGTGTTGTACTCATGTGCCTGTGGTTATATTTCAAGTGCTGTGTAATTGAATTACAATGTACAATTGTATTAAGTGATCTATTGTGAAGGTGAAGTGTCATGAGCGACGGATGGTGTTACAGTCTGTGAGAGTGTGTGGTGACTGTTCGCGCTCGTTTGTGTGGTTTTGAATATTATGAGATAATATTCTTAAAGTGGGGGGCAGTGTCACAGAACGAGCGCTAAAAATGAGCGCACCGCAAAATTCTTGCGACAACGGGCGGGAGAAACGCCGCGAGGTCAAAAGAAAAAAAAAGAAAAACAACCATCCAGGGCTCCCCGGGCGCGCGACGCCTCTCCTCTCGGAAGCGGCGAAGCGATGAACCTCCTCACCCCACAGCGGCGGCCGAGCAAGCCCGCGATTTTTCTAGAACGAACGGGGCGGGGCCACGCCGAGCTGAGTCATCCGACGCGGAGGGCAGACAAACCGTCTCGCCTCTACCCAGCCTTCGCTGCGTATCGCGCCGACGAAATGACGAGAAATTTCTGGAAGGGGGCGCGGAAGGTATTTAATCGAGCGGCCGAGACGAGAAAGCAGGAGGAGACGGAAGTTAACGCCAGAGCGCGTAGGGATTCCGCCGTGTAGTCGGCGAAGGTTTCGTCCGTAGTGACGAAGCAGGAGATAGAGAGGAATTCCACCTGAGGGGTGACGACTCGAGCTACAGGCAAGAATGTGTGTTTACCGCTAACGAGCGAAGACGCGTTGCAACAGCTGCGTGTGTGAAGCCGACGGATTTCCGGCGAAGAAGTTAAAGTTTGAAGAGTGGCCAATTGAAGACGGGAGGTTTCCTGGAAGAGAAACTTCGAGGGCTGCGGAACGACAACAACGCTGGACTTTGAGTGAGTGATTCTCGGAAGAGTATCATCTATACTTTGGTTCCAAGAACTTTGGACTGAATAGGTTTTCTATCTCTTGAGTCTTTGAGTGTCTTGGTTGTTCAATGCATGCGACTGCATTGTAGTGCGAATTGTTGTCTGTGTCCGTTGTTCGAGTGTGGCTAATTGTACTGTGTAGTGTGTTGATTGATTGGTGACGTATTGTATGTAACTATGGTGGAGTGTGCATTCTCGTGTATTGTTTTCGATCTGCCAATTTTGAGAATATAATATTTGTTTTGGTTATCAACTCTCGGCTCTGACTTGTTCTTTGGGCCACAGCCGGCGTCCGCTGGCGCACCAAAAAGGACCACTTATAAATTGTCCACGCTTTCGTGGTGCGGTTCGGGGGGCCGATACTTCGGCTCTTGGAATCAGCCCGGCGATCGCCTCCCTAATAAACGGGACAGGTGTGACAAGAGCAAACCTGTAGGGAAGGAGGTACACGCTTCCTCCGAGCAGCAGCGGGCCCCGGAACGGAAAGCAACCAAGGTGGCTCCTCGGGAGGTAGGTCAGGTAGAAGATACCCCACATCTTGTCCCTGTCCCACCAATCACTCCCCATCGCGTCCCTCCAGATCACTAAATCCTCAACGCCTGATCATCTCGCGGAAATAGCCAACACCACCTAGACTTTTTTTCAGGCCTCCGCAAGCCTACGTGGCGTCATCAGTGTGAGATCTGCCTGGAAGCTGGCTTCACTCAAATGACCGGCACACGTTCGCGTTTTGTCGTTCTGCGGCCCAGTTGCACTCGTAGCATTTTTTTTACTCAGAGGTTTACACCTAGAAGCACTTACCACAGTGTACTTTGTGGGCGCAAAATCCTTGCGAGGGATCGCTCGCGTCCATGCGGTTCTTTGGTCGGCGTCCATCGGTCTATGAGCATAGAGTTGCACCCCGGGGCACAGCAGCATCCAGTCATATTGCGTAGTTTACCCAACCATGCTCACACTGCACAAGAGAAAGAAAAAACAGCGTGAGCGGTAACAAAATGCAACTAGCCTACAACCACAACAGCCAGCAGAGCGAGCGAGCTGGCTCGCTCGCTTGCTCGCATTGGTTTTTGATGGACGCCGACCAAAGAACCGCATGAACGCGAGCGATCCCTCGCAAGTATTTTGCGCCCACAAAGTACACTGTTGTAGGTGCTTCTAGGTGTAAACCTCTGAGTAAAAAAATGCTACGAGTGCAACTGGGCCGCGGAACGACAAAACGTGAAAGTGTGCCGGTCATTTGAGTGAAGCCAGCTTCCAGGCAGATCTCACACTGATGACGTCACGTAGGTTTGCGGAGGCCTGAAAAAAAGTCTAGGTGGTGTTGAAATAGCACGCCTACGTCGAGACATGGAGGCGCGTTGCGAACGCCTGCAAAAGTAAATGGACGCGCTGGTAGCACAAATTGGCACCAGTATGCAGGCTGTATTAGACAGGATAGAACGCCGCATGGAAATGCTTCAAATTGAGATGATGGAGCTCCCCGCCTGTGGCGGCTGCATTTCCGATGGAGGCCGAAATGTTGTAGGCCCGTGTACTCAGGTTTAGGTGCACGTTAAAGAACCCCCGGTGGCCAAATTTCCGGAGCCCTCCACTACGGCGTCTCTCATATTCATATGGTGGTTTTGGGACGTTAAATCTCACAAATCAATCAATAAATCAAATTGAGATGATGGAGGTCATCCAGTCATGTATATAACGCACGCTCACACGTGCCACCGCCATGCCATCTACCGAGACTAAACTTGATCAAATCTCTCGGCCGCGAACATCCAATGCGAGTGCACGGCACTCACACCCTTACACACGCTCTTTCGTTTCTTCCCGCGATGAAGATGGTGTCGCGTGACACTCCCCGACCAGTGGTGTGGCAATGGAACTGCAGGAAATTCCACCAAAATCAAAATTCTCTTTCAGCAGTACGTAGCCGTATCCACTGACGCTCCTAATGTTATCCTCTTACAAGAACCAAAGTGTCCGCCTTCTTTATCAGGCAACAACACGCTCTTGGGTGCCTCTCCTCTTGGGGGGGCCCTTGTTTCGAAACATGTCACATGTCACGTGCATACCACTATATTAGTGACATCCCTCACCAAATAATAAAATTTATACGCAATGCTCAAACAGTGAAAGCATGTTTTTATTAAATGTGTACAGTTCCGCCCATTCGCGTACGCACTGCTTTTACCGCCTTCTCACGGAATTTCGGGAGTTTTGGACGGATTCGTGTGGTCTGCGGGAATTCCAGCGCTCCACATATAGCTTGCGGTTATGTCAAATCGCGGGCCAAAGGAACACCCTTGTGGAATGATATTTGTAACATGAAATACACTTTACTAACGCACCCAGAGCGCCCCAATCGTATTGGCAATAATATATCACATGACACCTGCTCTGACCTCACCTTTGCACGCAACACGGGCCCGGTGGTAGCGCATGGTCCTCTAGAAAAGCACCTTGGCAGCGACCACTATATTCTGGTGACAATTCTACCACTTATTGGGGCCCGGAGTACCGAGCGGCGTTTACGCATTACAGACTAGGTCAAATTCAGGGAACTCCACCGGGACATGCTTGAGGGGAAAGGTTGCGAGCGATAGCTTGACTCTCTTACTCAAGATATAGAGGCCACCATGCGCACATTTTGTACTACCACCAAAACACCAGACATTGACCCACATTT
Organism: Rhipicephalus annulatus; assembly: GCA_013436015.1. Taxonomy (NCBI): domain Eukaryota; kingdom Metazoa; phylum Arthropoda; class Arachnida; order Ixodida; family Ixodidae; genus Rhipicephalus; species Rhipicephalus annulatus. Next base: position 290,372 of record WOVY01000089.1, on the reverse strand, counting down.
GCCTCATCTTTGGGACGTGCGGAATGGGCTGGCACAACGATGGAAATGCCAGCGTCTGAGTCGTAAACTGAGAAAAAGAATAGGTCAAATTATGCGGGAATCGCAAGAATACGCAGCAATTATCACCAAAAATAACTGGCAAGGATTCAGCAACCGACTTTCAGGGGCATTAGGAGCTTCAAAAGCATTGTCGATTCTTTTATCCCTCACAGACTCCACGACGAGGAAAACAAAAACAATTCGACAGTTACACAACCTAATACACGAGTATCGGGACCACCCCTGGAGGCTTCTCAGTGAGCTTGAAAAACATTTCATTCCGAATGTCTAACCACCACATTATCCTGACCATCCACACGTAGACGAGACAAATGAATTGTTGGTGCAGATATCACGGTTGAGGAAGTATGGGTAGTGTTACAAGATCTACACTGTAACAAGGCACAGGGAGCAGACCACATTCGGTTCACCAAACTCCTCAACTTAAGTGATGCGAATATCAGCAACATCACTGGTAAATACTGGCGCCAAAGTACGCTTCCCCAAGCGTGGCGACACGCCGATCTTTTGTTGATTCTCAAGCCGGGCAAACCAGTTCATGTTCAGAACCTACGTCCCATATACCTAACATCCTGCATTGGCAAGCTGATGGAGCATGTACTCTTGCGACGTCTGCAGCCCTCTTATAACTGCAATCCTTCTTCGTGCATTCTCAATTCGTATACTCAGCTCATCTATCGGCCAAAAATGTACTTTTACAGCTACGAGAGGAAGTTCTAGGGCCTCCATCTCGCGCCCAAACGAGAGTACTCATTGCTTTAGATTTGAAGGGGGCCTTCAATCATATTCAACACGACCTAATCCTTCACAATCTGGCCGAGTCGCATTGTGGAACTCGAATGTTTAACTACTTCTACTGATTTCTTCATGATCCTACGGCCACTGTGGGAATGGGACCGCATTGGTCTCGTACGATCCATCTTACAGCACGTGGGACAATACAGGGCTCCGTTCTTTTTCCTGCATTATTTAATACTACACTGGCAGGGCTTCCGCGCTTGCTTGACCAGATCCCCGATGTCGCCCTTGCTATATATGCGGATGACATCACTATCTCGTCGACAAGGGGCTCTGACGGAGCCATCCAGGACCGAGTGCAGAAAGCAGTGGATACTGTCATTGAGTATGCTAAAAAGAGGCTTGCAATGCGTTCCTAAAATCAGACCTCATCGTCATTCGCTCGCGAAGCAGTAGCCCTCCTCCCCCAATTATTTTGCACGTGGATAACATACCCATACCACATGTCCCTTGTGCACGCATCCTTCGACTACATGTTCAAGTGGACGGCAAAGCTAAATACACCGTTGGCATTTTATCTCGACAAGTTGAAGCTAAATACACCGTTGGCATGTTATCTCGACAAGTTGACCAAATACTGTCCATGATCCGGCGGGCATCAAATCGGCGCTAAGGCCTTAAAGAAGAGGACCTGCTGCGCTTGCTGTAGGCCTGCGTGATCAGCGGGCTGACATATCACTTGCCCTTCCAGCAGTTGACGCAATTGCAACAACTACGTATAGACGCCATGATCCGCAAAGTGACAAAGCTGACCCACAGGGTTTCGACTACACTTCCACACGTCTCCTTCTTAATTTGGGGACACACAACACACTAAGCAAGCTACTCGGGGCAGATTGGGTCAGTCAGCGCCTACACCTCCTACTCACTTCTACTGGCCGCGAGCTCCTCTCACGCCTCGAATATCCCGTTCCACCACTTGAGATTGAAACCCGCCCCATGCCATTATCGCCTGTGATACGGGAAATACTAACTGTTCATCCTTCACCACGTAACATGCACCTCCAGCATGACAAGCGCCGGTGCAAATCGCGCGTACGATACCTCAGCCGTATGCCTAAAGACATCCCGGAATCACATACTCTTTACACGGACACAGCCCGAACTCACGAAGGTTCCACCTCGGTACTGTTAAATAGCAACAATTCCCTGCAGGAAACGGCTGCAATGCGTGGGACACGTGTTGCTCACGGCGAATTTCTTGGATACGCTGTCTGTATTCACAGTGAGGTCTACATTTCGACAGACTCGCAACAGGCTTGCCGGGCCTTCCTATCACGACATGGCATCCCAAGAGCAGCCCACTGGCTTCTCAATTGAATTCCGCTAACGCACACACGCTGTTGCCCGCGAAATTTCCCTCCAGGTGGCCCGCCAAGGCAAGGCAACCAATGGGAAGTGAGGGTATCCTCTGCTCTCTTACAACGACATTCTTCGTCACTACAGGAACGTCCGTAACACTCAGAGCGCCCTACCGCCATCTTTCTCGCGAGAAGAGGCAGTAGCGTTACGCCAGTTACCGACTGAAACATCTTCTAATCCAGTATCACTTCATAAATTCTACCCGCAGTGCTATGCAGACCGTGGCCCCGGGTGTGGAAAGTGGCCCACGACCTTCCTTGTCTCGATCGAGGGCAATGCGAACATCTTTCTTTCCTTAGCTGCTTTCTTCACCTTTTACGTAACGAGAAGCTGTGGGATGATGCTCTCCGCGATGGACCTTTCGAGGTCCTCCGAGCTCAGATACAGCGGCACTGACTAGTCGCTTGAGTCGTCTTAAGGACCCTGAACTAGGCGTTTCTCCCACACCCTCCTTTTTAATGCTTTTGTGAATAAAGACGTCCTTCTCTCTCTCCTAAAATGACACTGACGGAATGCGAAGCAGAAGCGGTTCGCATGGGTGGCGTCATGGGTTACAGTGATGCGCACGTTTTGACACGAAGAAGAAGATGAAAGGGGCTCTTCACACTCACGATGTAAGTTCAGTGGGCCCTGTTGGTAGCGCCGTTTCAGAGTGCTAATCCATAGGCTTGTAGCGTCATCGCCAACGCTATTCATCATCATCGTCATTTTTCTAGCCACCACGCTGGGCCTTTCGTGCAGCTCATGCCACAGCTCGAGGCACGAGCTGGAGTAGATCGTGTTCACGCTCCTTGCGGTTTGCATGCTGCAGCCGCCACTGCTCCGCTTCGGCAACAGCCTTTCATAATAAAGTGATGAGACGACGACACGACCACGTTGGCCACCGTCCCGTTTTTCTCTCTCGCTACAATGATGATCCAGAGAACACGCCCTTCGCCGAGCGGCTTGCTGCCATGCTTTCGCAACTCTGCCCTCCAATCTGCCGTTTCACCCGGTCCACCCCCAAGCGTGGTTTATGCGGCTCGATGCCATTCTCGCAGTCAATAGCGTCAAGACACAGCCGATGATGCACGCTGCCCTGCTGGACAACCTTCCGGTTGAGCTGCGTCGTCTAGCCGCTGAGTCATCCTCCAGCCCACGAGCCTTCGACCACCTCTGCGCTGCGGTGCTCGCCTGCTATGTTAAAACCCACCAGTCACTTCCCAGCTAGCGGTACAAGACGGCCCGCAGCCCTACCTTGCCAAAGGCATCACTTCCTCGTCTACGACTCCTTCTACCTTGAATTCGCCTACAGGAGGAACCATTCCTGCGTCCGTCCACCACGACGAGGTAGAAGACGCGCCTACTCTGACCAATCTTCCTTCCAAATCCTTGCGCAAAAGTCCGTCACGCGTGCCTGCAATTCACACGTCTTCCCCGACTTCGATTGCGTGTGACGGCTCGGAGCCGTCTGACTCTACCACCGCAACCTTGCGGCATGCCCTGGAGTATGACACGGACATCACATCGTCCACTGTTCGCCTTCACTCGCGGAGGTTTCGCTGTCGACAATGTGCGACCAAAGAGCCTTGCATCGACCTCAACGCTTTCTGCGATTTGCTAGAAGCGACCAGCATCGCCCTGAGTTTCCCGCGCAGCTGAAGTTCAAGCCCCTTAACCACTACGGTCTAACTTCCGAGACGCTGCCAACATGACTAATGCACCTGGTTCGCCTACACCACAGCAGCCCGCACAGACCCCACCTGCCGTGGAGACAGACATTCCGCTTACTGACCTCAGCACTAACCCTCTTTCGCCGACTTTCAGAGGTACTTTCACAATCCCAAATACGCCGACTGCGTCTCATCCAGAGTTCCCACTTGCAGCGTTCCTTTTCATCACACCTCTGGGGTTCTCGACTGCGGACGCAAACCAGCGGGGCTTCACCTTGGTTTCAGGCATGACTTTCGACACAGCGCAAGGGTCTTCTACCTCTTCCTGACGCGCTTACCTACCACGTACCGCACACCTCGTCACTACTCTCATTGCGCGCGGCATGGTTCTTCGACCACGACGTTTCCGCATCCGTTTACTCGTGTATCCATGCCACCGCGCCAGCCGCAATTAAGCGCCGAGGCCGGTTTTTTTTTTGCCACAACCAGCGTCTGCACCCACCCACAACTGCATCTGCGGACACCGCTGTCGGCTGCACTCACTCGCGAGACCCGGTGCACTACCAAAGGTTCCATCAAGTCGTCGTGGAACCCACCAGGGTACGAACACAGCGTACTTTTCGCCAGTTCTACGTCCGCTGCGCTTCTGCAGAGCCACCCGCCAGAGAGTTACTGGTTCCCGATACACCATTATTGTTCACGACCTGGACTGCCTACGGACACTGACTCGCGTCGCGATCCTTCTTGTATATACGCCCCTATCGTTCTTTTTATTTCGGCCTCATTTCCGCGGGGGGGGGGAGTAATCTGTAGCATCATCACCGCCATTCATCATCATTGTCATTTTTTAGCCTCGGCGCTGCACCTCTCGTGTAGCTCATGCCACAGCTCGAGGCGCGAGCTGGAGTAGATTGTACTTACTCGCCTGGTGGTTTTGGACGCTGCAGCCGCAGCCGCTCCGCTTCAGCAATCGCGTTTCAAAATAAAGCGGCGAGACAACAACACTACGCCGTCTCGTTTTCCTCTCTCGCTACAGGCTTGATAGCGCCATAGTCGAGCCAAGCCATCGCACACAAACCATGCGCTTGCGAATCTCCTGGAAGAGCCGCAAGAATCGCACTAATACCGGCTAGCGCTGCAAGCACGGTTAGAACTGTGTCCTTCGAGTCAACAGCTGGAGCCGGCTGAGTCATCGGAGATGGGGTCCGCGTGATGACAGCGGCACTCGTGGGAGGGCGAGGGGCATGGGCCGGAGTCGATCGGTCACCACCAGCGACAGCTTCAAGAAAAGAGTGACGCTTCACGTTCGCCACGCTGCCACGCTTGTCGTTGGTGTTGACTGCAGCCTTGGCTTTATCGAACGCTTGACGGCACGTCATGGCACCATCCGGCGAGGCAATGATGATGGCAGCCTTGCGTTGATTCTGCCAAAAAGGGCAGCGTGGTTCGTCCGATGAGGGCATCGCGCCGCTGTTAATGCAGTGTGGAGACGTCGTGAAGCACGTTCTATTGTGATGCCTGCCGCCGCAACGGAGGTAGCGCTCGTCCCGCGAGCAGGTCACCGTTGCATGGCCGCCTTGGCTGACGAGGGTGAACCATCCTCTTGAGTTTGTACAAGGACACCTCCGGTCGAGTGGTGGTGCCCTCAGAGGTGAGCATGAGACTGCCGCCTCGGCGGACACACGAGACGACAGGGATGGCAGAAACCTCATTGGTTATCATGATGTCATCCGTGCTGAGGTTTGCGTCGACGCCGTAGATTGTTCCGACGCTGGTGCTCTCCGCGAAAGGGTTACCTCTTGACGTGGATCTCGCAGAGCCCGCTGACCTGGAGAAGATGATGAGGGTCCGCGAAGGGCTGGATGTCCGCTCCGACAACGTTGCGTTGAAAATTGACGCGCACGCACCAAGTGGCCGAAAAGCATGGCAGAAAGGCCGTGATGGCGTCGCGAATTTCTGTCAGAAGTTTGACCTTTTTCTCAAAAGGGCGAAATGAGATGGTGCCACCGCACTCTCCCACTACCACAGGAAGGACCGGGGGCACAGGCGACGCTGGTGTGTCTGAGTCTGGCTGAGGCGTGGTGCCACCACTCTCTTACTGCTGCAGAAGGGGAGGGAGGCTGTGGTAGGGGCACGGCTAGTGTGCCGCCATCCGATTGGAGAGCAAGTGGGGCGAGGGCGTGGAAGTGGAAGCTGGTGCCTGCGATTTCTTCCTACAACGTATCCAGAGTGTTGTGTGTCGATGATGTAACTGGGGTGCACAATATTTCAGTCTCGGTGTTGTTGCGGGAGGTTCTTCCCTCACTAGAAGCTACGGCCGGGTCAGGGGAGAAGGAAGTACCGGCTGTCGCTTTTCCTACGCTTGGGGCCTCGGAGCGTGGGGCAGTGACCTCGCTGCCGGTCTGCTGAGGCTGGGGCTTGTGCTTGGAGCGTGCAGGCTTCGGCTGTGCCTGCTGCTGCAATGTAAACGATGTCAACAACAGAAAGCCGAGACGGTTTTCTGTTGATTCGCTTTACGGTGGCCTTACGGTGGCAACTGTAGCCCTTAAAATGGCTGCATGCAAAATAGCGCGGAGCCACGATAATGGTGCGTTCAAACGACGAACCGCATGCGGATTTGTCGTGGACGCGGATGGCTAATCCGCGGATGATCCGCCTGCAGGCGCATCCACACGACGGATGGTGTCCTAGGAGAAAACAGCCGGACTACTCTCGACAGCAGATTTGGTGCTCACCTACACCCGCTGGCAGCAGACTGGTTTGAGAGTATTCAACATGGATGCCCGCAAGAAGCGACGCTTGGCTGCGATGTCTGTCGCATTGGGACAAATGAACGAGCAGTGTTATTCTTTCAGGAGAAAAGGGAGCTACTGGCAGAATGTTCTTTCAACTACATTGTTCCCCACTTGTAGAACTTCTGAACGCGTCTCCCATCTTTTTTTAGAAGCGGCACGTCGCCGGTTGCAGATGTTAGAATATTTCACCATGGTGACGGCTACAAATCTCGCGAGTCAAACGACGGCGACGACATTTCCCGAACCACCAAAAGTGATTCCTGCGTATTCAACCATCTGAGAACAAAGGCCCCATAAACGAAGTAAAGCTTGCTCAAGCGTAGTTGATGCCGACCAGTCATGCAGCTGTCCGCGAGCCATGGAGGACATGCTGCGAGCAGACGAAAAGTGTACTGGTTGCGAGAAACCCCTAGCTTATCCGCTGAAGTATCGGCCTCCTCCCGCCAGAATCCCGATGTGAGAAACAGGTTGGGGTCACGGACGAGGCGAATCATTGATGTGAGGTCACGTGGACGCGCCGTCTGTCCCGCCACATCCAGATTTGGTCCGTCGTCTGAATGCACTATAAACGGGACCGTGAAAAACACGCTCAACTTGCTTGGAATTTCACTCGTCTCTCAGTCAGCGGCTGAACCTGTTTTTTTAACAGGTTGAAAGCGAGGTACAGCGTGAGGTTTGTGATGTCACCTAGGCGCATGGCAGCGCACTCCGAGCAGGATTGTCTTCGAGAGGTTCTGGACCAATCTGTAAGATCGCTTCCGTATCGGCCGACGAAGCCCGGTACTTGCAGGCGGACGCTTTCACGGAAGGCGCGCGGAGCTTTCGCGACGTTGCCGATGACGGCGACGCCCAGAACTCACCGGTGTTGGCCATCATTTGTCGGCAACGCTGGCGACGACCGGGTTACCGCTAGATCACACCAATGCATCCTCTTTCTACATTGACCGAAATTTTCCTGCTGCCGAAACGCTGCCTCTTTCGCACTTCACTTGGCCCGCGCCACCGAATATGTCATCTACCACGCTGCGAACGCGGCATAGACGCGCTGTCATCCGGTTGTCGTCGTTACTCGCAAACTCCAGAATTCTATCCGGTCGTGAAGGCTACAGTGATTCTCGTATGCAGGCAGCAAGAAGAAGCAGTGCTGCATACTTTGCAGGCAAGCCACTGTCCTTTAATGGGTGAAAAGCAGAAAAAACCGCTGACGCCAACGGCGTTGGTGGGTCCATCTTCTTTGCAACACCGCGACGTGAAGAAGCAACAGAGTACCGTCGGCGTAACCGATAGGGCAAACGAGTACGAAAAATAGCGTACGCGGAGTGCGTTTATAGCACAAGCAACCTGTCTCTAACCTCGATTTTCACCATAGAGTTTTTCCACAATCACACCTAGAGGGAAATATGGCACTAGTGAGCTGCTGGATGCAAGGAAGTGATGGGATACGAGCTTCGAACTTGACTCGGATTTGTATACCTGGAAGACGCGTCTGGCTTCACGTTAAAATAATTAATTTCTTACTAAAAGAGCACGTAATAAGCTATTTTTGTCAATACACAGAAACGTGTTTTATTTAACAATAAAACCTTGTACGTTGAACTACAATTTTACGAAGTGTAAGAAGTAATCAACAGTAGCTTATCTTGGCAGACAGACGAAAGCAAGCATTCTTTTCGCCACGTTTATGTCGTCTGTTTTTTTTTTCTCTCGCCGTTTCAGTGTGCCGTCAAAGTGAGTGGACTTTTATTTTAGAATGTTATACGTGTTAATGAGATGCGCTTATAAAAGATTTGTTTTAGAGAACCTTTATTTACGCAGTTTTTTTTCGCTTTTCTGCCGAAGCCTCACTCAACCCCAGCCAACACAAGCCTCGCAGATACATATACCCGCCATTCCCAGCCCTCCAACATCGCGCCTTTATAAATTGGCATAAATGACGGTGGCGCCACACTACTCTCTAGGTACTTGTGAGAAACTTCATGTTTTACCCCGAGGGTCTCACTCCTCTCTTGGTGCTTGGGCACATTCAGGGCTGACAAGTGCCACGTGACAGGCCTCGCTTGTGGTAACGGGCCTGTCGTCGTTTCGCTTGGTTTGCAACGCCTGCAATGCATAGAGTTTTTTTTTACCGGCTAGGTCACACTATCTGTGACCATCTGATTCAAAGGCAACAGTCACCTATCATCATCGTCATCGCACACAAACTACAGTTAAGTGAGGATCTTCTCGATGGCGCTGTACCGCTACTCTCCAAACTGCTGCTGCGTGAGCTGTGCCTGGGTACGTGGAGAACGAATGCCTCTCTCAGTCTGCAGGATAGTCAACGTGGGTGAGGGATAACTGGTAGGGCGTGTACAAGCAGAGTGGCGGGCGCGTTGAAGACACTTGCGCTTGGTTTCCTCGGCTCCCGTCTCGTTGGTGTTAACTGGGCGCCATCTGCATTCTCGAACGTGATCGGATGAAGGCACAGACAGACTGACACACAGATCAATGGACGCTTCGCCCCACTCATGATCATTCACTCCGGGGATAGGCTGTGATCTTTTTTTTTAAGTTCCCTTGGCCACAGTTGGCTTGCAATCAGCGGGGATATACTATAAATGACATGCAGATTATTTTTAGGCATTGTATTCATTACTGGCATCAAAATAAAGAGTTTAGTATACAAATGTGTTTCTGTGTAGCATGTAGGGTGTTGAAATACAAGATAACATTGGTCGGGCGACTGGCCGCCGTTCGCTTCATCTATTCATAGGGCGGTTCCTCAGCTGACCGTACGGGCGTACACAGGGGGTGGCTCACCGAGCCAGTGCCATCCCTATTTTTTTTTTGCCATGGCACGCAGAGTAACCTTATTAAGGGCTCCGTCGATTAACGCCCCCTCCCTTTAACAACAACAACAAAAAAGATTTAAGCCTATGCACCTCACTGACCACTATATTCCTTCATTATTTCAGATACCACGTGATGAGTGACGGCACGAGAGACCGTGAGCCTATACCGTTCTCGTGCAGTAAAGGAAGCATGGCGATCTTCTACAAACGCATCATGCTCGAGGATCAGCGGCTTCTGTGCCAAGCGGCTTCTGGCGGCACGTGTGACAGGTATGCATTGTGAGCCGCAATCACTTTGCATACTTTCGGCTACACGCATGTGGTTTTCTCGTCCACAAACGTTTCTTGTGAATAAAAACCTTATACTCAAGATTTTGTGCATGAATGATTAGTGAAACGTGGTCCTGTCAGTGGAGCTCACATTCTCTTTCGCATTGCTCAATGGTAGCAGCAGTTTTCAACTGTAAAAAAATAGTTGAATAGTTCCCTCCTCCATCACCGTTGCCACCTTTAGTTTTTTTTATTTGCTCAATGGATGGCGTTGTGTGTATGTGTGCTGAGGAATATTATAACTAGGTAACGGTAGTGGTTTTCACAGCATATCCAGGGAGTGACTGATGAGTGGGGCAAAACGTCCGTCCACCCGTCCATGTGTCCGACCGACTGTGCGTCCATCCGTTCACCCGTCCGTCTATCCATCCGTGCCTCCTTCCGTCCGTCTGTCCGTGATTCGGTCTGTCTGTCTGTCCGTACATGCTTGCATCCGTCCCTGCGTCCATCCATTTGTCCATGCATCCTTCCGACCGGGATTCCATCCGTCCATCCGTGCATCCATTTTGTGTAAACCGCATAACTCCGCTCGCCTGTTTCTGTGACCCTAAATATTGCTTTTGCCCGTAATATAATTTTCTCTGGCAAGTTTGCTGCCTGCGAACAAATCCGTACAATGGACTGCTTAAAAAACCTCACAAGCGGTGAGCATTGCCAGAAAATAGTACGGCACTCATTCATTTTACACCAACCTTTCCCCTCCTCCCCACAAGCTTGTATACTACGCTTGAAGAGAAGCAATGGGAAGCACCAACGAACAAACCAAGATTTTCCAGGTCATATTTTATTGCAAACAGCATCTAAACTACATCTGGCCTTAATTTCTTCAAACCGTCCGGCGTTCTTTGCTCAAAGCTTGTGTGCTCGCAGTAGGCCTATAATAAAACATTAGGGTGAAAACGTATACAAGGCACTACCACATATACACAGCTCATACACCTATCCTCTGAAAACACTAAATAAAAACGAAGTTCACTACTACAAATTATATTTATTCCCTTTTATGAAACAAAAGAACGGTACAAATCCCAACGAAGCATTAATCATCCATAGGGCATACTTGAGTTACACTTGAGCCCTATGGATGATTGGTGTTACGTCGAGGATTGTGTCGTTCTTTTGTTTCACAAAAACCAGTTTTTCTAGTGCACACATACTGAAGCGTTCAGGACAGACAGAAGGATGGACGGACACGAATAATAAATCAGTCGCATTATGTATATTATTAAAGTGAAAGTATTTTTGGCATGGTTTAGCGAGTTTTGGTGTGTATTGCCACGTGTTTTTGCAGCGAAGAATGAATATCCTATGACAAGTCGCACAAATTTTAATTGTGCTGCATCTGTGCAAGACAACAAGAGTCTACAGGAAACGCGTTCGCCAGCTCGTCTGTCTACCTCTACAAATGCCCTTCCTCAGCAAGCAAGAAAAAAAAGTTTTATTTAGAACCCAAGTCCAGGTCTGAACTCTAGGGGGAGGGGGCTTTATTGGCATCCCCAAAGGTGGTACGTATATGGTTACGGAGAATCGTCCACAAGGAGATTGTTTCGCCTAAATTCGCTATCCAGGCCTCTCATGTAAGTATGTTAGAGCAGAGTTATTGGCGTTCTGGTGTATTGACTTGGGGGCAGTGCCAGTATGTGTCGGAATAGAGTTGCTACTGAACCGTACACTGGGCGATGAGGTGTAGTTGGGGCCTGTTGAATTTTGTGCAGTGTAGTCACTCGGTCGGGAATGTGTGTGTGCTTGCCTCAATAGCGCGGTTTCTTTTCTATAAAAAAATTCGCAGCATATCTCCAGTGTGAATGATGGAGAGTGGGGCGAAACATTCGTCCGTCCATTCATTCTTGCTTCAGTTCATCCTTGCGTCCGTTTGTGTGACCGTCCATGCTTCCATCCGCCCGTCCGCGCGTGCATCTGTTCGTGCGTCCGTCCCTGCGTTCGTCCATGCCTCAGCCCCTGCGTCCATTCATGTGTCCATCAATGAATCTGTCTGTGTGTCCGTTCGTCCATCTATTCAACACTCCAAGTACCACCATCTCGCATCTTTTCATCATATATTCCCTATATAGAAGCACCGCCATCCAGCGGACATTCCAAGGACTGAACGAGAGGTGGCACACGCACACTTTCTTACGGCTTGCGCTTCGAGTCTAGTTCCCACCTTTAACTACCTCGAGTTCATGGTGTATACTAGTTCACTGTATACATGGCACGGCGGCCCAATGCTCGCTAAAGCTTTCTAAAACCAAGGAGGTTACGCCCAGCGAGTATAACGTAGCAACCTTTTCCCGTCAGATAGTGCTCGATGTACATGCCAATGGCTGCTAATGGAAAATGAGAGACAGAAGAATTTGGCTTTTACTTTCTTACGGCTTGCGCTTCATAGCTACTTCCCACCTTTAACCACCTAAAGTTCATTCATGGTATATACTAGTTCATTGTATTCATGGCACTGCGGCTCAACGCTCGCTAAACCTTAACTTCTAAAACTAAGGAGGTTACACTCAGTGAGTATAACGTAGCAACCCTTTCTTGTCAGATAGTGCTCAGTGTACATGCCAAAGGCTGCTGATGGGGATTGCAGCGTGCACGTTAACTAAAAGCCGAATGTTCCTGTCTCTCATTTCCTATTAGCAGCCATCGGCATGTACATTGAACACTACTTTTTTTATTTTTCAACAACGCACACAAGAAATTTCTCGCCGGCACAACCTTGGAGGTCAAAATGTTATACTTGTTACATACTACAATGGCTACGAGGGATGAACGGGGGCCGCTATAAGGAGCTTCGCCTCTAAAAGCTTCGTGAGGTCTAGGAAGTTTTCTTCGGGCCATTCGTTGTGATTTCAAGTGGGCTCTCCATTTCCTGTGGCGTTGTGTACGATCAACTGTCGGCAGAAAAATATCAGGCCAACAAAAAATATCAGGAACACCAGGGTATTGAGGCCTCAGTATGAGTCCGGCAGTTACCCAAGGAAGATGAGTGCCCTGGCGGAGACTCTACTTGAACTAATAGAGCGGGAGTATAGTGTCCATATGTAGTTAGCTTAGCCAGTATGTCTGGAGGGATTGGTTCTGCAGGAAAGCCCATAGAGCTGTATGCGAGTCCGTTTTGACCGTGTTTCCTCGAGAGGCATGCTCATGCTCACTGATGGCTTCCGTTATGGCCAGTGTTTCTGCTATTGCCACAGAAGGAACATCGTGATGGTGTTTTATGACTTTTTGACCACGTGGGTTCAATGTTTATGTGACTGCGTTGCCGGCTCGAAAGCTGGCGCTGGCGTGGTATTTGGTCGGATCAGTTTGAAGCTGTCGGCGACCGCGCCATTGGAGTCTTGCAGCATCTCTTTATGTACATGTGTTTTTATATTAGTATAACGTCGATATAAAGAAGTGCATCTCATTGAAGAGCTGGCGATAGTATAGGAGGCAGGTTGCTGGTATTGTGTTCCAGAAGTTTCAGTAAGTTCCGGCCTAGGTGAGAAGTTGTGAGGTGATGTGTTTGACTTTCTTTTCATAACTAGTCTCTCGCTCAAATTGTCTTGTATGGCTGTCGCATCGGTGAAGGCGTTTGGTGCTTAGCTAGGTGCCCAAAGGCTTACGCGCATGATGGGTCGAAGGAGGTTGTTCAGTTAGCAGAGTTCGGTTGCGGTGAGATGCGTGCATGGAAAGCCGTACATAATCCTTGTATTATGAGGGCTTCTGTGATCCGCCGGAGCTCAGCTTCTATGACGCCAATATTCTTGTTGGCTATTCGTTTGAACATATGCGAGATTTGACTGACCTGTTGCCGACTTTGTTGCATCCATATGCGTGATCCACCACCTTGCTACCAACAAAATCCTAAAATAGGCATATACTGCTTTCTTGCTATCGCTTAAATGATCACGTGAAGCTCAATGACTTCTCTTCGTTATTCTGCTGTTTTTGTAAGGTCCTTCATGACTACTAGCGACTGAGGTTAAAGTGCAGGAACCCGAACAGCTGCCTGAAAGAGAAGACGCAAACGCCAGCGTCTGTTGGTGTTTTACGAGCCAAGCGTTTCCCGTGACGAATGCAGTGACGACTTTGGAAACCAATAAAGTGGAGGTCGGAAATGCACGCAGTACGACACGTTAAAGTACCCACATCGTTCGATTGGTGGGCTGCGCTTCGATTATGATGGTAAAAAAGCCTACCAAAATTAACTAGCTTTCACTTGCATAACACTGCGTAGCTCAACAAAGCCTCATCTATATTTAGGGGCGAGGCTCCTTCGGCTGTAGGTCATTCCCTCCTCCGTATTTAGTATGTATCCACCACTAGTTGATGACTTGCTCAATAGAGACGTCGTAAGTATATCTCCTTGTGAATAATGTATACATGGCGTTAGTGATTTTCCCAGCATATCCATGGAGTAAATATGGAGTAGGGCAAAGAGTGTGGTCGTCCAACTATCTATGCGTCCGTACGTTCGCCCATCTATCCATGGTTCTGTTCGTGCGTGCGTCTATGCTTCTGTCCATCCGTCGGTGTGTCCCTCTGTCTGTCGGTCCGTGCTTCTGTTTAATCATGCGTCCGTCCGTTCGTGGTTGTGTCCATGAGTCTCTTTGTGTGTACGTTAGTCTATTCATCCGTCCATACAACCGTGGTTCTGTGCTCCCGTGCGTCTGTCTATCTACCCGTCCGTGCTTCCATCAGTCCGTCCATGTGCTCATCAGTCCATTCATGCCTCTGTTTGTCCGTTCATTCGTATCAACAGAATAACCCGACTGTTGCTTCGCCCCACTCATCTTCATTCAGTGCGTGGATATGCAGTGATTTTTAGGTACGAAGCTCCTAATAGCGTTGGTCATGCATCTTCTGTGTGTAGTAGCCACCTGTTGTTTTAGTCCTTGGAATGTACGCTGCATGGTGGTAGTTATATATGAGGATTATATGATGAAAAGATGCGAGATGGCGGCACTTGGAGTGCTCACTAGATGGAAGGACGAACGGAAGATGAGACAGACGGAAATATGGCCTGATGGACGGGCAGACGGATGGACAGACAGACGCACGAATGGACGGGCAGACTGACAGACAGCTGACAGGCAGAAAGATGAATGGATGAACGGACGGACGGATGGGGATACATACATACATACATACATACATACATACATACATACATACATACATACATACATACATACATACATACATACATACATACATACATACATACATACATACATACATACATACATACATACAGATGGCTGAACTGACGGACGAACGAACGAGCGGACGGACGCGGTCTGCGGATAATTCACGGTTTACCGATAAAAACCTTCGAAGCTTCGCCCCACTCACTCATCATCATTCAATCCATGAATATGCTGTGATTTTTTCTTGATTTTTTGTCGCGTGTATTTAGCGTGAACTGCTTTTAATCGCATGACTAAGTCAATCATTTCACTAAATATGCGGCGATACACTTAATCCATTCAAAATTCAGCAGCTACTCACCTCACAAACGCGGGGAGAAGTAGTCGGCTCCAAGGAGTCACACTTTATTTGCGTTATAGTAGCATTAGGCCACCCACATACTAAAACATTTCCCACTCTGGTATCACTTCGTAAACTTCAACCGCAGTGCTATGTAGACCGTTGCCCCGGCTGTGGAAACTCTCCCACGATTGTCCAAGTCTTTATCTAGTGCACTGCGAACATCTTTTTGCCCTTACCTGCTATCCTTCACCCGTTACATAACGAGGAGTTATGGTACGATGCTCTCCACGATAAACCTTCCGAGGTCCTTACACTCTAAGGCAAAGGGGTGTTAAAAGGGTGCGTGGTTTTTTGCCCCGCCGCGGTGGTCTAGTGGCTAAGGTGCTCGGCTGCAGACCCACCGGTCGCGGGTTCGAATCCCGGCTGTGGCGGCTGCATTTGCGATCGAGACGGAAACGTTGTAGGCCCGTGTGCTCAGATTTGGGTGCATGTTAAAGAACGCCAGGTGGTCGAAATTTCCGGAGCCCTCCACTACGGCGGCTCTCATATTCATATGGTGGTTCGGGGACGTTAAACCCCCCATATCAATCAATCAATCAATCAATCAATCAATCAAGGGTGTGTGGTTGTTCTTTTGGGGACTATTGGGGCTGCCACAAGCAAAAATCCTTGCAAGGTTCCAACAGCACCAGGTCTAACAGCTAGTCCCCACAGACGAGCTCAAGGGACTAAAATTTAGTCCTCATAATTACACCTTAGTGAGTAATCGTTAGTTCCACGATTCACCTCAAAGGACTAACATTTATTCTTCACATTTTCACTTTATTGAGCAACTGTTAATCTCCACATTTACACCTTACTGGACAACCAATAGTCCTCACAGTTGCACCTTTCCGGACGAATGGTTGATCCATTCAAATACTCCAATTAGATGAAGTTTTTGTCCCTAGCTCAAATATTGTTGTTTGTTTATTTTCCGCCAGGCCTAATACTTTTGAGCAACAAAAAACGCGGAACAGAACACGCGAAAAAGTAGTTAGCCACCTTTGGGCAACTGCTTTCGCAGTCACGGCAACAACGAAAAACGAAAGTGAGAAATTGAATTAATTTATTTTCCTGCATACACATGAAGTTTCTCCACTCTTTTTAGTGAATCCTTGGTGAAGTGTACAAGGCCAGTCTCGTCACATCTTGTTCACTCCTTGTGGAGCTCCGCCGAAGGAAGTGATAGATGACAGGCATTGCAGACACCAGCGCATGCAGCCTTCTGCCTGTTGTGTTCCCACGACTGTACGTACCTGCTGCGTCTCCACCCTGGGCCGGTTCGCTCCTCCTTAGGTGACCTCGTTACCACCGGGTTCCCCCGGGGTTGCCATAACGACGCCCAGCTTAGCGCGGACACCCGATCAACATGAGTCAACATGAGACAGGACTCCCAGTCTCAGCCCGTCCGCTAGCACAAGCCTCCAAGTAGCTGGATTACAGAGGCACGCCACAACCCCCGGCCTGTACGTACAATAATATAGTAAAAATAGTTAGACACACGTCACAGACGATGTAGATGCACGCTTTTGACAAGTACGTGAAAGTTAATATAAAAACATGCGTGTAAAATATAACGCACAAAGAACTTTACCTTCACATCTTGAACAATCATTCTGAAGCTGCTCTCACAAAAAATGGATGACAGGCATCGCAAACACCAACGCACACAGCCTTCGGCACAGTGTGTGCCCACGGCTGCACAATGGGTATGTAAGACAAATAACTTTACCTTCACATATCGCACAATCCTTCTGAAGCTGCTCTGACGAAAGAGATGGATGGCAGGCATCGCAGACGCCAGTGCACAGTCTTCAGCACGGTGTGTGCCCAAGGCCGCACAATAAGTATTTAAATTGTGAGTCACACGTGACAGGTAATGAATAAAAATGCATATAAGAAATACGTTCCAGGTGAAATAAAACATGCGTGAGATATAACATGCTAATAATTTCACCGTGATGTCACACATCGTCAAAGACTCATTTCGATCCCCGTGGCGCAACAGCTTAAGATCGGCGGCCGCAGCCACAACTCCACAAACCACCATCCCGCCAACAAGCTTGCGAGTCCTAAGCGAGCGACATTGTTCAGCTCGAGCAAGCGAACGCGATACGAAACACGGCGCTGTGCGCGAAGTGTCTGCCACCAGCGAACTTCGAACAGGAGAGCGAGCTTTCGCTTGGCCACCGCCACGAACAGCGCTGAACTGGTTTGGAGCTAGCGCCGACGATATCGTCTGTAATGCGCCCCTTTTCTTCCAACTCGAGCGGGTGCAGCGTGAAAACGTGAATCCGCCGCCGCGGCCGACGGACGGCGCCGAGCTGCTAGCTTGCTACCGACTGACGGGAAAGCCAACTGTTATGGCGACTGAATTTCCGAGTTCCGACGCTAGCGAAAGCCCCACGAGCCAGTGCTGGTGCACTTACAGTGCGCGACATGCTACAACCAAGCTCGTTACGAGAACCCGCAACGTGTTTTCGACTACTCCCAATACAGCGACAAAGTTTCAGCTCAATATCGGCCGCCCGGAGCTTATTGCGGGGTCGAAGACAGGCAAGCACTCGATGAGCGATCGTACGGGAGGCCGACAGCAATGGCGGCCTATTGCCAGGTGGTCGCAAAGAACAGGCGAACTGCAGACGCCCAAGCTGACCTTCACGGTGCATTTCGTGCATGCGATATACAACACGACCGAGCCTGTTGCCGGCAAGCCCGTTGTCGGCAAGCGCGTGCCGTATCGCACAAGCGACAAGTAGAGTAAAATAAAGAATGATAACTTACTTGCGAAAAAATCCAGTGTTGATTTCTGCCCTGAGTAGGACTGAAATATATATCCGATAGGCCTGCTGTCTTCTCGATCATCATGTTGGCCTTCCCAACTGTGGCAGTGGTGTGTTGGTCGGTACTATCTTTAAGCCAGAGATATACAGCACAGTGTGCTGACATGTCGAGACTTGCTACAGACTTCATGGGTGCAGCAAAACGCAAAAACGGCAGCCCACGATCATCCAAGCGTACACACAAGCACCACGTCGTAATTCCTAGACTGTCGAATCTTGGTGGCTGTGGTCAAGCACTCCGAGCGCGACCCAACGCGAACCATCGCCATCAAACTACGGGGAAAGACTGAGCCAGGAGAAAAGGAGAACGGCTAGTGACCTTGGCAACGCTTTTCGCGCTGCCTGCAAGCCCTGGGCCGTTCGTCCCTTTGGAGCGTGTTTGGAGACTAAGTGGTTTGCACGTGGCCCGCTTCCCTCTGTGGTCCCTCCTCAACAGTCTATCCGTTCATCGCGTGCGCCTATTGGTCTCCGTTACTCCCCTTTCGGGTAATTTTGCCTTAGAGTGTATGATACAGCAGGCCCAACTTGTCGCTGCAGTCATCCCAGGCAGCCCGGACTACAGGTTCCTCCCACGCTCTTCTTCTCCATGTCTTTATGAATGAAGACGTTTTCACTTGCTTCTCTCTCTTGTGAAATACAGCGCTTCGTAAGCTATAGCAAGTGGTGAAGTGGAAAAAACTCCAGATTGTTTTGCATTGCGGAACGCGGTAACGTGGTGTTTTCACTCTAATGTTAGCGTGATGATGGTGTTGTAGAGGAAGCTAGGACTACGTGGTAGTCAAACGCAGCACATACAAAAGCTTGCACACCGACGCCAACATGCAGCGGGTGCAGTATGGCGGAGCAGACACGACTGACCACAAGAAGCTACATGCGGCTTGTTTCCATAAAAACCGGGTCTGGTAACATTGTATTTTAGTGAGTGGTGGCAAGTAGTGGGTCAAAGGTTGACAGCACCCTAAAAATGGAGCAGGCGCGCAATCTAGGACCCTCTAAAATGCCTATTACTGGCACGCTTATGCCCACGCCTAAGCGTCAAAAGCGTCAAATGCGCCCCTCGGCGTCGGCGTCGGAGGGGCATACGCGAGGAGGCGTGAGGTATCAAGCCGGGCTTGATTTTTTTCGCCACGCGTACACCACGTCACCAAGCGTACAGCGGCACCAACCAACCAGAGTTCACGATACCTTCCAATGCTGTCCCTAATGGCCGCCGCTTCGGAAGCACGGCCGAGTGCTCGAAGCACGTACGGAAACTACCCGAAACGTTCCTGAATGACCGCTTCGTAATCTAGAACGACAAGGACACGACGAACGACTGCGAGTGCTACCAGCGTGACGCGGTTTCGTGCCGAGTTCGAACGACGCCAACAAATCCAGCGAATGTCAGCCGGCTGTGCTTGCACCGGTCCCGAGTGCAATTGTCGGCCGAGCGAAAACATCGCACAGACTACTTGAGCATGTCGGTGTTCTTGTGCGTTCATCTATGATTTTCTGTGCTAAAACGAGTGAAAACAGACTTGGGAGGTTTGAAGCTTTGGGCGTGAGCCCTCGCCTACTGTGGAGGATATTCAGAGCGGTGTCATTTGCATCTAGCGTAGAAATGTACCGTCTAGTTCGCATGAACCCGCTCATGCAAGGAACATCGGCTGAAAAAAATATAGACGGTAGTTTTCGTCACAACATAGACACCATATACGACACCCGAAACATCACGTAGTGCATACGTAGGGGTTTTTATCTCTACTGTGCTTATTTTCAACATCGCTATTCATCGTCGCTGAAAGCGAACTTCGCCCTAGTCAACAGATTTCGGCAATGTGAAAACCTACGTACTTACATAAGTGTATTCGTGGATTGTACTGCGTTCAAACACTCGTTGCCTTCGGTGCAAGTTGAAGCTAACAGCAAGCATGCGCTTGTTGGTAGCAGTGTGAAATGATTACGTGTCGGGTACCAGTGACGCTGACGCAATTAGTTGTCAGCGGCCTAATTTCCATTGATGTACAAGATAGAAACTTCAACGTGCGTTGCTGTGCTGGTCGAAAAAAAAGTTGCATGAATAATTGCTGCTGGTGTTGCCTGTTATTTCACTTTTCAATTCTTGTTCTGCTTCTCTGCCACGCTCAGTAGCACATACGTTGTTTGGCAACATTCTAACACACACATTCTTTCTAGTTTATTCTGATACTCATACATATAGACTGTTACTCCTGGTAGACCACGCCGAACGTCATTGCCTCTGCAATGGCAATCTGTGTCAAGGCCAGCGAGCGCTCGAGATCCCACCGGACACCATCTACTGAACGGCGTCATCAAGTGGAAGCACGCCTCGCAACAGTGGATGACAGCTGCAGAATCGGCCGGTGTCAGTGACATCAATGCGGTGAGCGCCTGACGTTTTCCCCTCAGTTCACCAGACTACTCTAGCATAGATTATAGTAGTTTAGAGAAGGGCTGTGTGAAGCATTAGTGAGAGAGCTTTTATCGTTTCAAGCCAAGTCAGAATACTTTGAAACCAAAGTGAATGCTGAGGGTGTAAACACGGCAGTGTGAAAATTTGCTTGCGCGTCTTGATAGTAGACTTATAGTGGGTACGGCAAGTATATTCTTAACATGGACAAACAGCAAGAGGCTAGTGTAAACGATGGAGAACCTTAAAGCGAAGGAACTCATTGAAACTTGTGAAGAACTTGGTCTTACTTTGGGCCGTGCGAAACAAAAGCAAGCGATCCTTGAGAATATTGTGATTGACTAGTAAACGGTAGAGAGGAGAAGAAGAGAAAGACGAAGACTCTTGGCATGATCACAGTGTGCTGCCGCGAACGACCATCGTTCACCTGTAAATAAAACCATTTTATCCCATCTCGCTGTTACCGCTGTGGTGGACGTGCTGGGTAATCGACACCCGAAGACCGAGGTTCAAACGCAAGTTCTTCGATGGAACCATCGCATTGCTGGACTTCCACCGAATCCATCTGGGCTGGACATGTCCCACAACGCAGATGAACACCAACCCCTCTCGTCTTCTGCGCTGACCAGTTCGGCTCCACAACTGAGAGACGCTCGTCCCTTCGCCGGCAGACCACATGAAAAGGTCGAGGCTCGGCTCATCCATTACAAACGGGTGAGCGCCGCTAACAAATTGGATGCCGCTTCGCAGCTTTTGTACGTCACGTTATTTCTGACGGATACTGCATTAATGTGGTACGAGAATCGGGAGGAAACGCTAACGACGTGAGACAGATTTGTTTCTGAAATCAAAGAGCGTTTCGCCGACCCAACAACGAAAAAGAAAAGAGCAGAAGAGACGCTAATGCAACGCGCAAGTGCCAGGTGAAACTTGCACGACCTACATTGAGGAAGTCATATAAAGGTATGTAGAACCATTGACTCCGGAATGTCTGAGAAAGAAAAAGTCGGGCACATTCTAAAAGGAATCGCCGGCGATGTTTACAGTTTCCTCATCGCGAAAGAAACCTTGACATCTGTCACCGATGTCATTCACCATTGCCGCACTTTTGAGCAGCTAAAGACGAGGCACATCACGCCGAAGTTCGGCAGGCTAGCCAATGTGACGATCATCGCGAGTATAGACAGCAACCAGGCGCTTGATCTTGCTTCAACAATCCGGCAAATAGTACATGAAGAACTCGGCTTGCACGCGCAAGTGACACACCGTCCAAGCACTCATCCCCCCTACCAGCCACCAGAGTTCGAGCGAAACGTTGCTTCATTCTCCTCGCACCGAGTGACGGAGAGCTTTGAGGATTCTGATGCTACATCTCAGTATCAGCCACGTCTCTACGATAGAGGCCCGGCCTATGACGCCCGATCGCGACGAGCACAGCCACATTCTTATACTCAGGACCCTCAGCCGGACTACGTCCCGCTGCTGCAAGGACAGTACCGACCCTACTACGAAGAGATGCAACGTACGACGATTGGAATGTATTCCAGAGAGTGGCAGAAACCCGTTCTTCACGTGATAACGAACTTCCTCGCCGACAGCAGCGGGGCAAGATTTGTTCCGAAGAATATAGCATAAACCGTGACCCTCCCATGTGCTACAATTGTGGTTTCACTGGGCATATCGCTCGGTATTGCCGCCAACAACGCCACCAACCACGAAGGACACCCGCCATGTCTTCGCCACCAAGGCCCGGTGCTTCATGTGACCTGCGGACAACCGATTTGTTTCCAAGAAACCGTTTTTCGCACGAGACCAGACGCAGTGATTCACCAGCATCCGAGCAGAGTTGGACACCACCATCCAACCGTTCTCGTCGCTCGCCGTCTCCTCTGCGTCGTTCTTCTTCTCCACCGCCGGGAAACTGGAATCCGCGGCCAATGAAGGTGAGGTCGCCGGACGGTCTTTTCAAGATATACCTCTGCCTATTCTTATGCTAAAAAACAAAGTGAATGTGTTCATTGATGGAATACCAACGATGGTCGTTCGCGGCACCACACTGCGATCGTGCCAAGACTCTTCGTCTTTCTCTCCTTCTCTTCTCTACCTTTTACTAATCCGTTGCAATATAAAGGATGAAGGAGTTTTGGCTGAGGAAGTCGATAAGGCCTGGGTGGATATCAAATCACGCCGCAAGGAGGCTGAAAGGCGAGAGGTAGAAGTTCGGCATCGTGAAGAAGTTGAAAGGCGAGAACGCTGTGAGGAGGTCGAGAGACAGGAGCACTTTGAGTTGAAACGAATAACGTCGACAATCCTACGGTGTTCGCAGACGTCTAGCGTAGCTTCTGCGAAAACATCGGTCAGCGGTCATAGAATTCGGGACCAACTGCCACCCTTCGTAGTCTGCGAGGCAGGGCAAAGTATCTCGTAAAGTTCGAATTCGTATGTGAGCGAAATGCCTTGAAGGGGTCCTTTTGGGTGCGGAACCTGTTAGCTCTTCTTCCGGGCGAAATGCCTGACGTGATAGCGTGCTTGTAGAGGGAAGCGTTCGAGAGCTGTGACGAGGTTAAGGAAGTGTTCTCGCGACGTTATAAGTTGTCACCCGAGGCTTCCCGGCAAAGGTTCCGGTACACAAAAAAGGGCAATGAATAACGCGTTGTCTTTTCGTTTTGTCCTAAAGCCGATTTAATTAAATGGCTCAAGGGCGAAGGTGTTTATGACGATCGCGATGAAGTTATAAATTGCATTGCATTGGAGCTATTCTACCACTGCATCGAGGATGATGTCAAGCTTTGGCGTCAAGACAAACTTGGCGAAGTACAGCTAAACAAGTCAGCAGAGTTAGCTGAGAAGTATTACATTCCCCGAAAGTTGCTTAGCAGGGCAGTGCGCTTTGAAAAGAATGATAGAAAAGAGGGCTTTTCAAAAAAACTTTATGAGCAGAAACCCACTCCGCACCGCGATTTAGGGAAGGACCCGTCTTTTACAAAGAAAACTGTGGGGGAAGTGCAAACGGAAGCGGAAAAATTGAGTGAGGTTCTTAAACAACCTACTGATACCACACGGGCGTTTGAATCACGGAAGCCGGCAATCTGCTACAACTGCAAAAAGTAAGGGCACATTGAGGTAAACTGTAAACAAAGTTTGCTTTCGGAACAATCCAAGAATCGGAAAAGAACATGCCGTTGTTAAAGCCGAATCTCCAGGAAATTACTATGAATGGAAAAGCGTGTCGAGCACTTCGATACTCAGCGGTGGCCGTTGACGTCGTCCATTCTTCGCTTGCGTCTCCTTACAACTTTACAGGAGAATTCGCGTGGATCAGGCAAGTCGCCGAGCAGCAAAGTGCTTGCTTACCAATCGCCGCGGTTGTCATTGAAGGCCCGTTCGGTAAGCTTCGCACCTAGTGGCTGTATCTGGCGCACTTCCCGAGTGTTTTCTTTATCATTTTTTTTTTCCAATAACTCTGAGAAGCTTTTAGAAATGCAGGGTAAACCATTCTTCTCCAACTTAGCGTATATGGCCCTCGCACTATCGCAAGCGCGGGAGCTTTCGCAGGAACTTGATCTTGTTCAATCGGTACTGAAACACCACCTGCAAAAGCTGCTGATCTGTGTGACCTTGGTGGTGAGTCGACGGGACCTCGGACAGGTAATTGTCCGGATGAGCCACTCGAGCCGTCCGTTGCGGAAGCCGTCTCTGTCGATGGAGGAGACGACAAGACGCCATTGGTTGAGGGTGAGAGGGGTGCAACGCTCTCGCCTGTAGCGAAAAGTGGAAGTGAGCTGTCGAGAGTAATCGAGAAAGCTCATTCGAGAGCAGCGTGAGGACCCCTCGATTAAAGCGCTAATGAAAAGCGTGAACATGGAAAAAAAGAAAAAGAATGTTTCTTTTTTTTAGAAGATAAGGCTACTGTATTGGAGCAATACAAATGTGCAAGGTCGCAAGTATGAGCAGCTCTTGGTGCCACAAAAGTATCGTCGCCAACTATTGGTACTGGCGCATGAAAACGCGTGGGCAGGGCATCTCGGTATAAAAAAGACCAAGGCTAGAATTTCCCTTGAGCTTTATTGGCCGAAATGCTGGAAGAATACCGAAGAATTTGTACGCTCATGCGACACTTGTCAGAGAGGGAGAAATCTATTGACAAGTAGAAGGCACTGATGAAGCTTGTGCAAATTATCAAAGAACCTTTTCGGCGCCTAGTAATTAGTATCGTCGGTTCATTGCCAGAGTCAACGCAAGGTAGTTATGACATCCTGACGACCCTCTGAGTAGCCACAAAATTTCCAGAACCGATACCACTTGAAGAGCTCGATTCCTCTGATGTCGTAAATGCACTGCTATCTATATTTGCACGCGTCGGATTTCATTCTGAAATCTAATGCGACAACGTTAGGGTCTTAGCTGCCTTACCTCTACCTTTTTGGATAAATGCGGAATGAAAGTAGTGCAGAGCTCGATCCGTCACCCACATATTAATCTGGTAGAGCGTATGCATTTCGTTTTGAAATGGATACTGAGAAATGGATACAGTCGCATTTGGGCTCTTTGCAACGAGCCCAAATGCGACTGGGAAACCTCTATTCCTTCCGCTATGTTCACTTTGAGATCAGCTCCTCAAGAGAGCACTGGTTTTAGGCCGGCAGAGCTTGTGTACAGCAGGAGTTTGAGAACACCATTGCGAATGCAATGGTGTTCTCAAACACCATCGCGAGTCCTGGAAGAGATACGATGACGACCCTAATGTAGCTGCGTATGTTCTAGACCTCCTTCCGAGGCTTGGAAAACCAAAATATCTTTTGGAAAGCCACATGAAGGCTGCACAAGTGTTGTCAAAGGAGTACTACGACAAATCGGCGAAGAAACGCACCTTTTAAATAGGTAGTCAGGTAATGCTTCTACGGCCGTCCAAGAAGATTAAGCTTGAAGTTCATTGGTAAGGGCCTGCCAAAGCAATATCGAAGCTTTCTGATAGCAATTATGAAGTGAATATAGGAAGTTGACCAGAGTAACAAAATTTACCACAGTAACTTGATGAAACTATACGTTCAACGTCAAGCGGTCGTAAATCTGCTTTTGAATGCTTCAGAGGAAGAAGGAGCAGATATTTTGACTTCTAGTGGTGTAATTGAAAGGGGATCCGATATCTTGAAGCAGTCGAACCTGGAGCCCAGGTTAAGTGAAGTCTAGATGGGCGACTTGAGGAGGATTGTTTCCGAGTTCAAGTAAAGACGTGTTTGCGGATCGTCCCGGAAACACGACGGTGATTGATCATGATATCGGGCTAGCTTGTGAGCAGCCAATCTGTAGCAATCCGTATCGTTGTTCCCCTGTGCAAAAGCAGATCATGAATGAGGAGATCCATAAAATGCTGGAGTTAAAAGTCGTAGTACCGGGCGAGAGTGACTATGCATTCCCTCAAATATTGGTTCAAGTGCCGGGAAAAGAACCTAGGCTATGCATCTATTACCGGCGTCTTCACGCCGTAACTCGAGACCAAACTTACCCGATACCAAATCTAGAGGAGAGGGTACAAACTGTGTCACAGTCTAGCTATGTTTTCACGTTAGACCTCGTGCGAGGGTATTGGCAAGCCCCCTTACGGAGTGTGCTAGCCGCTATGCCGCGTTTGTTGCCCCATTCAGAACGTATCGTCCACTTAGGCTGAGCTTTGGATAGAAAAATACGCCCTTTTGTTTTTCAGGTTTTATGAACCGCGTTCTTAAGATCCTCTGTGAGTTCTCTCTGTCGTATCTTGACGATGTCGCCATCTTCTCTAGCAACTGGGAAGAACATGTCAAGCATTTACGCGTCGTGCTGAACAGGTTGAAAGAACGTGGTGTTACCAGGAAACCTACTAAATGTCACCTAGGGTGTAGTGAGGTGTCTTACCTGGGACACGTTGTGCCGCGTGGCTGGCGTAGACCTTCAGAAATTAAGGTAGCCACCGTCGTGAACTATCCACGAGCCACAACAAAATTTGAGATAAGGGCATTATTGGGTCTAACATGATACTTACTGCATTACGTGCAAAACTACTCTGGCATTGCCAGCCCTCTAACTGACGCACTTCGAAAGTCCGAGCCGATTAAAGTGGTATGGAACTCAGAAAAAGAGAATGAGTTTTGCAAGCTGAAACAGGCCCTGAGCGAAAATCTCGTTCTCATGGCATCGGATTTCTCTAAGAGTGTTGTCATTGCGACGCGAGTGATCGCGTCGCAATGACGCGATCACTCAGTGCGACGCGAGTGATCGTGCGACGCGAGTGATCGCGGCATGGGAGCTATATTGGGCCAAGAAGACAGTGCTAGTAACGAAAGATCAGTTTTGTATTTAAGTCAAAAACTGAGCTGCAGTTAAGAGGCATACAGTAGCCTGAAAAGAAATGCGCTTGCCTCGTGTGGGCCTTTCAAAAGCCAGCCTGTTATGTCTCGCGTCCAAGGTTTGTGGTCAAACGGGTCACTGTCCCCTAACCTGGTTAAATAACATATTGCCTAAATGTGGCTGGTTACTGAGGTAGAGCATGATACTCCAAAAGCACAACTTAGACGTTCCCTACAAAAAAAGAAAGCTAAACGCTAATGGAGATGCATTGAGCCGTGCGTTTCAGTTAGTACTTCTCCAACTTTCGGTCTTTCGCTGGCGAGTCGGGGAAAACTTTGTCTTCATCGCGGCCTTAGCTGAGCACTCTCGTCCTAAGTGATCTCAAGGGGCCAACTTTATGTTGTATTCTATTTCAACACGTTGTTGTACATGTGAAAAAATTGAATTCTCATTTTAAAAGTCTTATGTCCCGCATGTGCCTCTTAATCTAGAGGGAACGAAATTCCGATAGATACTTAGCTAGGTATATGTTGCACTATGCTTTGTCTGGTGTTCTGTCGGGTAACCGAGGGCACTTGCTTGTGTCGTGTGTTGTCCGTTGTCGAATTGTTTCTGACAAGTTGCAGAAACATCGACAAGTGCTGAGACGAGTGAAGCTAGTTGACAAGTTGTGGCGACAAGCCAGTGGAGCTGGGGTCTGTTCACGGAACTGAGCCAGGAGCTATATTAGCCCCTATCGACTTGGAGGCGAAACTGCAGAGACCTGGCGAACGAGCGCGCCTGACATCCGAGCCACGTAGAGGCAGCTCGTCTTTTCGGTGCATTGTCTGGCAGCGGGGGTGCTGTTACGGCTGGGGGTCCACATGAACGCCATTGCCTCTACAAAGGCAATCTGTGTCAAGGCCAGCGAGCAAGCCCGCCGGACGTCATAACTCAACGACGTCATCAAGTGGCGACGCCGGTCTGTCTTACGCAACGCACAGCGAGCTTCCTCAGCCCACGGGTCCGGTAGCAGCTGGATGAAGCAATCGGCACCTTCCAGTCTGGCGAGTCTTACGCAATGCGTGGAAACACCACTCGTCCTTGGGTGCAACCCAGCGCAGCGGCTCCGGATTTGAGGATCATGACGAAACCCAGTGGCGGGTCGCAATAGGAGGATTCTGAGATCACGGCCAGCGCCGCTTATTATTGGACGTTGATGACGCAAAGGTACACCCAGTGCCTATAAAAAAGCCAAACGGCGCATTGCAGCAGCTGATCTATGCGTCAGGGGGAGCCGACGTATGCGTCAGAGAAGACATCTCGGCTCTTCGATTGCCTAGGCTGTCAGCCCCAGTGCCGAATATTTAACGCGTGCATTTCTGTGCTGTAAATAAACCTTGGCTTAACTCACCGTCGCCTTGTCCGCTCGTCTATCAGCTCTGCGCAGAAGCAGTCACGAGCTGGATAACAGAGAGAGAGAGAATAAGGATGTAAGAAATGCAGAGAGGTTAGCCATGGCTGAGCCCGGTTGCTACCTTGCACTGGGGAGAGGGTAAGGGGAATAAAAGTTAGTAAGAGAGAGAAGGAGAGAAATGTCACTCATTCCGTCGACAAAATGGCATTTACGTGCTTAACATCATAGATGGTGAGTCACATCCGTGTCTGAATCGATTTAGCACATTCGTTGCATTAACTTGTATGCGCGGTTTCATGCACCCAAAATCTTTCCTATGGTGAAGCCATGATGGTGCCACTTGCGTTCTCAAGCAGCAGACTTCTGAAGGCTTGCGAGAACTAGAGTGATGGTGTCAAGCAGTTGCAACACACTTTCAACTGTCGGTGTCGGCATCTTGCTCAGCACCACACGCATAGCACTGACCAGGGTCCTAACCATGCCGATAAGTTGTGCTTCGTCTGTCAAGTTATGGGGTACCGATGAAGCACCCCTCACAGTCAAAATCTCATACCTCTCATCAGGCGCATGTATCTTTGGGAGTTCGGGCCAAGTGTTACCTGTATTGCTGGTAGAGGCATCATTTTCCTTTAAAATGGCTGCGTTCTGACTGGGTAATGAGGATGAAGCGTCAGCTCCACTGCTAGCAGAAGCGCCTTTGTTCACAGAACCGACAGTGCTTGGCCAGAGTGGGGGAGGTGGAGGTGGTTTTGGATGTGCTTCACGAGGCGACTCTACTATCTGTTCCATATGCACTGGGCAACACAACAAGGACACGTGCCAGGCCACGACTCTGAAGCGCTCAAACTGCAATGGGCCACATGATGCCGCTTCGAAGGACTGTCCTTTCATTCGTAAGGAGCTAACAATACTGAAGAAAAGGGCCAGAGATGACATCTCGTACCAAGAAGCAGTGGCATCTATTGCGCGACGATGGTTCCATCACCGACGCTGCACCAAAGCTGAGAAACATACGCTACCAAACAGCCAGTGACCTTGGCAGCGGCGAGTATCGGAGCAGTGGCGTCTTGGGGACCGTGTCGGCGTCGCGCCTTCGTAACAAGGTATACAATGGCGCTTCTCTGTCGTTTCACAGTTAACTCTAATATAACAAGCGTTTCGTTTACAACCGGACAGATAACAGAAAACCTTGCTAGTGAGAAGCACCTGACTTGAAATCATCTCCACGATGACACGATAGTAGGAAGAAAAGGTCACCACAGGTATGCACAAAGGGAATGAAAGTGCACTTGTACTGTACCGCACTTTCTTTAGAAGAAATGCAAACACTGCCTCATGTGGTTTATGAGACCACTCATAACTGTGCATGTATTTATCTGTTCCTCCGGACTGTATTGAGGTGAAGAAATTATTAGGTAGTTTCTAACATTGAATCCTTGTATGTTTTTGCAAGGACTGCTTCATTTCTGTTCAGTTTTTAGTATACGCTACAACTTGAAGTATGTCTGCATGCACTTAAGCATACTCAAGATATCATGATATCCAGCTTCAGATGCATTTTGTAGATGTTAAAAAGTATTTATTCCACCAACAATGTGCAAAATCTTTCAACATAGCAGTGACCTTCAATCACAATCCAGCTTAGAGCCATTTTTAGTGCACTCGAACACGTTAAAATAAAGTGATTAAACACTGGAATGATCTACTTGGTTTGGTTCATGGTACCAATGTGTTCCACTTTTTGGAGGTACTTGCATCATATTAATGTTCTATTTCTCTCATATTTAACCAGGCCGCACTCACAAAGTAGAGATATTTGTTTACAGTGGAACACTTATTGTTATATTACTGTTTAAATGCTTTCATTTTGTATTTACGTACACCACTCCAGCAGTAGCCCTTCATTGGGCTGCAGTATTTCAAAATAAATATATCATCCGAAAGCGCTCCATGCAGTGCTTTTTTCTAACCTTTTGACTGATATTTGTTGTATCTTGGAGTGTCGCGTGTGTTTTACTGGCTTGAAGAACGTTCTGGCTGCAGGCAACGTCCAAACGTCTTCTGCACGGGGTTCAGTTGCAATCTTATGACCGATATCTGTGACTTCATGAAGAGTTGGGAGCGATGTTTATTTTGGAGAATATTTTGACCACAGACAACTGCCCATGACTCTTCCATACGAAATTCAGATGCAATCTTTTGAGCAATATCTGTCACATTATAAAGTTTGACGCATATTTCGACAACCAACAATGCCCAAAAGCATTGCACGCAGTGTTTTCTTCCTATTTTATGACCAATATCTGTTGCATCATTGGGAGCGAGGTGTGCTTTCTTGCATTAGAGGAAATTTGTAATACAGACATCATCAAAAGCCTTCCATGCAGGGTTCAGTTGCAATCTTCTGTTCGATATCTGTTGCATCACGAAGTGCCTGGTGTGGTTTGTTGCTTTGGAGAGTATTTCGACTACTGACAACGTTCAAAAGCCTTTCATACAGGGTTTAGATGCACAGTTATGATGAATATCTGTGACATCATGAAGTGTTGGGTGCCATTTGTCGCTTCAGAGAATATTTTGACAACAGACACTGTCCAAAAGTCTTTCATACAAGATTCAGTTACAGTATTATGACCAATATCTGTGACATCATGAAGCTTCAGGCACAGTTAAGTATGTCGAAGAATATTTTATTTATAAAAAAACGGCCAGAAGCAATCTACGCATTTTTGGGTGCTATATTAGGATATTATCAATATTTCTTGCTTGATTTAAGAGCCAGGTGTGGTTTGTTGCTTCAGAGAATATTCATATAGCAGACATCATCCGAAATCCCTCCGCATAGAGCTCTGTTGTAGTCCTGTGATTTAAATTTGACACAAAATGAAATTTCGGGTGTGACTGTTAGGTAATAAGTGCTGTAAACTATGAAGTGTAAAGTTACTGAATGTAATAGGATATTCACAATAATTTTAATAAATTTGGTAGCATAGGTGTAGCAAGCTGGTGATTTATACACCTTGTTTATTTATAAACCTACTTAGGGGAGCAGTGGTCCCCCTTAGTCAATGAAGAGAGGGGGGGGGGTGCAATGTCAGCTTTATAGATTATTATAAAAGAAAGGGGGACAGGACTTTGACAAATATTTCCCCCACCCCTCTTATGGAGAAGCCTGCGCACGCCTTTGATAGACGTACAGTATCCTATACGTGAATTTTCGTTTGCGGGAGCCGCGCATGCACTGATGTGGACTTTGGGTGCATACCGCTGTAGTTATTTGCTCACGGCGATGTCAATTACTTCTAAAATAGTTAAAACTGTGGTGAGTAAAGCACAGTCAACATTGCATCGCGCTATCGTATCTTC
The DNA here is from genome assembly GCA_013436015.1 of Rhipicephalus annulatus. Classification (NCBI taxonomy): domain Eukaryota; kingdom Metazoa; phylum Arthropoda; class Arachnida; order Ixodida; family Ixodidae; genus Rhipicephalus; species Rhipicephalus annulatus. Next base: position 258,688 of record WOVY01000089.1, on the reverse strand, counting down.
GGCAACGTATAAGCCCACTCCAGTTGAGATCGCATCGTTCTGTGATGCGTTTGGACAGTTTTAAGCCAAAAGATCAAGCAACACTGTGTATCATCCTCGGACGTGTGAGCGTCAATGCGGTCGGCGCGTGCCAGTAGTTGCGCGACCTTTTCCTCCACAGGTGTGACTAGACGCTTTTAACGCGTAAGCGCGAGCGTACGCGTGCCAGAGGTTGGCACCTAACAGGTCCGGTGCAGCAGCGGCGCGGCGCGGATGGTCACTGCGAAAATCACACGCGGGAGCCGGCGCATTGGACACTCTCTGTATTCTAGGTCACCCTAGCGTCGTTATAGGCGTTCGATGATTTTCCCCGTCAAAGGGCAGGAGATGAAGTTGCACTGCAGCGTCCCTCGTTTATTAGGCTCCTGTAGGAGCAGATCTTGCGCCCTACCCGCCTTTTTCCTGACTAGAAAGCACGTGGCTTGAGAGCACAATTACCCCCGGCCCCCTCCAGTGCCCATGCGTATGTCATGAGCGTCGCACTTCGCTGTTGGTGGCTCACGGGTAAGGCGTTCCAGGTAAGAGTGAGAGAAATGTTTACAGGCCTTTTAGGAAATGTACGTCTTTTAGCACGAGCGGTCCTCACAGAGTGGTCGTGTATTTTTTCCTGCGACAACTGCCATAGAAAACTGTTCAGGCGTGACTTAAAAAAAAGAGGGGGGGGGGTTACTGATTACCCGTAATCTGCTACAAGCAAGTGTTATCCTATAACCCAGAATAATATAGCTTTAAAAAGTAATCAGCTATATTACAAAATACAAAAACTCTTACTGATTGCAAGTAATCAGTTGCTTGTGACGCGATGCATCTTACGCAGCGTTGTTGTTCGTATAAAGAGGAGAAAGCTTGAAAAGATTAGTATATGCCACGGGAGCTGGCATAAAGACCGTCATTTTTGATGGGATGGAGGACTATATCGTGGCCGTAGCAAAAATTATACTATTTATGCAAAACTTGCCAACTGTGCCAAGTAGTGCACTACTGAGAAAATGCCGTTGTTTCAGTATACTAACTATTCCATTTTAATTAAACAAGTGCGACCGCAAATATGTCAAGCAAAGTAGTTTTTCTATATATTCAGTGACTGATAGTCACATCTTTTACAGCGAAACCTGTTATCAGATAACTCGGTTCACGCGCGGTTGTCCGCCGCCGCCACCGCTACCACCGCCAGTGTCCGCAACCACATCAAATGAAATTAAAAAAAAAAGTTGGCAGAGATCCCACCAACAGTGAGAATCGATTATATGCGAAGCACGAAGAAGAAAGACTGATATGTCATTTTAAGATCAAAACGTTACGAGGTAGAGATAAATGATGCCGTACATGGCTTCCGTGTCATTATTATCATGCCTGAATGTGTCGCTTACCTTCGTCCCCTATTCACGTCCCGTGATACCAAATTTAGTATATGTGGAGCTAGCATAGCGGTCGCGAGCACGCTATTAGCGTAGTATGTTGTCATGTTCTTACATGACACGCGTGTCAGCATTTTCATGTTTGCATCAGTCATGTATTTCGTTATCCACTGACGTCACGAAACACCGAATGTGGTATATGTAGAGCTAGCAAAACGGCCGCGAGCGCATCATGAAGGGCCCAATATACTCCAATGCAGCGTTGACGCTCGCGCACGCTTGGCGCAGTGACGCAACGTTAGAAAAACGCGAGAACTCTATAGTCTGACGCCAGGCGCGACCGACGCGGCCAGCCTACATGACGGCAAGCGGCACGAAATTCCTGCTGATTCGTTACCCAGACAACACTGCGTCTCCCTCATTTTGTGACGAAGGGACGCCGGAGGTGCTGAAACGCGCATGCGTCAAAGCAACGCGGCGCGGCGCACGCCTGTATGGCAAAACCGGCTCCTGGCGTCGCAACGTGGGCGTGACGCAACAAAATGAACGCCTGTGAACACGCGCACCGCGTGACGTTGCAATGCTTTGGCACCTTGACTGCAGCATGTAGTTATGTTCTCACTTGAGATGCATCTCATGATTATCATGTTTGCACTAGTCACATACCTTCGTCATTCATTGACGTCACGTAATACCGAATTCGGCATATGTGAAGCTAGCGAAATCACTGCGAGTGCATCATGAGTGTGGCATGTAGTCATGTTGTCACATAAAAGGCATGTCGCGATTATCATGTTTGGATTATTCATTTACCTATGTCGTCCATTCGCGCCACGTAATGCCGAGTTTGTACATGTGAAGCTAGCGGAACGGCCGTGAGCATGTCATAAGCGTAGCATGTAGTCATGTTGTTACATGGCACGCATTTCATGTTTATCGTGTTCCCACCAGTATCATACCTTCGTCATCCATTCACATCCCGTAATACCAAATTGGGGATATGGGACGTTAGGGAAACGGCCACGAGCGCATCATGAATGTGGCATGTAGTCATGTTGTTACATGGCACGCACGTCATGACAAGCATGTCATGATTTTCATCTTAGGGTCTGTCGCTTGTGTTCGCCATGCAATCATGTCATACCATATGAGTTTTGCAACATGTCATGTGAACGAAATCACCGCAAGAGCTGCAGGACCTTGAAATGTAAGTCATGACATTCATGACATACATGTCATTATTTTTATGTCATGACTAGCCAAATATGTTCTTCATACAGTCATGTTATACCATACCAATTTTGGTATTGATACCATTATCGAAATGACCAGGAGAGCTTACAGTCGTAGGCGGCTAGATAGATAGATAGATAGATAGATAGATAGATAGATAGATAGATAGATAGATAGATAGATAGATAGATAGATAGATAGATAGATAGATAGATAGATAGATAGATAGATAGATAGATAGATAGATAGATAGATAGATAGATAGATAGATAGATAGATACGCTCAAAGTCACCGAAGTTCGCTAACAAATGTTTCGCATTAAAAAACCTAGTACCAATGACCCAGCGCTCTCGAACCCGGATCCGCTGGGTGCCAGCCCAGTAATCAACCTCTGAGCCAAAGCGGTGTTTTCCATTTCTTTATTGTGGAGCCACGCCGCTTCTCGGGAGTTGTTGGCAAACTTGCATTAGGCAGGCTTGATTTCAGGAGAGCAATCTCGGTAATACGGCCAATAAAGCGTTTTAAAACAGCGGAAGGAGAACTAGTCATCGCACACTGTGAATAGCGTAACGAGTGGGTCGTCCAATTCTCCAACCCATTAGAAAAGCTTTTCCTTATTCAGCTATTGAATGTGGCGCATACCCACTTTAGGCATAATTCCTCATCGTCGTCAGCCACTTCATGAACAATTAGCACAAAATTTCCTTGAAAGTGTTTAGTGGACACCGCACTTCTCAGAAAAATGACGAAAAAAAGCATAGCTTGCTTAAAGATCCTGCCACGCGGTGCTTACCCGATCCTCCTTTGTGGATGTGCGCCAGAATAACTAGGATCATCATCATCATCATCATCATCATCATCATCATCATCATCATCATCATCCTTATCCTCAAATGCCAGCTTACTACCCTAAACTTTTTATTGTTAATGCAGTAGTGGATATGAAGCAAGTGTGCTTGCAGCACTTACCCAATGAGTGTTTAGAAAAGGCTGTGAAAGGCCGCTCTTCTTGCTTTCGCTGTGACTATGCTGCGATTCCGCTCAAGCCTGGCGTTTTCTTTATATAATGTGTTTGCTCGCAACCACTAAATGATTTAGCGGCTGCTGCCCCCCGCATCAATACTCTCCTATTGTAAACTCCAATATTTGTATCGCACAAGTTATTGCGTACGCGGGACTCGAAAGCATTCCAACACAGAAAAATTAGTATTCTCTGGAGGCGCCTTTCCCATTTTTACTAACACTCACACATCTGTGTGAAATTATCAAAGGTGGTCATTGAGATAGTGCCTCTATATTAATTGGAACTGCCATTAGTCTACGTAAACGTGGATGTAATAATGGTGTTGGCATCTAATGAACTTTGCATGAATATAGCAATCACTTGCCGCCAAAACACGTGCTAAGTTGGCTGATAAAGCCCATTGATAGTACTGATAGTGTTTTCATTTAGCAGTGCCGCTTCATTAAACTGGCACATATCGTGAATGCATATACCGGAGAATATACGTGCCGTGAAAGAAAAAAGCAGCGCAATATGATGAATAAAATCATACGCCAGAATAAAGGCCAATTTTAAATTTTGAACAATGTGCAGCAAATGTCTGGAAGGTCTAAACAATTGGCAGAGGTTTCGTGAATAGGTTCAATATTGACTAAACACGAGATCTTCAGTCACAGAACTAGGAAAGCCCAGCGTCTTAACTTACTGCAAAGGTCATACCAGCATGGAACTTTAAGAAAGCTATCTAAGAACCGAATTTTCAAGCATGGCGTCGGCGTAATGGAAATGTGCGGGAGTCACTGACGCTTGGCATACTCCGCCAGTCTCTGCTTGAGGTCCCGGAGTCGCGTAAGGAGTTCGGCGTATTCGAACGTGCCCTTATGGTAGAAGTACGTTTTCGGCATTTCCTTACCCGACAAGTCTAGTTTAGATTTCACCGTGGCCTCGTAACGGTCGTAGCACTCGAGGAATTTTTTCAACACCACGTCCCTCAGCGTAGCCGGCAACGTCGATGTTTCGCTGAGGCATGCCGCCACAGCGTCGCACACGGCGACCCTGATCGTCTCATGCTCTACGAAGGCTTTGTAGTTTCTAGCGTATTTGTCCTTTTGCGCTTTTATGAATCCAGGCTCATCGGTTAAAGGGTCACGGCTCAGCAGCGACTGGATCGAAACAAGCAAGCTCTCGATGCTCTGAGACGGACTCCAGCCTGCGCCGAGGATGTCCAGATATACGTAACCGCAGCTGTATAAATTTGGATTGAATGTCACCCTGCCGGAGTCCGTAGTCAGGAACTCGACGATAGGTGGTTTCATCGAATATTCCACCGGGCATCGAATAAGGAACTCGAAGAAGCCATTTTCGTACGGTGTTCCGGAGGGACCCATCACAAGGGCATGGATATTGGCGATGTCCTTTTCGTACGGCGCGATGAATATGCCCGTTGGAGGGTCGGCCAAGAAAAATGCAATGTCCTTTTTTACCCTTGTCAAATACGTAGACAAGTCTTCCCGCTTGAATGGTCCATTATCTGTCAATTTGACTCCAACTTGCTGAGTGTCCGATGGGACACGCGTAGCTCCCTGCGCAGAGGCCATTGCTGCTGTTTGGGTCGGGCAACGGCTTAGCGGGAAATTTGGACGCGTCTCCAACCACGCTCCAAGCAGCTCTATCTTCTGCTTCCACGCCTACTGATGATGCTGATGCTGAGAACCTCTGATGGATGGCGCTTACCCACAAATGGGGATGGGCCAAGAACCGGGCGGCAGGGGACTTAAATGAAACTAAACTGAAAATGAAGCCAATCTGAAAAAGTAGCTTAAAATATTACTAAAGAAACAAAAATGTTTGCTGAGCAAGCAGTCCAACCATCTTTTGTTTTTGAAAGACATAACTACGAATTATAAACTAAAGATCTGAAAAGGTAGGGGTTCACTAGCGTGGTAATATTTTAGTTGCGTGGATGTAACCAAACACAGCGGAGCATACATCCCTGTGGCCGTAACCAAATGAAGTTCCGCCAAGTGATAAAATTACTGGTAGATTTACGTGTATTCCTAGCTTTTGTAATGGGGCTACTAAAAGTATTTTTCTCTAATAAGAATAACGATGACAGAATAAAAAGAAATGTTCAATTGTTTCAATTTCGTTGCACCAAATGCATAGCGGGGACGCCTTGAGCCGAGCTTTGTTAAGGTAATTATTTAGTTGTGTAACTGCACAGCGCAATCTGGTATAAGTGACCTCTAACTGGCGAGATACACACCACTGTTTATTCCAGGAATAGCTCAAATGCTCGAAATCTTTGAATTTATCTAAATTAATTTTTGTCATTGCAGGCAAGCATTTCGGAACCTTAGCGCTGTTACGTAAGCCGTATCTGGCAAAACTGGGATGGTGGGCCCACCCAGGGATACTGCTGCTAAAGAGTCCGCCATTTCGTTCAAATGTAATCCGCGGTGGCCTGGTATTCATAGCAAATGCAGTTTTTTCGCGTTTTCCGGTACTAAACGCTGAAACGTATTCATCAGCTCTGAATTTACTGCCGCAGAAAGTGCATTACAAACTGATAACGAATCTGTAGTGATAGCTGCTAATGATTCGCTTGAGGGCAATTTGCGCAGAGCAAGAACAATGGCCAATAATTCTACAATGAATACCGGGGTATAATCTGGGAGTCGAATCGAAAAGGACCAGTCCAAAGAAGGAGAGAAGATGCTAACTCCAGCCTTTTTTTTTGACACAGATGCATCAGTCGCTATGATATTGCTTATCTCTATGGTGAGCTAGATAATCTACTAACTGGTCATTTAATTACCTATATGCCAATTGTTTCGCGTTATGAGGAAATATATCATTGAATTGTATGCTAAGCATTGACTTTAGCTTGTGTATTGGACCAATATGTCCAATTTTCACATTCAGTTGCTTTATTAGCGCTTGTGCAAATACTATTTGTGGGGTGTGTAGTCGCGACCAATGGGTTTCGAAAAATACTGATTCTTCTGAATGTATCAGTTTACAAGAGTGATGATGATGATGATGCTCCTCGCATCATTGACACCTACCCACTCTGGGGGATCAGCCATGAGTCAGGCGGATCATGCATAATGAATTTATGATTAGTTTCGATTAAGACCTAAAATAATTTTCAGATTATTTTGTAAATGTAACGGTATTTATGAATAATTGTAAATTTAAGTCGCACTATTTTGTGTAATCTCCCAGAGACAGAAGATCTTTTGACTAGGAAGGCTGAATAAAGAAATGTTTGTAGTTGATACACCTACCGAATCTATTCGAGTCGCATATAAACTTTTCGACAGCTTCCAAAATATCCCAGTCCAAGTGCACCAGTGCAAAGGCCCCTAATGATAGAAAACGGCCGACGTAACCGGTAGACCACATTTTCACAAAATAATTTCGATAAGTTTTCTGTGTAAGGAAAAACGTCGGCAGCTCAACAAAAAGTGTTCGATAGTTTCGAGTTCGTTGCAATATGAGAAATAAGGGCAGACTGACCAACCCACCCTGTGCATGCAAAAATCAAGAAACACCATTTCGCACTTGCACTTCTTTGTCAGACGTATATACTTCTAGAGCTCTGGACTATATTCACGGTAAGCAATGTCTTGAGTATTGGTCCCATAATTAAGCTCATTTGTGCACCAGTGACACCCAAATGGCATGTTTTGGTCTTACACGCCTGGTGGCACAAATGTTGTCTCATTTTTTTTTCTTTTGCTGAGCATTATTAATTGGTTAGAATACTTTGCAATCTTGTTTACTGCTTATCTGTAGGGGGTGAAAAGTTATGCATAAAAATAGCGGTAAAACATTGGCCCCGTATCTGCATGTCTCTGCAAATATCGTCGAAAGATGATATTCTTGCGTGTGGAGAGAGTGAACAAGACATTTATTTGATGTTCTGCGCCAGAAAATTGGTGAGTGGCATTCTGGAGGTGCTGCGTTAGAGTGCCTCGACAGTGCAGCGGAGGCGAACGGACGCATCAAGGCACGTCAGTCGTAAGACATGAGCGCATCTGACAGTTTTCTTTAATTAAAAAAAAAACAAAGCGTGTGGCTCTAAGACGGGTGTGCGCGCCCATCTCAGAGGTGATCAGGTGTGCAACGCGAGGCGACGCGTAGGTGCCACCACCGTCTCGTCTTAGCAAAGCGTTGTAAACACTCCCCGTTCCGCGCAAGCATTGCACGGTCAGCGCAGCGTAACAAGCGCTACGGTCTTTAAAATTACTTATGTATGTCTTTTCTAGTAAAAGAATCACATGCAGAATATATACGTGTTGTTATAGTGACCTAGGCATGCGCAATAAGTGTTTTTAATTGATAATTGCACAAGCATGAACGTTCAATCTTGAGCAACATTGGTGCGCGCTGCGGATGGGGTCAGCCGTTTAAAGTACCCGATGCCGTTAAGAGTGGACAAACAGACAATTGTACAGACAGACAGACAGACAGACAGACCGGTCAAAATTTTTGCGTTGAAGTTCCCCAAGAAAGACAATCATCTTTAGAAACTTGGAAAAGATTTCAGCTTCACCTTCAAGAGTGGGACGCTGCCTAGTCGAACGCCATGCGCATTGCCTTCTCCAATGCAACCTTCACTTCTGTTCTTACCACATGCCTCAACCTTATCATAAGGGAACGGCCGACAGTGTGCCTAACGTTGGCCGTTTCGAACTACCATAGAATTCATTCTGATCTTTACATTTCAAGTGCCCCCTATGACCTAATACTTCCCTCTACGAATCAGTGAAGGGCCCACTACGTGTCAATAACCAAACTTGTGAACCCATTCAAATTTTATGTTTGTCGAAGCTCTTGCAGCTGCTCATGATATATATCTGGCCACTTTGTAATTGTTGGTCCTTTAAGGTGGTGGGTCCACTCCCTCATTGCCGCACTAGTTCGAAAGAAGACACCAGACGACGCCACTCATCCACGCTTGCAAAAAGCGAAAATACAAGACACGTCTCGCGCGTGTCTTGTATGTCGCGCGAGGCGGCAGAAATCGGCCGATAAGAAGAGATAAACACAAGCACAGACGCCGTCTTTCACCTACAAATGCGCCAACTGTGGCCATCGTTTCGCTAAAGTGTAAACATACATGCGTAAGCACGCACATACACAAACACACACTCTCTCTGTCTCTATATGACTCACTCACGTCCATGGTAAAACGATTAACATGACATCAACGAAACGCTTTGAAGTATTTAAGTTCACTGGCAATTTGCCAGCGTAAATTGTGTAAATTGTGCATGTATTCAAACTTTTACATGCTATTCAATATACATTTGTTTCCTGCCAGATCAGTCGCCATTCACTAGAAAACCAAAATAACTTCAATCGGCAATTTCCGAATGAACGATGAACACTCAAAAAAAAGCTGATGTGTTACAAATATGCAAGTGTAAATATTACGCGCATAGAAACATGTGTAAACGAGAATACAGTGTACTGAAAATCACGTGTTGCAATACTTCTATCTTTCTACTTCCTTCAGTGCCACATGGTTTTATTGTGAAATAGTCGTTGCAGAGTAGTGTGCTTACGAAAATGACGTGACGTCTCAGGATGAGCCCGATCGATAAAGAAGCACTTTTGAGAATAGGTTACATACAAAATGGTTGCTTTATTTTCTTTTTCATTTTTTTCTAGCAAGCATGAGCATACCGGTATTTAAAAAGAAATCGAAAGGCATAATTGTTCTGGTAGCGACACAGTCACAGAATTCAGTTTTGTTTTATGCTTCTGCTATATGAGCAGAAATACACCTATTTGTTCTAGAAAGTTGTGGGTTTTCTTTATATTGACTTACAGGCACCGTCGACAACTCTGCCATTTAGGTTACCAGCACAGTTTTTTTAAAAAGAAATGGGCATATCCTACGCGTCTGAATGATCGACTTTATGCGCATGATGCGTAGGGAACATGACCATGTTGCAATGTTTATAATGTGACACATCATGAAATGACGCTAAATATATGTACAAAACTTCCACACACAGACACACGTTGCAGATGTTTGTATTATCAGTTGTTTTCGCTGGCGCAATGATGTCAGCAGGAAACATAAGTATTAGCAACAGCAGAAGCGATAAGCTGATATGAAGCGCTGGTGCTCGCGAGAATAGTGCCCCTAAACGCTCTTACATAAAACGACTTCAGCGCATGGCACCTAACTATAATTGACATTAACCCGACGGCACGACTGTATCGTAGGAGTACATACGTAATCATGATATAACTGAATAGCCAGCACAGCAACCGCACTTAACGTTTCAAAAACATTAGGGTCTTTTAGAAAAACACATCTGAAACCTGGCGTGGCTTTGTGGTGGAATGCTCGATTGCCATATATAATGCTTGGGTTCAATTCCTGCTGATACCTTGACATTTATTCTTTACATTTGTCGGATCAGCGTTACCCATGACAAGTATTTATTAACGCTCACGTGTTAAAACTGCTCCTGTGTGTTCTCGCCGTTGCTGGGTAGATTCCAAGTGTCGATCACCTGTGGCACATATCCACCCGCAGGTTTGTGCCACTCTCTAGTGGAAGGTGTTTGACAGCGTACGCGACGGGATTACAAAAGTATTCATTTTAAATGCGAAGTATTTCTGAAATAACTTCGGCGACTTTATGCGTATCTATCTATCTATCTAGCTATCTATCTATCTATCTATCTATCTATCTATCTAGCCACCTAGGACTTTTAGCTCTCCTAGCCGCTTCCCTAACGGCATCAATACCAAACTTCGTATGGGATAACATGACTGCATGAGGGACATATTTCAATAGTCATAACATGAAAATCATGATATGTATGTCATGAATGTCATAATTTACATTTCATGGTCCTACAGCTACTGCGGTAGCTCAGTTCACATGGCATGTAGCAAAACTGGTATGGTATGACATGATTGCATGGCGAACACAAGCGAAAGACCCGAACACGAAAATCATGACATGCGTATCACGTAAACACATGACTACATGCCACGCTCGTGATGCGCTCGCGGCTGTTTCGCTAGCGACAAATATACCAAATTTAGTATAACGGTACATGAAATGATGACAAAGGTCATTTTATGATATAACATTATAAACATGATATGCGTGTCGTGTAACAGCATGACTACATGCTACGCTCAATGATGCGCTCATGGCCATTTCGCTCGTTTCTCATATGCAAAGTTCCGTATTGCGTGACGTCATTGGATGACGAAGGCTCGTGACTGGCGAAAACATGATAATCATGACATGCGTGTCATGTGAGAACATGATATGCCACAGTCAAGGCTCCAATACATTTAGACATGACGCGGTGCCTGTTCTCGCTGGCGTTTATTTCGCCGCGTCAGGCCGGCGTTGCCACGCCAGGCGGCGGTCCTGCCATATACTCGCAGACGCGCGCCACGCTGCATCACTTTGACGCATGCGCGTTTGAGCGCGTCCTGCTGCTGCTGAAAAAAAACTTATTTACAGATGTTATTTACAGGAACGGCGGGAATGTTCCTTAAGGGGCCGCCCCGTACAAACACTAGGTGGGCTTCCTCTTACGGGAGCCCATTGGCGTTGGCCGCGGCCCGGGCACGCTCGACCAAGGCCCGTTGGGCTGTCAGGTGAGAGCAGCCGAGCAGGGCTGCCTCCCAGTCCTCCCGCGAAGGGTTGGGTAGTGGGATAAGTTTTGGGGTTTTTTGGCATGCCCACACCATGTGGAAAATGTCAGAGGAATTTTCCTCACAATGCGGGCACTTCCCCGCGTAAGCGGGGTCAAAGTGTTTTATGAGTGCCGGGCACAATAGAGTTTTGGTATAAAGGCGAAGGAGGATTCGCTCCTCCGCCTTCGTGAAGCCCTTACGGGGTTTCGGATGGACGTTATGGCCGGATCGATAAAATTGTGTGACCTCCTTAAAGGTGTAGGCGGGATTGTGTTTGAGTTCCGGATCGGTAGGGGACGAGGATGGTGCCCGAAGAGTGAGCGCGCGGGCGGCGGCATCGGCCGTCTTATTACCATCGAGGCCCGTGTGAGCCGGAGCCCATATGATCATTCCGTGTGCGGGGGCACCTAGGTAGCTGCTGTTCTGCAAAATTTTATAAGCAAGGTACGGAATTTATCCCTGTTCAATATTGCGACAGGCACCCCTTGAGTCGGTGATGATGACCCTTGAGTCCTGATCTGCGGCGGCTAGTGCGATGGCGATCTCCTCCGCGTGCGTAATGTTATGTGTACGGAATGTGAGTCCGGTTACAACAATGTTTTGGTGGACGACCACAGCCGTGTACCAACTACCGTGGTGCGGGCCGGAGGAGTCCACGTAGAATACTCCAAATTTGTGGCCATAGTGTCGAGCCAAGGCTTCCGCCCGCGCGAGGCGTCGGCCACTGTAGTCGTCTCGGGTCATGTTAGCCGGAAGGGGGTGCATGTGCAAGGAGTGTCGCCAAACTTCTGGAATCTGTACGCGCTCTTCCGTGTGTATTGAATGATTGATGTGTAGCCGGGCAAGGAGGCGGCGACCCGACTGTGTTTTAGAGAGTCTAGTATATTGGTTTGTCAAGTGCGCCTCTCTCAGCTCCTTGAAGGTGTTCACCCTTCCCAAGCCCAAAGGCGCTGGTTAGAGGTGCTGACAGGAAGGTCGAGGGCGCGCTTGTAGATTTTGCGGAGAATGACTTCAAGTGCATTCTCGTCGGATTTGCGTAGGTGGAAGTATGGAGCCGAGTACAGGACTCGGCTGGTTACGAATGCATGCGCCAGCCACAAGGCATCTTTGCATCGTAACCCCCCGCGCTTGTTGGAAACCCGGCGGACCATCCGGTCCGCCTGGTCCTCCACCTTACGCAATTTGGCCAATGTTGTGTCTGCTCTGCGATTTTTGTGTATAAAAAGCCCTAGTACTCTAATCTCATCGCGTTCGGGTACTGGTTTGCTGTGAAGGGAGAGGCCAAATTTTGTGGTCCACTTTGGTGATGGGCGTATGTGCACGAATTCGGATTTGGACGGGGAGCACTGAAGGCCGCAGCGACGGGCATAGTCATCCACGATGTCCGCCGCTTGCTGCAGGCTTGCCTTCATGTCTCCTGCCAAGCCGTGTGACGCCCATATGGTGATGTCTTCGGCATACAGCGCATGCTGTATGCCTTCCACTTTCGCCAGCTGAGCGGGGAGTCTCATCATTGCCACATTGAATAGGAGGGGCGAGAGGACTGCTCCCTGCGGAGTCCCTTTCGTGCCTAATCGGTAAGGGCCGTGTTCAATGTCCTGAATCATAAAATATGATTATCGGTCAGTGAGGAATTGTTTAATATAGTTGAAAGTGTTTTGGCCGCAATTCACCTGTGAGAGATGTGTTAGAATAATTTCGTGGGTCACGTTATCAAAAACCCCCTTCAGATCCAAAGCAAGCACAACTTTGTCATTCAGGGGATATTCGACTGGATCGAGGATCCCATGGTCGAGCAGAAACAAGACATCCTGCGCGGACCAGTGTGGGCGGAATGCGAACATGGTGTCTGCAAATGCATTTTTGGTCTCCAGGAACGCGGAAAACCTGTCGCGCACCATCGTCTCCATTAATTTTTCCACACAAAAAGTAAAGGCGATGGGGCGGAAGTTGTCCATGTTAATGGCTTTGCCCGTTTTGGGTATGAAGGTGACCAGGGCGGTCTGCCACTCAACTCGTAGGCTTATTTTCCCGATTCAAATGGAATTGATGTAGGCAAGGAGCATGGTGTAGGCTGTCAGGAAGATTTACAAGTAATTTCACGGATTTTATCCCTCCCGGTGCCATTACTCGCCTTATTTTTGCTAGGGCTGCCTTCAGGTCGTGTAACTGAAACAGTTGATCCAGCTCCGTGTTCTCGGTACCTGCATACGAGTACGCCGGCCCTCGGGAGTCCTGCTGTGTGCATAGATATTGGTCTCGGAGTTTACATACCGATTTGGCTGTGTCTCCGTCGAAGCTGTGAAATGCTCGTTGCAGATGCTTTTGTGTCTCTGTTCGAGTTTGGGTCGGATCAATCAAGGCGCGGAAGAGGCGCCAGGTACTCCGGATGGACATTTGTCGAGCGGCCGTGTTGCAACGGTCCACCCAGTTAGAGTCAGCGAGCTGGGCCGCGTACTCTGCTGCTCGCTGGGTGAGCTCAGCGATGCGAATTTTGAGCTTTCCGTTGTGTTTTTGCCGGCGCCATCGGCGGACGAGGTGGCGCCGGGCCTCCCAGAGGTAAAGGAGGTGGTTATCTACTGCCGGAGTCCCCTCGGAGAGTTTAATTTGTGTTTCTGTGGAGCGTAAAGAGGAAACCAGTTGCTGGGTCCAAGCACGGTATCCTTGCTCCTCGATGGGGGTCAAATTGGCGTATATTTTCCGAATCTTCGTGTAATCGGGTAATTTTGCCTCTCCGTAGGGTCTTGCGAAAGGATAGGTGCGAGTGGTGGTGTTGAGTATGCAGTGGTCGCTGCCGAGGGTCTCCTAAGTGTTAACCCAATTCGCATACTGGATGTTTTTTGTGAGGGTAAGGTCCGGACATGTGTCCCGGGTCACGGAGTTACGCACGTGAGTTGGATAGGCAGGGTCAGTGTAAAGAGTTAGGTCCAGCGTGGACTTAAGTTCCGCCAACTTACGTCCACGTTTCTCTTCACGTGCATACCCTCAAAGTGTGCTGCAGGCATTAAAATCACCCACGATCACCAGAGGGTCCCTGCCTGCAGCCTTTAGGGCGCGGCTAAAAAGGTCTGCGAATATAATGTTGCTTAATTTCGGTGAGCAATAAATGTTTAGCACGTGCAGTGGCGGGTCCTGTTTACGCAGCGGAAAGAGTGTCACCATCACGTATGAGAAAGCTGGCTTAAGGTGAAGATCAACTAGGTTGGCCGTGTAATTTTTGTGCACGCATGTACAAGATAAAGGGTCCTGCTGAAACGTAGTATAGTTTGTGAGTGTGGCAGCACTCCCTCGCTCCTGGAGGGCTACCACAGCAGGAAGGTTTTGAAATGCTGCGAGAAAAAGCTGGAGGTTGGCCCACTTAGTGTGAGCCTTAAAGCCCCGACAATTCCACTGGGTGATTTGGATGGGAGTGGCCTTATTGGATCGGGGGTACTTCCGAATTCTAAGGGTGCCCGCCATGGTTAGTGGAAGTAACGAGCGATTGCGGTGGCGGTGCTCCCGAGCCAGCACTCGCGGGGAGGGGGGTGTCCTCAATTCCGGAGACAGAGCAGCTGTCATCATCCTCAAGTTCAATCTGTCGTCGAGGCGTTTTAAGGTACTGGCCGAACACGTCCTTAATTGGGCCGGCTCGTTTGGTGAAACACGCAACTTGTTGGGCTAGTATGGTTGTGATGGTTTCTGTCATTTAACAATGGCGGCATTTACAGCCGCTAAGATTTGGGTTTAGAGGACAGTTATACGGCTGTCCATACGAACCTCAAGGGTGTTCACACAAGCTTCGAGTGCGGCTACCGCGCCCATTGCCGCCGCCCCGGTCTCACTCTTCATTACCTCTACTGCGGGGGGAGGAGGAGGGGAGACTAGTTGGGTCTGTTTGGCCTTGGCTGCCGCTAGTCTTTTTTGTAACGCTTCGATTTGTGCCTGAAGCTTGGCAATAATATTTTGGTCGGCGTTACGTGTTGAAGAGGGGATAATAGTGGGGGATGAGGAGGCAGCTCTACCCGTACCACCCACCTGATTTCCGTTTTGCGCCGTCGGCTGCTTTCCGGTTCCTCCAGTAGGGGAAGCAGGCTCGTCTGTCTTGGTGACTTCCCGGCGTTGTGGCTCACTGGGAGTCTGATCTTTGCGTCGTTTCTTGGACGCCCTTTTGGACTTTCCGCCCTGTTGTGCGGCCACCTTGGAATTACGGTGCTTGGCCGTACATGCTCGAGAGTTTGTGGCGTGTGCTCCACCGCACACAGAACATACGGGTACACATTCATTAGGGGCCCGCCCCCCCTCCTCCACAAGCGGAACCTGCTATCCACACAGGCCACACGTATCCGGTCGTTAGTTGGGACAAGTGTCCATCCGAAGTGTTCATCCGAGTGTCCATCCGCAGGCCGGGATCGTCCGGTAGTAGGGTTTGACGGGGATCAGCATTGTGCCGTAGTGAACAAAGCGTGGCTTCTTCTTGCCGGCGAAGGTTACACGCGCCTTGTTCGATGTGCCAAATTTTCGCCCCTCGACGATAGTGCCTGACCTCCAGCGTACGCTCTCTCGGAGCGTCTCCGTTGTATCTGTGTTGCGGACTACGATGGCTCCGTGACAGACGTTGCTACCATCTTGTCGCAGATACCCGTTGAGCAGAACCTGCCTGTGCTCGATGTTTACCGCGAAGTCCCCGATGATTTTGTCCGCCGTGTCAGGGTTCGGGGTTTATATCACGATCAAAATTTTCTCTCTCGATGGAATAACTATCAGCGTCTCAGCTCGCTCAGGCCCGAGGTATGCCTTAAACGCGGTCCCGTACCAGTTCTCTGAGAAAGCATCATGCAATGAGATGCACTCTCGTGGCTTTACGACTATTACATAGTCATCCGGGCTCGGTTTCGGAAACGGGCGAGGCTTTCATTTGGTGAGAACCTTGCCCTTGCGTCGCACAGCGCGCGTAGCGAGAGGCTGTGTCTTGTCAGCTGGCGTGCCGGATGCTGGGGCAGCGGCGGACGCGGCCTTCTTGGCGTTGGCTTGCGAGTGGCGTTCAACCGCGTCGTTGAGAGCTTGGCTCCGAAACTTCGGGGAAGAAGCAGAGTTTGGCGTTACGGAAGTCGTAATCGTCTCCTATGTCATGACATGTGGGTCGTATCCACGCTGCATAAGAGTAGCGTCTATGTTGCCTCGGAAAGCGGGTCCCACGCCGCCGGGCGTCGGCGTCAACGTTTGGCTTAACGGCGTCGCCAACGTGGTCGGGTAATGATCGGCCATAAAGTTGTTAAAAACCAGCCCATCTGGATGACACGGGTATCCACGTGTTGCCTGTGCGTCGCCGAAACGATTGATTCTGGTCTTTACGGGGTACTGTGAAGTTGCCTGTGGTTCCAGTCGAAAATCAGCTGAGCCAAAGCACAAGGAAAGAAAAGGAAGGAAAAACTTTATTTGCAAGGGTGGGGGACAGGGGTCATAAGCTTGATGGGTGGGGCCCTAAGTCCAGGGCTCCACTGGCTGCCGCCACCTGCCTGACGTGACGCAGAAGTGCAAGCTGCACCTCTGGGTCAGAGCTGGCGAGCTGTGCCTCCCATTGCTCGAAAGTATTGCGAAGCTTGTACTGACCTAAAAAGGTATCTAAATTTGGTGGTCGTTTTAGGCATCCCCACGAAATGTGGTAGAGCGATGGCGAGCCGCCACACCACGGACACGCATGCCCATACAGTGTTGGAAAAATTTTGTGTAATCTTAGAAGATTTGGAAAGACTCCCGTTTGAATTCGGTGGAGGTCAATTGCGTCCTCCCCTTCTAAGGTTTGTGGGGGGCGCTGTATTTTTGTCGCATGCCTCGCTGGTTAGCAAGAATTTCGCGAGGGGCCATTCTGTATGGGTCATTATTTTCCTCAATAGCTTCCTGCTGGAGTGTTTCAAAGGATCGAATGTGCTGTCGAAGCTCTGCTCGGTTCGTGAGCCCTCGAGCACAAGCGTCGGCACTTTCGTTCCCCTCCAAGCCTGCGTGTCCTGGACACAAGATCAGCCTGTACAGATCTTGTTCAATCTCCCGCCTAAGAATTTGCTTATCTTTATCGGAAGGCGGCCTTTTAAGAAGAAACGGCACGCTTCCTGCGAGTCGGAAATGATAGTTGTCAGCAGCTCATCTCTCTGTTCCTGCTCTTTGATTGCAAGGTCAATGGCAAAGCATTCCGCCTTGGCGATCGAGGTCGTGTACAGCCATGCACATGTCACCATGCCGTTGTCGTTGCTAAGTACTGATGCGAATGACTGTTTAAATTGGTACCTCGAAACGCCCACATACAAAACATTTATTTGTTTTTTAACGTTTTTCGGAGCCATCGCACTCTCTCCTCTCGGCGCTTTCTGTTTGTTTTTACGTTCATGTTCTTGGGCAGCGGTGAGTTCGAGACATTGCTGCGGCCGGGATCCGCGATTTTCACAAGAACCTCGTCCAGGTTCCGGGGGTACGGCGGGAAGTCCATCCTAGCAAGTATCTCTCTCCTCGCTTTCGTTTGACTTAGACGGTTTCTCTGCGCAGTCAGTACCGCTGTCTTTAGCTCAGGGTATGTATTATATATACCGAGGTCCAAAAGCTTTTCGGTTGGTGTGCTTACCGGTAGCCCTATGGCCACTTTGTAGGCGCCCCTAATTATAGACTCGATGATTTCTTCTTCTGATTTGTTTAACACGTGGAAAGGTAGACTATACGTAACCTTACACACTACAAGTGTCTGTACTAATATAATTGTGTCTCCTTCCTTCATTCCCTGTTTGTGGTATGTTATTTTCTGGATCATTCGTGCAACTTGTTTCGTGGCTGATTTTAATATGTTTATTGTATGGTTTGCTCGTCCATTACTTTGAACCCAGTAACCCAGAATACGTGCGACAGTCACCTCACGTACTTTGACACTTTTAATGTGTATGTTGATGCTTCCGTTACTTTTGTATCTCTTTCCATGTACTCTGATAACTTCAGATTTTTCTGGGGCACAGCTGAGCCCGCTTGCCTTCGCAAAGTTTTCAACTGCTGTTGCAGCCTCTTGAAGTGTCTGCTCTTTGTTAGCCAGAGATCCGCGCATTGTCCATAGGGTGATATCATCCGCATAAAAAGTGTACCCTAACTGCGGAACTTCATCCAGAGCTCGCGTGAGTCCTAATATGGCGATATTAAGGAGCAGGGGAGAGAGAATGGCTCCTTGAGGGGAACACTTGTTTGGCATCTCAAAAGCGTCTTACGTGACTTGCGCTATGCTTATCGAAGCCTGCCTTTCTGTGAGGAATGCCTTGATGTAGTTGTAGGTGTTTGTTCCACATCCGATGTTGTTTATTTCTGTTAGGACGGCTTTATGCGAGATATTGTCGAATGCTCCTTCATAATCAAGGGCTAGTATTAGATGTTCTCCTCCTGTAGGTATATAGCTCAAAACTTCCTCTTGTAATAGGAGAAATGCGTCTTGTGTGGAGAGGCCATTGCGGAAACCCAGCATAGTGGCTGGAAAAGGGCCGCTGTCCTCTATAAAGTTTTGGAGCCGATTATAAATAACCCTTTCAAAAAGCTTTCCCACGCATGACGTCAAAGTTATGGGCCTGAGTGCCTGCAGGGATGGCTTCTTCCCGGGTTTCAGTATCGTAATAATTTTGGCTACTTTCCATTCCTCGGGTATCTTCTCTTTGCGCCAATAGTTGTCATTAATATGGTTTGTCAGTGCCTCTATAACTTTATCGCTGAGGTCCCTTATCATTGCATTTGTAATTTGATCTGAACCAGGGGCAGAATTTCTCTTGGCTGCTTAGGCGGCCGCAAAGACCTCTTTCTTGGTGATTGGGGCGTCGAGTCTCTCGTTTTTCGCGCCAGTTTACTGCATTTCATTACTGCAACTATCAATATTCTCTCCAACGTATCTGTCCTTAAGTGCTTTTATTAACTCCTCCTCTCTGCCCGGAAAATCTTGCATTATTCGTTGTAGTGTTCTGTTCGTGGCCGATTTTCATTTTTCTGGGTCGAGCATGTTCCTTAGGATGGCCCGAGTTTTTGCAGTGCTTATAGTGTCCTGTAGTGAACTGCAGAACTGGATCCATCCCTCAGTTGCATTTTGTTAGCATATTGATTTGCCTCCTCTCCTAAAGCAGCGATTCTGCGGAGAAGGTTCCGGTTGAGTCGCTGGTTTTTCCAACTTTTCAGCATACGCCGCCTGCTCTCCTTCAGGTGGAGCAGGTGCCTGTCGACTGCAGGAGCCTCTGCTGTTCTTGCGATAGGTTTAGATGTTTATTTGTGAACTGAGAATATGTACTCTGACCATTCCCCAATTGACTCCGGTACAGAGTCGGGTGGTGGACCGCGTCGTCTGTACCTTTCCCAGTCAGTGATCACCACGTCTCCTATGACCCTACGTAGTTTTGGAGTTGACAGGGAAATGCTGATTATGTAGTGATCGCTGCCGATGTTCTAGTTAGGGTCGTTAATATTACGTGTGAATGTCAGATCTGGGAACGTGTCTCGACTTACGCTGTTACCCAGCCTCGTAGGTGTTGTGGGTAGAGTAATTAAGCTCAATCCTAGTTTGTATACGGCGTGTTCGAGACGCGTTCCCTTAGGGGAATCTCTCGAATAACCCCAGGTGGTGCTGGGTGCGTTAAAGTCGCCCAATACCACAAATCGATCTCTCGCCCCTGCAATGCCGACGACATCTTTAATCAGTGCACCAGAGTCCTCGTGTTTATTTTTGGTAGGGCTGTATATATTTAATATTACCGTTTTCACCTTGCCTCTCTTCATATGAAGGAGGGTGATTATCTGATGATTTATCCGCAAACTTTCCATGGGCTCAACCTTTGCTGCAATACTTTTGCTGACCAGTGAGGCTACGCGGGGATAATTTGGTTCTTGTAAACAATGACATCCCTGCAGTTTTACCATCTTGGGCCCAACCTCCCACAGGCATATTACGTCTGGCTGAATTGGTTCCGAGTTCATGTAATTTTGGAGTGCTGCGGCACGCTTGTGAAAAGTGCGACAGTTCCACTGCGAAATCTCTAAGTGTTCTACACTTTTTGTATTATTTTTGACCATGCTGCATGGTCGTATCTATGCTGTCACGGCCCGCTTTGGATGGTTTGTCAATAACTAGGGCGGACAGACAGCGTTTGTTTAGTGCCCAAGCCTCACACAGGATCGTTAACATACTGCCTCTAAATTTTCAGTTCTTCTACAACAAACGTTTTCATTTCCGCCATGAAATCAGCTAGAAGTTTATGTAAAGTAGCTATGCTTTCCCTGTTTGCTTGAAACTGCTTCTGCACTTGCTTTACTAGTTCACTGCTTTCTGATTGAGTAGCGAACGAGTTTTCATCTATCGTTTCCTAGCTCGTTTCTGCACTGTCCTTCATGTCGCCTAGACGTGCTCGCGCCTCTTTATTGCCCTCGGTGGGGTTGCTTACCAACCCTGGGTTTTGTATTTTCTTAAATGCATTTTCTAATTTGCTTTTCATTGACGAGATGGCCAGTTTATACTCTTTCCGCTCCACAGCCATTTGATTTCTAAGCTGTTTATGTCTTGTGTTAACTTTTTTTCTTCTCTAGAATTTTCCTATACTGGGACCTATCATTTACCGGAACATTAGGAGGCACTGGACTCGCTTAGCTCACCTTGTTTGGTTGGTTGTTTTGTACGTCCTCCGTACTAAGGCCAGTGGTTGCTGCTGCTGCTTCTTCTTTCCTGGCATGGGCGGAGCTTGTTACCCAGCTGCTGCTCGGTGTTTTCTTCAAGTTTGGCTTACCAGGGGCCTCCGCAGGCTTGTTGATGTTTCGCTGTTGCGGGGTCTTTGATGTTGATCTCGTTCTTGATCGTAATCTGGAGCTGGATCTAGATGTCTGCCACTTCTGGAGCGTCACTTCTTCTCGGTCTGAGCTGAACCAACGAGGAGGTTTCTGCTGGTGTTGTTCAAGTTGCGGGAAATCCTTTTCGGCGTAGGTACACTCTGTCTTCGAGGCATCTCCACTCGTGATTTTCGGAGAGTCACGTTTTTCAGTTTCTCTCTGCACGATTTGTCTCCTGTAGCGTTCTTTTCACCGCATATGGCGCAGTTCAGGGCACATTGTGTCCTTGAGTAGGATCACACGTCCCACATTTGGAGCACACGTTGGTGTTCGGAGTCGGGCACACATCGGTTCGGTGTCCAGTTGATCGACAAGTCTTGCAAACCTGTACGGTAGGCTTGTATGGATAACAGATCGCCCCTGCACCCATAAAATATACACACCTGGGGAGCACGTCACCCGTAAAAGTTATTATTGCTGACTTCAAGGAGCCCAGCATCATCGCTCTCTCTATCTTCACCCCTTGCGTCCGTATTCGTAGGTTTGCCATCAGGTCGGCCTGAATGGTTCCAGGCGGTAGTCCGTGAACGATGCCTCGCAGCACGTCTTCTGGGTCTGCCACGTACGCATTGAAGAGGTGAATCCATTCTCTGATTTTCAATTGGTTGATCTCAGTCTTCCTCAGTCTGCCCGCCACTTGTTCGTGTGGCGTGGACAATATTATGATGTTCAACTTGGGGTGGACCCGCAGCAGAAAACTTTCTCCTCCAGAGATGTTCCGGCAGGCCTCTATCACTGCCATAGAGAGCTCCGATCTAAATAGATTTTTCACTGTGAGGCCCTTGTGCGGTCTCAGGATAACTTTCATGTTTTCTTTTGGAAGGGGCGTCGGACCTCGGCGTTTTCTGCGCTGGAACTCCCGCTTGACTTGGCTGTCCAGTGCTGCGTCGACAGGCGGATGGGCTCCTGACTTTTCGTTTTTCTTTTCTAGTCCCTTCTCGGGTTCTTTCTGGCTTTGTTTATGCTTTTTTTTCTTCTGCGGGAAAGGACGGTGTGCCAGCCGTCCCCCGTCCAAGTAAGAGCCACACCCGCGTCGTCATTGTTCTTGTTATCGAAAGACGCGGCGCTGGGCGCTCGCGCGTCGTTACTTGGTTTCTCATTTGACGGGACGCTACTTGCGTCGTTCGGTTGATTCTCCGACACCAGAGATGCGCCGGGAGGGTCTTCGTCGACGTCCATCTAGACGAAGAATTTTTAGGCATCCTCATCCATGCATCGCTTCTCGGCCTTTTGGCTAAGATCAAAATGTCAATAACTAGGGCGGATGCAGGCTACTGAGCCTGCATGCATGCATGCTCAGTAGATACAGGGGAATGGGCTGACCTCAGTTTTCCCCTGCGCAAGGCGTATAGTTCGAAAGGGAGGTTAAATGGCACTCCCCATCGACTTCTAAATCGGTCAGAAAATGTCGGAATGATTCGGTCGGATGGTGTTGAGCTAGTCGACGCACACACACCCGTTGCCGCACCCCACATGGTTTAGCGTCTCAGCGCCGTCGACCGAAGCCGGTGATGCGGTGAGCTGCGTTCGTGCACGTCGTGTCTTCCGATGTTGATTGTTTCTCGTGAAGCTGGTCCAGGTTCCAGATTTTGGTGTCCTTCGAATCCTCGCAACTTCACAAAAAAGATGACGAACACTTCAAGCAGACTTGAATGAAATTTCTGCCTGAAAGCGTTTCATAAAGCGGAGAGCGATGTGAGCACGTCCTCACCGCCCTACGCCACCTAGCGGAATCCAGCCGAAGCACAGCACGTCCTACATCATCGCGCGCTTGCAGCGCCCCCTGAGTGCGTCCGGCGTTCCTCCGCCTCGTATAGAGAGAGACGCAGTGTTGTATGGACGCATCGGCACGAATTGCAGCATTTCGCATTTCGCGGTGATTGCGGTCGGGCCTCGGTCGATGATAAATCTTTAACAGTCTTCAGGCACGAAAGAAAAACAGTCTTCAGGCACGAAAGAAAAAAATGGCAGCATATCGACGGAGTGAATGATGGATAGTGGAGTGAAGAATCCGTCCGTCTATTCGTTCTTGCTTCCGTCCATCCATGCGTGCGTCTGTGTGGCCACCCGTGCGTCCATCCGCCCGTCCGTGCGTGCGTCTGTTCATGCGTCCGCACGTTAATCTGTACGTTCGTCCCTGCTTTCGTCCATGCATCCGCTCCTGCGTCCGTCCATGCATCCATCCGTCCGTGTAGCCATCCGTGCGTCCATTCATGAATCTGTCTGTGTGTCCGTTCGCCCACCTATTCAACACTCCAAGTACCACCATCTCGCATCTTTTTATCATATATTCTCCTCATATAGAAGCACCGCCATCTAGCAGATATTCCAAGGACTGAACGAGAGGATGCACACGCACACTTTCTTACGGCTTGCGGTTCGTGTCTACTTCCGACCTTTAACCACCTCGAGTTCTTAGTATATACTAGTTCACTGTATTCATTGCACGGTGGCCCAACGCTCGCTAAACCTTTCTGACAATTAGGAGTCATGTTGTTACGTGGCACCCACGTCATGACAAGCATATCATGATTTTCATGTTAGGGTCTGTCGCTTGTGTTCACCATGCAATCATGTTATACCATACGAGTTTTGCAACATATTATGTGAACGAAACCACCAAAAGAGCTCCAGCACCTTGAAATGTAAATCATAACATTCATGACATACCTGTCACGACTTTCTTGTTATCACTAGACAAATATGTTCTCCATACAGCCATGTTATGCCAAGCAAGTTTGGTATCGATACCGTTCTCGAAACGGTCAGGAGTGCTAAAAGTCTTTGGCGGCTCGATAGATAGATAGATAGATAGATAGATAGATAGATAGATAGATAGATAGATAGATAGATAGATAGATAGATAGATAGATAGATAGATAGATAGATAGATAGATAGATAGATAGATAGATAGATAGATAGATAGATAGATAGATAGATAGATAGATAGATAGATAGATAGATAGATAGATAGACAGCTGCGCTCAAAGTCCCCAAGTTCGCTAGTCTGCAAGGATCGCATATTCCGTCATGCCTTGTCACCTGCATTGTCATCGTTGCTGTACAAAATGTTGACTAAAATTTAATACGACAGTCTAGAGCTTGAAATTGCCACGATTGGCGACGTCGCGAATCATCTTTGCTTCGATCGCCCTGTTGCAGAGACAGCGATTTTGAAATCAACGCCGTTCCAAGCAGCACTGAGAGTGCCCGAGGATTCAAGGTTCAACAATGTTCACCCGTGCGTCTAAAGTAGATGTATTGGTGTCTTTTGGAGTGCACAGCCTTCAGCTATACGCAAAAGGGTCAATATAATATTCGTGTGGGGAATTCGCACCAGCCGAGAAACGGAATACGTTCTCCGGTTCCCAGGTTTTTCTTCGAGCCTCCTGATGGTCCCACCTATCCTGTGTTTCACGGTGGCGGCGGCAACAACGCGGTATTACGGGGATGCAAAGAAGTCTGCGGACGAACTGAAATTCACCATTAGCAATACTTGCGTGTCCCTTGTTAGTGATTGTATCTGTCTGTAGGCTAATCCACTTCAATAGTTGGTGATCTTGTTGGCGTGTAACTAACGTGTAGTGAAAACACACCCTTATAGAGCTTTCTTTGTGCTTCGTACCACACGACTGTATCCAAAACTGTTCCCCTACATGCTGACTGACGAGCACAAGTTGGTTTTCATCTTTGTAATATTATGAAATCAATGCAATCGGCAATCGGTGCGAAGATCAGGCATGGTGAGTGAGTGTGTTTTCGAGCTTCGGCGACAGTAGGCATCAAGATAAAAAATGCTCGGGTCGTAGACGTTCTCGCTACCAGCGCACTGTCACTCCGGATGATATGCCTAGAATGTATCACAACAAACATGCAGCACTAGTGTCGATGCCGCAGGGGTGCTCCCTTTTTCATTAGCCTCTCGTACTCTCTGCAATACCGTTGAGCACATCGCTAAGCCTGTCCAGCGAACAGTTTGAACTTCAACGGCGACGTCATCTGGTGAACTGCAGCTAAGCAGGTTGGTTGCTTAGAATCTGATGTTTTGGAAGAATCTAATTGCGGGGTTTTGGTCCAAGAGTGGGTTGTAGGGTCTTAGTGATTTTCTTCGATTTTTCACAACAATCTAGTCTGCTTGTACAGAGAGTACTTCATGTCTCGTTCTTATCCTGGCCAGAGGTCTTCCCTCTGACGTGCCTCTTCAAAACACTAATGGCACGCCAAAAAATGCCTTTTTTTTCGCAGCGGCCTCCACAGTGTTCCAGTTGCGCTAGTGCCGACCGACAAGCAGGGGCACTGGCCAGGGGGGAAGGGGAGGTCAAACTCCCCGCCCCTTAAAATTTTCCTCGTGAACTGATCCCCCCGCCCCCCGCCATCACCCTCCTTTTCTTTTTGTCGCTTCACGCTCCCATCATTAAGAAACTAAACGGTGCTACTACCACAGTAGCATACTTAAGCGCTTTGAGAGTGAAACATGTCTGCATATGGCAAAACGTGTCATGGTGTTAGTCACGGCTTTAGCCCTCAGTGATAATTTGGGCAGGAATCTTGTCCGCGAGTGTTGTAACTTAGCTCGGTGACGGGATTACTGCTTCAGCGGTTGTCATACGTGTGTCCGCCGAAACAGATCTCGCCGGAGTCAACCACTGCAATAATTTTCACAAGGCAGAGATTCGTTTTAAGTCTAAAACCCAGACATAGTTCCGACGTCTGGTAGGCCGCGTTCAAGCATATTAGAGTGTCACGATTTGCACGTGTACTAAGACATACTTAATCCAGAGGATAACATTTCTATTGAACCTTCGCACGTTCTGCTTACATATAAACACACAGACATGCACGCACGCCCGCGCGTGACAGAATAATTAGTTCATCCACCAAACTTGGTTTGCATGTGAGCGTACAATACAGTGATACATATATTTTTCATGCCCTAACGGCTAAAGACACTCCGAAGTGTCTAATGACGGACGTGTAACAGAGGCAAGTGTGCAGGCCAGTCGTAACCTTAGAGAGGCCTGACATACTCATCATGCAACTTGAACAAAAAAATAAAAAGTATGTGATCCTAAGTTTGATTGATTGATATGTGTGTTTTCACGTTCCAAAACCACCATTTGATTATGAGAGACGCTGTAGTGAAGGGGTCTGGAAATTTCGACCACCTGGGGTTATTTAAGATACACCAAACCACGAGTATACACGGACATACAACGTTTTCGCCTCCATCAAAAAATACAGGCGCCGCAGCCGGTATTTGATCCCGCAACTTGGTGGTCGTAAACCTAACCAGAAAAAATATTAAATGCTGTGTGGACAGCTGTAGTGAGCACAAGTTTTATTGATCAGCAGTGTGGCAAACAGCGCTAGAATAAGAAACATAAAGCTGAAAAAATATGTGACATTCTCTCTCTCTCTATATATATATATATATAAATATATATATATATATATATATATATATATATATATATATATATTTCTGAACTTTTTTTCCCTAAAAGCGTCTCTGTCTTGCAGGGAGCTCCCTCCTGATATTTGGAACACACCAACCAGGCAAACAGTTCTAGCCAGAGGGCTTCGACCTTCAATTAGCATTTACTAACTGAGGTAAAGGTGTAGTTAGCACCTGGTTTCTAAGGCGTCATTAGCAAACGTCGTCATCCTGTGATTCCTGGCGTCTTCGCTCGTGAAACACGTAAAGACCAATGTTGTTATCAGGAATCACGGTTTCCGTGCATGCATGATGCTGCGATCGGTTTTCAGAAGTTTTTTCGTCGCACGAGTCGTATTCAAGCATTGCAGAAATACAGATGGAAACCGTTTCTTCGGCTGCTGTAGCCTATTTGCCAGTTGTCGAGTGTGCAGTGAGGCAAGCGTCACCATTCGAGAAATAATCATCAAGCGTGACCTTATACGGTGCTTCGGCGCGACCGTCGAGTCCCATAGAAGTGTGCTGATTGACACAGAACACGAATTACCCACCAATACGTGTAGGCAGCGTAATTCAAGGGGGTGACTTGGCAGTGCTAGGAAGCCACGCGCTCAGCAAAGTTCGGGCAGTGACACTGCATTCGAGAAACGAGAACATCAGCAACGATAGATGTCGGCTGGTAATGTTACACCTTGAACACTAGCGCTCCCTTCTCCCCTGCCGGAAAGATTCACGGGTATACATTTCATCTACTTCTTTTCAGGTGCCGAAAGAGCCACGCTCGCCCAGTATATTACTCAGCGCGCGAAACAGAAAAGGCCGGTAGGTGCTGTTGCGTTGTGACACCGCATCACAAACGTAAATGACCGCAAAGGAGTTGACGCCAGCAGTGAAGTTTCAGTGAGTTGCATCAGAATGCCTAGAACAGACCACCGACAGACACGGCTGGTGCACAGTACAGCGTAAGAAAGCTCGTGTTGCTTGCTCTGGCAGATATCGTCGGAGTTCACACGTTCGGCGAATCTATTATGGTAAATTACTCTTTGAAGAAGACCGGAGTTGATTTCTTCATCACTATAGTGAAGTAACCACTCGAGATTCTGTGTGGTACGAGGCTGCTTCTGTTTGCGCCGGCATGCGTACTGCAAACAAGAATGCACGTACTATAGTTAAAACAGTACATAAATGACATATATATGTTGCACGGGGGAAATATACTGTACAGCTTTGAATCTGTTGACGTAAAAGAAAATGACAGCTGCATGCTTGCAAGCAAAAGCGAGAGACACCTTGCCGCAATGTTATCGTTTTAGGAAGCAGATCAACGAAATCTACAAAAGCAAACAAAAAAACTGAGAACATAACGTATTTAAGCGCATGTTTAGGTTTTCTAGCGCATATATACGCAGCGAACAAGCTATTTCTATCTGAGTAAGTGCAGTCTGGTCCCAGGTGCAATTTCGATTGAGACTAACTGAACATTTCTCAACAATTATTACCTTGCCCTTGCAGATTGCGCGACGAAACGTCTACGATTGGAGCACTTCATATAAGTCATAGTGCAACTGTAATGTCAACCAAGGTTGTGAAAAAGTCTGCCCGAAAAATAACGCGTGAAAATTGGTGTTGCCATTGTGTAGAAAAACCTACACAAAATAACTCATTGCTTATCCTGGGCATGGTTGAATGCACGCAGTAAAAAAAAGTTGACTAAGAACTATTACTGCATCAGAGCTGCTTGCCATATATGATGACGCCATACGATTGCCTGAAATGCCAAGCAGGCAATTGCCATATATAGCTTAACATAAAAGTCATTCTCATAAGCATGCATTCACAAACATCAACAGTAAGATATTCTTACGGAAAAGAAGAGACGCCGTATCGACGAGACTGTGGATTAAATGTATTTGAAATCAGTGGTAATCGCGTGACCAGTTGATCAGCGACCAAGTGGAGGCCACCCTTCATCTTCTTGTCAGGCACACACGCGCGTCGACCCCTAGAATATCAATATGCTTGCACGTAGCATAATCCCTGGCGGCAGAAGCGCTGTCTCGGTGCATCTAAGGGTTAACGTCGCTAGGAGAGTGGTAGGGCTTCAAGCGCGCAACAAGTACAATATCGGTAGCCTGTTGAGCACATGATGGCGACGGGGTGACAGGACCGATTTCATATGTCACAGGTAACCACACGAAGGACTCGGTAAGAACTTGTGTAGAGAGTAAGCAGGTTTTTTTATTTTTTTAAAAACCAACTTGACGGGTCGGAGACTGGAGCAGGACCTAAGAACCGGGCGGAAAGTGTACGTCGCGGTGTCGGACCATGCTCTCCTTTTCCGCCTGCGCATCGGCAGCTACCGCACGGCGGAACGTGTTCACAGACAGTCGGGACGGGGAGACCCAAACTGTCGCCATTTCCCGCAGCCCGAAACACTCCGTCACATTATCTTCAAGTATGAGTAGTATTCGGACGCGCACAGATCACTCTTCAATGCTTAAAGCAAAGTGGGACTCTCTACCAGCACTGTTGATGTGATCCTCTTTCCCCGTGCGCACGCATACCTGGTGAAGCGCGCGCAAGCTGCCCTCATCACCTTCCTCAAAACTTCTGCACTATTTGAGCGCTTGTGAACTGAAGGAACATTAGTGCCTCCCCATCGAGGTCCACTGGACTCCTATAAATGAGTGTTACGGACCACAATTTTTTCCGTACAGAGATTACGCGCTTCGGCGAGTGCTTCACGCGCTTTCTACGAAGCGCCAATACAACCCGTTGTCCTCCTCTCGATGACGATACCTCTCCGGCTCTTGGGAGCTTTCCTGGTCAGCTGCGCATGGGGCGTGGGGGCTTGTGAGTCCGTTGCGGGAAGCGGATTAATGACCCTAACCTTTTTTTTTCTCTTTTCCAATCTTTCCCTCCCTATATCTTTTATTCCCCATACCACATTCCTATGCTGACCAGTTAAGGTGTCCTTGTAAGGAGAGACAGTTACGGGTCGGCACTTTTCTTTTATTTTCTTCAGTTATAACCACTTATATATATTGGTCATACAAACGCCGTTGCTTCTCTTGAGAGGTCAGAAGGCGAGTACGGGTAATTTAGCGTGCGTGAGCTGCCCCACCCGAGTGATAGCGTTGTGACGTCCCTGCAAACACGCACTGAACCCCGGTCCTTTCAAGATGTTTTCGCTCGTTTCTTAAACCCACGCATCAAAAAAGTAAAAGAAAACCTTCGGTGTAACAAATGGGCATTCCGGAGTGGATTACCTGGAAAGATTATTTCTATTGTTTTCACGCCCCCTCCCCCGCGCGAACACGAGGACCGGGCGGCGCCTTGTAGTCTACAGACAGTGTGACAGTGTACGAAGGTAATCCGCGCGCACACTTCAGATTTGTGGCATGGGGGAGCAGCAGAGCACCTTTTGTTGGTTCGGGGATTGCGACCCTGCCGCAGCGCCTGTGCCGGGTCTGGTCTGACTTTCCGTCAGCCTCCGTGGCTCCAGGGCTCATTACTGCGTTCTGCGCGCAGGGCCACCCGCGGCGTCGAATGACGAAGAAGCGGCGACTACGGAGAATTTCGCGGGAGACACCGAGCTGCATGGAGACGTCGAGACTCGTTCTGGACATCGGCTCATCAAGTACCAGAGACCGGGGCAGTTGGTTCGGCCTAAAATTTTTCGGCACAACACTGCAAACTCCGGACCTTGGCCATTACAGACGACGCACTTTGTAGGAAGCATTGGGACCATTGTTCGCCCGTAATTAAAGTGTCTTGGAACAGCTCGCCCGTCTCTCTCTCTCTCTGAGGCTTGAGTTTGTACATTGTTACTTGCTCGGCTTTGTTTGGGAGAGGGTTTTGTACTTGTGTGGGCTGCAGGGGGCGGCCGTCGAAGATGATACACTCCGACTGACAAGAAAATATGCCGCGTCGATGGTGGCGATTGGTTTGGTGCCCCGATAGGGCGGAGTCGGGTCCTACAAAAAGGGACTACGAGACGATACGAGGGGAGTCAAGAGATACGATGCGATGCGCTCGAGATGGTAGAGAGACGGAATGGAAAAAGAAGATAACGGTTCGAAGAGTGTCACGAGTATTTGCTGCTGTGTTACAATTTCGTGTAACAGCGATGTCGTTCACGGATGGTATGTGTGTACGCCATTTGCACTTGCTATGGAATTAAATTCGTCCATGATTAAGAAAAGATCGTGACGTCTCTTATTTCCCGGCCCCAGCACGAATCCCTGTATGCGGAAAGTGATTGAGACACGTAGCCAAGAGGGAACCGGATAAAAAAGGGGTCGGGGGGGTCTTTCCTCTCTTTGGCAATCGGTGGCATAGCGGGACGTCTCAAGTGGTGGCATCAGTGGGATTACTGCTGGGGCAACTGTGCGAGATTTCACCCTCGTACTAGGGAAGCAGAGGCGGCAAAATGAACGAGCAGACTTCCAAGATGACCGACAGAGACGACCCACTAAAAATGAGCGCGTTAATGTTAGTGAGCATGGTTCCATCGTTTACGGCAAGTGATACGGGTCCGGATATTCAGGTTTTCTTGAGGATTTTGGAGCAGGTTGGTCGCTCTGGTGGATGGCGGGATAATGAGCTGATCTGCATAGCACGATGAAAGATGGTAGGCGTGACGCACGACTCTGCGTGGTGGGATGATGGCGTCACTGCGACTTCAACTTTTCTGAGATCAAATATTTGGTCTCAAGAGGTTCGATATGAAGCCACTTATCTTCAAAATGGAAAGGTTTTTAAACACGAGGCAAAAGGCAGATGAGGAGGTGCGGTCATTTGCAAGTCGCTTGCGCATCCTCGGGACCGCCACCCTGGCGAGCTCAGATAGTCAGGATCCGGTGAAAGCTTCACTGCGCCGCAAAATTCTAGCCGAACAATTGCAATTTTTATTAGGCCTGAGGGATCCGGTCCGCAGATTTGTTGTCTCTCGGCATCCAAAAACATTTGACGAGGTCATTGCCATAGCAGTCAAGGAGGAACAGAATGAGAAAGTGTCGTGGAGCCATACGTTACCAGTTCGATTCGCAGAAGAGAACACGGATATTCATGAGATGAATAGCCGCCTTGACCACCTCGAAAAACTTGTGGAGAACTTGGCCGTACGCAATAAGGTGAAACAGAATTGGCAGGAATTCCCGAAGCAACTCCCTTATCACGGCGGGTGCTATAACTGTGGCAGGTTTGGTCACTTTTGGCGAGAATGCTATCGGTACCGGCAAGGAAAGTGGAATTCGACGGGTGAGAGCCGCATTCACAAAGACAAGGAGAGGGCGGGAAAATTCGAATCTGGAAATCTAGACTCAACTGCTCCTCATGACGTTGACGCGCAGAGGTCAATCGCGACCGTAAATATTCGCGAGCAGAGAAGCTCCGTAAAAACGAGTCACGGTTCACCGTGTGTGGATGTTGTTAATGTAATTTCCGTGATCGAGTAGGATGTTCCGCCTTTGAGAGAGTGTGTGTTTGAGGCAAACGCTCGCACACTGGTGCCACTGGGTGAAATAAAAGCTGTCGAGGTTCCTGGAGCCGATACAGACGGTTTAGCTGCGGTTTCTACCTCGAAGGTCCCACGAGACGATGAGGCATTACCAGTAGGAGTAGCAGATATGGAGTTGGATGAGAATGGGTTCTCTGAGGATGAAGTTGTCGGAGTCTTCACCGACCTGGTGGTAGACCAAACGTTATAGAGAGTAGATGAGATTGAAGAATGCCTAGACCGCAACGGGGTGGTTTTTGTGGGGCCAAAGCGGAACTGCAGCACACTCGATGTACAGCGCACCAAGCCCGGGCATGCGCAGTGTTGGTCTTATAAGATAGCTTCGCACATGCCCCACTCCGCAAGTGAGTTGAGTAGGTGGAAGTTCGGATCATTCAACGAGGATTCGGGACTCGGAGTCGGGGAAGAGGTCTGCATACGGGCAGACGCTGAGCGCTCGGGGATCGGCTAGGGTCATAAGAGTCCACGATGTTGTATGTCATTTTATGTTCTATGATTTCTGCTAGGTCATTGTGCTCGTTACTTTGGTGAAAACCTTGTGTAGAAGTTTAAGTTTTTTATTGTTGTTTTGCTTTGGCTTGTACACTTGTTTTATTTTGTTGATTGTGTTTTGAAATGAGGCAGGTAGTTCGCTCGGTTATATTGGTTTTGTATTGCTTACGGCATCTGATGTTGATCAGTGAGTGAGTTGTACCACCTGGGATCGATTAACACGTAATGATGGGGAAAGAACATAGAAGCAGTGAATGTGAGGTAACCTACATCTCGCCACTTGTCGGAGAGAGGGTGCAAAAGGGAATGGTCTGGGAAACGGTAAGGTTTAGATAGACAAGAGATGTGACTCGCATCTGTGGCCCAAGCTAGGCAGATTATGCGAGGTGGTTGGTCGAGATACCTAAATAGACGCTGCACAACAGGTGATGAGATGAGACAAGTAAAGATAACGGACAAGCTACGGCGTTTTCCCTACACAATAGTGTCGTGCCTCAATAGGAGGCGGGGAGGGCTGGCTTCTGGGAAGAGATGAAGCAGCCCCGGTATCGACGAGGCGAGGTGAAAGTTCAAATTGAAATGGTTTCACGGCGTCTCTCCGCACGGAAGGGTCGCGCCTCGTTAGGAGGCAGAGGGCGTCGTGATCAGTATTGATGTACAACGCCCTATGTCACAGTTGCATAAGACAGCATATGCGCTACGTTTTTAGCCAATCCGAACACGCAATTCACGTTGAAGGTCCCTTTCCTTCACCTACAGGTGCAGCAGAGGCCGGGCAGGAGAGGGTACGTGAGGGTAATTCAGTGTTGCTGCCTGTATGACCTATGTTAGCCCGCCATCCAGCTTTTCGTTTGGTTCGAAATGTTCGATAAGGTCTTAAAATTTTGTGCATGTGTGGAATGGAAGCGTATTTATGTGTGTATCCTCTGTTCGGTTGTGCCGAGAGTGGACAGTGCAGGTGAAGTGTGTGATATACTCGCATGGTAGTGAACCTTCCGCACACATGACTGAATGCTGCGTGCCAAACCATCCGATGAGCAGCCGTGACTAGTGTGTGTTTTGTCCACGCGTCATCCACGAGTTTCTGCTGTGATTCTCAAGGTTTCAACTGTGTTGTGCGCGGTAGAAACACGGAATCAAACTGCTTCGTAGTGGGTGATGATTCAGCGACAATCACAGATTGGTTCCTCTCAGCGACGCGCTGCCGCCAGGGCTAAATCACAACTGTGCTGTGTTCACATACCGTATTCCTAACACTGCCGCAATGTCTCTATTTCGCTGCGCAACCCGAAGGCGCTATGCGCCCGCATTTCTCAAGTTTGAATTTCCCCGCTGGGAAAATTCTTCTGCAAGATGAAGGGATTGTGACGTTCCCGCAAACACGGACTGAACCCCGGTCCTTTCAAGATCTTTTCGCTCGTTTCTTAAAACCACGCATAAGAAAGGAAAAGAAAACCTTCGGTGTAACGAATGGGCATTCCGGAGTGGAGTACCTGGAAGGATTATTTCTACTGTTCCCACGCCCCCCCCCCCCTCCTCCCGCGCAAACACGAGGACCGGGCGGCGCCTTGTGGTCTACAGACAGTGTGACAGTGTACGGAGGTAATCCGCGCGCACCCTTCGTATTTGTGGCATGGGGAAGCAGCAGAGCACCTTTTGTTGGTTCGGGGAATGCGACTCTGCCCCAGCGCCTGTGCCGGGTCCGGTCTGACTTTCTGTCAGCCTCTGTGGCTTCAGGGCTCATTACTGCGTCCTGGGCGGATGGCCACCCGCGGCATCGAATGACGAAGAAGCGGCGACTACGGAGAATTTCGCGGGAGACACCGAGCTGCATGGAGACGTCGAGACTCGTTCTGGACATCGGCTCATCAAGTACCAGAGACCGGGGCAATTGGCTCGGCCAAAAACTTTTCGGCACAACCCTGCAAACTCCGGATATCAGCCATTACAGACGACGCACTTTGTCGGAAGCATTGAAACCATTGTTCGCCCGTAATTAAAGTGTCTTGGGACACCCCGCCCATCTCTCTCTCTCTGGGGCTTGACTTTGTACATAGTTACTTGCTCGGCTTTGTTTGTGAGAGGGTTTTCTACTTGTGTGGGCCGCGGGGGGCGGCCGTCGAAGATGATACACTCCGACTGACAAGAAAATATGCCGCGTCGATGGTGGCGATTGGTTTGGTGCCCCGGCAGGGCGGAGTCGGGTCCTACAAAAGGGACTACGAGACGATACGAGGGGAGTCAAGAGATACGATGCGATGCGCTCGAGATGGTAGAGAGACGGAATGCAAAAAGAAGATAATGGTGCGAAGAGATAGCGATGAGAGGCGATGAGATGATTACTGAGGCAAGGACGGTACGATGAGGAATGAAAGTTAGGGATAGGAGGCGAGTGAATGGAGCGTTACGAAAGAGGGCTAGGATGGAAATCACTGAGAGGCACGACGTAGGCGACGATGACGAAGACGATGAAGACGGTGATGAATTGGACAGATCATACCTCGAGGCCAAGAACCAACCTTCGGCCCCGACTCGAGCAGCCAACTCCGAGGCCCCGACTACATGGACATTCTGGGAGACGAACTTCACCTCCCTTACTTAAACGAGCTTTACTTGAAGGGATGCGGCATATTGAGACATTGCGCGGTTGTAATATTTAATGACTTTATCATTTGTGTCGTCGTGTATTTACTCTGTATTGAGGCATCCTTGTATTGTCACCATTACTTCGCTTATGTATCCTGTTTCGTGTGTCGCGAGTATTTGCAGATGTGTTACAATTTCGTGTAACAGAGATGTCGTTCACGGACGGTATGTTTGTACGCCATTTGCACTTGCTATGGAAATAAATGCGTCCACGATTAAGAAAAGATCGTGACGTCTCTTACTTCCCGGACCCAGCACGAATCCCTGTATGCGGAAAGTGATTGAGACACGTAGCCAAGAGGGAACCGGATAAAAAGGGGGTCGAGGGGTCTTCCCTCTCTTTGGCGATAGTTGGCGTAGCGGGGCGTCTCAGCGTCCATGGCGTAATAACTGCTCGGCACTGCAGGGGACGGTATGACGGTGTCTAGAGGCAATGTTGGTTCTCGGCCAAACAGCAGAAAAAATTGAGTGTAACCGGCAGTGTCATGGCGCAAAGAAATATATGCAAATGTGACGTACGGCAATGCAAGATCCCAGTCGGTGTGGTTGGTAGAAACATACTTAGCGAGCATGTCTGTAAGAGTTCGATTTAGACACTCCGTGAGTTCATTGTTTTGCGGAAGGCATGGCGTAGTCAGCTTGTGTCTTGTTTGACACGACTGCAAGATGTCGGCTATGAAATTCGACAAAAGGGGGTGGCCAAGTTCTGTAAGCAGCTGCTGAGGGCCTCCGTGTTGCTAAATCACGTCCTTGAGGAGGAAGTCGGCGACAACTGTGGCGCAGCTTGTTGAAAGAGCTCGTGTGATGGCATAACGCGTGGCGTAGTCGGTTGCCACGGCTATCAACTTGTTACCCGAGGAAGACAAGGGGAAAGGGCCAAGTAGGTCCAAGCCAACGCGGAAGAATGGTTCTGACGGAATTTCAAGTGGTTGAAGGCATCCGGCGGGAAGCGTCGATGGTGTTTTGTGGCACTGACATTTCTCACAAGCCGCAACGTATCTTTTGACTGCGCGTTCAAGGCCTGGCCAAAAGAAGCGTCGGGATATTTGGTCGTAAGTGCGTGACACACCAAGGTGACCAGCAGTCGAAAGGTCATGATGTTCATGCAGAACTTCCGAGCGAAGGTGTTTCGTAATGACAAGCAGCAGGGCTGGTTTATCCGGCTCAAAACTTTGGCGGTATAATACACCATCATGGAGCACGAATGAACGATAGGACTGATCAGAAGATCGTGATTCGAGGCGCTCAATGACAGCACGCAAGGACGCATCATGACGCTGTTCGTCACCGATGCATATCATTTGCGAAAGGAAAAAGACGCAAGGCTAGGTGTCGGTATCAGGCATAGAGCTCGGCTCAGCAACCGGGCAGCGGGACAGGCAGTCTGCGTCTTGATGTAGGCGTCCGGACGTGTACGTTACCATGTAGGTATACTCTTGCAGTCGCGGAGCCCAACGCCCGAGTCGGCCAGTAGGATCCTTCAGTGACGAAAGCCAACATAGCGCATGGTGGTCCGTTATTACAGATAAGCTCGTGCCATATAAATGTGGGCGGAACTTTGAGACTCCCCAAACAAGAGCAAGACATTCACTCTCCGTAATGGAATAGTTGCGCTCAGCAGCTCTGAGGAAGTGGCTAGCGTAGGCGACAACTTCGTCGTGTCCCCGGTGGCGTTAGGCTAGGACGGCTCTGATCCCGTGACCACTAGCATCGGTTCGGACTTCTGTCGGTGCGGTTGGGTGAAAGTGAGTCAATATAGGTGGAGTCGTCAGTAGCGTGATTAGGTGAAACAAAATGGCAGCATATTCACGGAGTGAATGATGGAGGGTGGGGCGAAGCTTTCATCCGTCCATGCGTGCGTCTGTGTGACCGTCCATGCGTCTGTTTGTGCGCCCGTCCCTGCGTTCGTTCATGCATCCGCCCCTGCGTCCGTTCATGCGTCTATCCATGCATCTGTCAGTGTGTCCGTTCGTCCATCTATTCAACACTCCAAGTCCCACCATCTCGCATCTTTTTACCATATATTCCCCATATAGAAGCACCGCCATTCAGTGGACATTTCAAGGACTAAACGAGAGGTCGCACACACACACTTTCTTACGGCTTGCGCTTCGGGTCTACTTCCCACCTTCAACCACCTTGAGTTCATGGTATATACTAGTTCATTGTATTCATGGCACTGCGGCCCAATGCTCGCTAAACCTTTCTAAAACCAAGGAGGTTACGCCCAGCGAGTATAACGTAGCAACCTTTTCCTGTCAGATAGTGCTCAATGTACACGCCAGTGGCTGCTAATGTGAAATGAGAGACAGGAGGATTCAGCTTTTAATTTCTTACGGCCTACGCTTCGTATCTGCTTCCCCTTTTTAACCACCTCGAATTCATTCATGGTATATACTAGTTCATTGTATTCATGACCCTGTGGCTCAACGCTCGCTAAACCTTTCTGAAACTAAGGAGGTTACACTCAGCGAGTATAATGTAGCAATCCTTTCTTGTCCGATAGTGCTCAATGTACATGCCAATGGCTGCTAATGGGGATCGCAGGGTGCGCCTTGACTAAAAGCCGAATGCTCCTGTCACTCATTGCCCATTAGCAGCCATTGTCATGTACATTGATCACTATTTTTTATTGTAAACAACGCACAGAAGAAATCTCTCACCGGCACCACCTTGGAGGTCACATGTTATACCTATTTCGGGTATGCGCCGCTGGTGATTACGTACTACGAGGGACGCACAAGCCACGCCATAAGGAGCTTCGCCCCTAAAAGCAGCAGCTTGGTCGGTACCCCAAGTAAATGTGACGTCTTTCTTCAGAAGCTCAGTGAGGGGTCGAGTGATGGTTGCGAAATCTTTCACAAATCTTCTAAAGTAGTAACAACGTCGTACAAAACTCCGGACGTCTTTGACTGACCGGGGTACAGGAAAACTGGGGACTGCACGAATTTTCTCCGGGTACGGCTGCACACCAGATGGGTCGACAAGGTGGCCCAACAGCGTAATTTACCAGCGCCTAAAGTGGCACTTCGACGAGTTTAGCTCAAGGCCTGCAGTGCGGAATATGTCGAGAATAGCGCACAAACGCTGAAAGTGGGTCTCAAATGTTGGGGAATATACAAACACATCGTCAAAATAACAAAGACATGTTGACCATTTGAACCCTTGTAGCAGAGTTCATCGGGCGCTCGAACGTGGCTGGGGCGTAGCATACGCCAAACGACATAACCCTGAAATGGTATAGGACGTCTGGAGTTACAGACGCAGTCTTCTCTTGGCCTTTTCCTTGACAGCAATCTGCCAGCAGCTGGAACGTAGGTCTAATGTAGAAAAGTATCGGGCACAGTGGAGACAATTGAGAGCGTCATTGATGCGGCGTAAAGGGTAAACGTTCTTTTTCGTGATTCCATTCAGATGGCGGTTCTCTACGCAGAAGCGCCACGGGCCATCTTTATTTTTAACGAGCATGATGGGGGATGCCCAAGGGCTTTAAGACGGTTCAATAATTCCTTTGGCTAGTATTCTGTTGGCTTCTTGTTGAATCATTTTACGCTCGGTTGCAGACACCCGGTATGGTCGCCGATGAATAGGATTGGAATCACCCGTGTTAATGCGGTGCTTGACGAGTGAAGCCTGGCCGAGTTGACTATGTCTAATATGTCGCAGCATGATGCCAGAACGTGGCAGAGCGTTTCTGACCTCAGGTCTGAGGTCCGGGGCGATCATGGAGCGTAAGCTTGCATTGAGGCACGTGGCATCCTGCGAGTGACGTGTGTGATCGGGACATACGTCTGCCACAAAACAATTTACGTGGTCGTAAATTAATTGTTTTAGCGTGGAGACCAATATTCCTTGAGGTATAACTTGTAGTATTAAACCAAAATTGATAATAGGTGATTATGTTCGGTTAGAGGCCATGGTTACGACAGAGTGTGGGACAGTAATGTCACGCCCCAGGAGAATATCAGGAATCGGCGTCACGATATAAATACCGTCAAGCACGGGAGAGGGTGTTGCCAATTCAACGAATGTGAGAGCCTTAGGTGGTATCCGAAAAAGTCAGTGATGCACAGGCTGTTCGGGAATTCAGGTAAAAATCTGGGAGAAGAGGAAGTTTTAGGCTGAGAGTACTCGTGGCACAATTGATCAGGGTAGAATGCATTGATAGGAAGTCCATGCCGAAGATTAGGTCGTGAAGGCATTTTCAAGCACCGTAAATAAAACGGGGACATGGCGGCCGGCAATACTAACACGAGCAGTACACATTCCAGTGATGGCCACAGTTCCACCCACAGCGACATGGAGGGCTTTAGTCGCTAAAGGCGTGAGCACTTTTTTGAGCAGGCGACTCAGATGAGCACTGATTATGAACACTTGAGCTCCGGTATCATACACTACCATGAAAGAAATACCATCCACATACACTTCAATCAAGTTAGTATTAGTGAACAGCCTCAGCGGAGAATTTGGATCAGTCGCAACTGCTGCAGCACTACCTACCGGAGCTGCATGGTCTAGTTTTCCGTCCGAGAGGATCCATAGTTCACCGGTGACGGATAGCGGCGAGGTTGGGGCAATGGGGAACGGCGGCATTGAATTGACGCGAAAGAGCGGTGGAGCGGCTGTTAGGCACGTCGGAAGAAGGGTACACACGACTTGTCGAATACCAACGGGAGTCCTCGTATGGGCGAGTAGAAGAAAATGGGCTCCAGTTTGAGGGCGTCCAAGTGCGGCGGCAGTAGAGGGGGACATGGCCAACTCTGTGACAGCGGAAGCAGATCGGCCTGTCATCTGAAGTTCTCTATTTCGTTGGATTGCGGCATCGCGGAATAAAATGTGAGTAATGGCGTGGTGCATTTATTGTCATTGATCTGGAGGCAGGTCGGGAGGCAGAGCAGGCCACACAAAAACCGAGCTTTGCAATTTCCTGTCTCACGATGGCTTGAATAACGGAGACCGCCGGAGGCGTTTGTGTGGTGCCATGGTCGAGCGGATGTGGAGGAAATGGTGCCAGACTTGATGCCCCAAGCTCTCGTCGAACTATACATGTCACGCTGTCCAGCATGGATGGTGCGGCACCGAGATCGGTGCCGGTTGATGTAACCACCGTGTTTGGTAGCCGCGTAAACTGAAGCACAACACGGTGGCTTTTGGCTACACTCTAAAGAAAGAGCAAGTAAAAAGGATGTATTTTCGTCCCACAACAATTATCGTCATCTATATTGCGTTCCATCCTTGCGCTATCGCCCCTCGCCCGGTACATTCTGGTCACGATCGACATGCCCATTATCAGGGTTACATTGCATTCTCAATAGGAATCGGGCTAGCGCCAAGTTTTCAAGAAAGGAAGCACACGCAAGCCTGATGACTATTATTGTTGTGGGACAAAAATACACCCTTTTTACTCGATGTTTTGTAGAGTGGATTTCAAAGTGGCGGCATTCCTTAATAATCCCGTCTACGGTCCTAAGGTTGGATTACACGAGCAAGTTGAAGGCGTCATCCGCGATGGCCTTGAGCATGTGGCCCACCTTGTCACTCTCAGTCATTTGCTCGTCCACTTTCTGGCACAACGCGAGCACGTCCTGTATGTACGAGACAGACTCAGTTGAGGACTGCACACGAGTGGCGAGTTCTTTTCGCGTTTCCATTTGGCGACTGGACGGGCCCCCAAAGGTTTCACGCAGTCGCTCTTTGAAGATATCCTAGCTGGTGAGCTCGGTCTCCTAGCCGTCGAGCCAAACACGTGCGGTGCCGTCCAAGCAAACAATTACGTTGGCGAGCATCATGGTAGGGACTCATCGGTGTGTCTGGCTAACACGCGCGTACATATGGAGCCAGTAGTCAAAGTCAAGCTCAGGTTGTGCGGAGAATGTACCGAGATAACGGGGGTAGGGCATCGTCAGGTATATAATGGCTGGAGCTACAGATAGAGAAGCTGATGGGTTGTTGTCATTGGTAGCCATGGCTTGAGACAGAACTGTGCGGCCACTGCGAAGCTTCATGCTGAGGACGGAGAATGTTCCACCTCCACCAAATATGTTACGGAAAAGAAAATACGCCGTATCGACAAAGCTGGGAACTAAATGTATTTGAAACCAGCGGTAATCGCGTGACCAGCTGACCAGCGATCGAGTTTGTGTGTTTGTTTCCCTGGACTCTTGGCTCACCCACTCAGGGGGTTTGGCCAAGAAAGCGTAATGCATTTTTTCTGTGACCATTGTAACTATGTGTAATGAATTTGTATTATAATATGACTAACCATAGAAAGAGAGCAAACGAAGAAAAGAAAAAAAAAGTAAAAGTCAAGTTGGGAAACTTTGAGATATCAGGTGTTCTGATTACCACTCAACTGCGTTTACTTAACATCACTACATAAAATTTTTTGAATACAAACTAATAATTTGATTGAAGATCACAAAGAGGATACGTTTATATGTCTGAATATAATCGCAAACGGCATTGAAAGCATCCCTGTGGCAGTCCCAAAACTGAGGCGCCAAATCTTAGTGCAGTTTCCACTGTCAATGTAACGCAATTTTCAGAAATGAAATAAATAGAAGCTTTTTTCTCATTATAGCGTATCGGCGACAATACAAAAAATAATGTTCAATTGATTCTATTTTTTTCCGCGGAATGCGCAGACGGGTGATATCGTCTGACCAGCTCTGTGTAGATACGGGTTTAGGGGGGGCACGACATCGGAATTTAGTAATTATAACTTCGACCTTTCTGGACTGGCTCCAGTGGGGTCGTCATCGAAACTGCAGGCGGTTATAGTCTGTTCATGTGGTTACTTTTTTCTATCATATCAGTGCAGATTGCTGATTTTCGATATCTTCTTGCTGTATTGTATTCAACATCCTGCAGTACGGATAAAATTTGGTCATTAGGTGCGGCTCGTGCAAAATAATCGGCCAGTTCATTTAGTTTAAATCCACAGTGTCCCGGAACTTATAGTAACCTCAGGAGTCTCAACTGCGGTGTGACTAATTTTCTAATATCCTTAAAATTCGAGAGTTCCAAGAAGCTGTCAGAGCTGCACAAACTGAAAGGGAATCTGTCATTACGACTGCATTGTTTTGATTTGACGGAAGTTTTCGCAGAGATAAAATAATCGGAACGAGCTCAGCTTCAAAAACTCTAGTAAAATCAGGCCGTCTCACTGAGAAGGACCAGTCAAGCGAATCTGAGGTAATGCCTACAACTGCATTTTGATTATTTACTGAAGCATCTATGGCTATTATATTTTTAGTTTCTGCATAAGTAATCTAATATTATGCTACTTAAATATTTGCGAGATTGTAACTTGGTGTTTGGGTGGAAAATATCATCATATTCAATTATAACATTACACTTCGATTCATTAGTCTCAATTACATTTATAATGTTCTCATTTATAATTTGTAGATTCTTTTGTACACACATTATCTGGGGGGTGTGAAACCACGGCCAATTAGCAAGAAAAAAGGCGTCTGGGTTTTTGATAAAAGCATAGCGACATCTTCTTGCTGGTAAGCTATAAAATTTTAGAAGTTCTTGTACAGTCAAATTGCGAAATCGACAAAGTAGTGTAGGCAGGTGTGCTTCCTGGTACAGTACATTGATAGCCACAAACCTAGGGAGTCCCAGACACATTCGCAGTGCGTATCGCTCCAAGATACCTAGAGGTTTTGTTTCATAAGCAGGGCCACCAGAGAATAGTATGCATCCGAATTCCATGATGAGACGCATGTACATCTTGTACAATATTGTTACGGGGTTGAGAGAATGAGTGAAATAAATATATTTACAAAATATACAGGGAGAGTCAGAGGCAGCTGCAGCCAAGATGGAAGAACAGCAGCAACAACAACACGAGCACGGTCGCTTTCATCGCCTTCGTCGTCTATGATGCTCTTTCGTTGCCGATGCCGTGTAACATATAACCCCCCGCTGCTGGCAGCGCCATCTCGGCGCCTAAAGGAGAGTAGGGTCATATGCGGATA
Organism: Rhipicephalus annulatus; assembly: GCA_013436015.1. Classification (NCBI taxonomy): domain Eukaryota; kingdom Metazoa; phylum Arthropoda; class Arachnida; order Ixodida; family Ixodidae; genus Rhipicephalus; species Rhipicephalus annulatus. Next base: position 215,425 of record WOVY01000089.1, on the reverse strand, counting down.
TGTACAGTTTGAGGCGGGTCACGTGTATCAGTAGCGGGTGCGGACGACGATGACTGACTGTCCATTAGAGCAATCTCGTATGTAACATCGGTAAGCCGGCGTAAAACCTTGTAAGGCCCCGAGTAGCGAGTCAGTAGCTTCGAAGAGAGGCCAACGTGGCGGCATGGTGTCCGGAGGAGGATCAATGAACCTGGAGAGTAAGAAACTACTCTGTGATCGCTATTGTAGCGGGCCTTCTGAGAGAGCTGCGAGCCAAGAAGACGTTCCCGTGCGATTTGGAGGGCCACTTGAGCCCGAGCAGTGGCATCCCGGGCGTACTCTGGAACCGTTTGCGTAGTTGATGGGAGAAGAGTCTCGAAGGGTAACGCTGGATGGCGGCCGAACAATAAATAGAAGGGGGAGAAGCCAGCGGTGTCGTGGCGTGACGAATTGTACGCGAGTGTCACAAAAGGCAAAGTACTATCCCAATCAAGGTGATCTTTGGAAACATACATGGAGAGCATTGTTGTCAATGTTCGATTTAGGCGCTCGGTAAGACCATTTCTTTGTGAATAAAAGGCCGTAGTGAGCTTGTGACGCGTCGAAAACGAGCGAAGGACGTCATTTACTACTTTTGAAAGAAATGAGCGACCATGATCAGTGGGCAGCTGTCGAGGAGCGCCATGGTGAAGAATTATGTCATGAAGCAAGAAGTCCGTAACGTCAGTGGCACAGCTTGTCGGTAGTGCTCGTGTGATAGCGTATCTTGTGGCGTAATTAGTGGCTACGGCTATCCACTTGTTTCCAGGGAGATAAGTTTGAAATGGTCTAATGAGATCAAGACCGACGCGGTAGAAGGGAACGGTGGGTATGACTTTTGGTTGGAGCAGACCAGCTGGTGGCAAGGTGGAATGTTTGGAGCACTGGCAGGACTCACTTGCAGCAACGTATGGGCGCACAGAACGGTAAAGGCCTGGCCAGAAGAATCTACGCCGCACGCGATCGTACGTGCGCGTGACCCCGAGATGTCTCGCGGTTGGGGCGTCGTGAAGCTGTTCAAATACAGCGGAACGGGGTGTCACAGGAACTACGAGTAGTAGCTCTGGTCCTTCTGCGCTAGTGTTGCGTCGGTAAAGAATGCCATCGCGTAAACGAACAAGTGTAGCGACGGGTCTACGTGGGGCAAGCGTAGACTTTGCATGATAGACCGCAAGTGGACATCGCTGAGCTGTTCCTTACGTATGTCGGTGAAAACCGACATGGCGAAGACACAAGGGTCAGAATCATGTGCTGAAAGGTCAGGTGGGTCCACGTGGTGACGGGATAGACAGTCGGCATCCTGGTGCATTAGGACAGATTTGTATGCCACGTCGAAGCTGTATTCTTGTAGTTTCAAGGCCCAACGGCCAAGTCGTCCTGCTGGATCTTTAAGGGACGACAGCCAGCACAAGGCATGGTGATCTGTAATTACCGAAAAGGTGCGGCCAAACAAGTACGGTCGAAATTTGCCGACTGCCCAGACTAGTGCGAGGCACTCACGCTCTGTAGTGGAAAACTTGCTCTCCGAAGAAGAGAGGAGGCGACTGGCATAAGCAATGACGCGATCTTGTCTTCGTTGCCGCTGGGCGAGAACAGCACCAATTCCATGTCCGCTGGCATTGGTACGAACTTCAGTATGGGCTGACGGGTCGAAATGGGCCAAGATGGGTGGGGAAGTAAGTAATGATGTAAGGGTACTGAAGGCAGTAACTTGGTCAGTACCCCAATAAAAAGGCATGTCCTTCTTCAGTAGCTCCGTAAGTGGTCGGGCAATGTCAGCAAAATTCTTCACGAAGCGTCGAAAATAAGAACAAAGGCCTAAGAAACTCCGTACATCTTTTGCGGAACGTGGTATGGGAAAATCTTTGACAACTCGAATTTTGTCAGGATTAGGTTGCACGCCTCGAGCACTGACAAGGTGGCCGAGCACAGTAATTTCCCGACGGCCAAAGCGACATCTGGAAGTGTTGAGCTGAAGTCCTGCTTTCCGGAAAACCTCAAGAACAGCCGTTAGGCGGCTAAGGTGGCTTTCGAATGTAGGTGAAAATACGATGACGTCATCGAGATAGCACAGGCACGTGGTCTATTTGTATCCACGCAGGAGAGAGTCCATCATTCTTTCCAATGTAGATGGCGCATTACACAATCCGAATGGCATAACCTTGAACTGGAAAAGTCCATCCGGTGTGATGAATGCGGTTTTGTCATGGTCTCGATGATCGACAGAAATCTGCCAGTATCCTGATCGCAAGTCAATAGATGAAAAGTAGGCAGACCCATGCAGGCAGTCGAGGGCATGGTCAATCCACGGCAGTGGATACACGTCCTTACGTGTTACTTTGTCTAAGTGGCGGTAGTCTACGCAGAAGCGCCAGCTGCCATCCTTCTTCTTGAATAGCACGACCGGCGATGCCCATGGGCTGCAGGAAGGTTCGATGACGTCTTTTGTGGGCATTTTTTCTACTTCGTGCTGGATAACTTGTCGCTCAGCATTAGACACGCGATAAGGACGTCGTCGGATGGGGCTGGCGTCTCCAGTGTTAACCCTATGAGTTACAAAGGATGTCTGACGCAAAGGGCGGTCATCAAAATCAAAGATGTCGCGGTAGGTTTTCAGCAGGTGCCGGATGTCAGCTGTCTGTTCTGGAAGAAGGTCCGGAGCGATCATCTTGTCGATGGTGTCATCCGCTGCGCTCTTTGAGGATGAAAACGGAGCAAATGACGAAGAAGATTCGACAACGAACGCCGAAATGGCAGCATCTATAGAAAAAACTTTTGCCAGAGTCATACCATTTGGGATAACTTGAGCGCACCAGCTGAAGTTTAGGATCGGAAGAGATGCTGTATTTCCCGTGACTGTCAAAAGTGTGTGAGGCACGTCAATATTTTTTGGCCAGGAGAACGCCAGTAATAAGTGTCAACATGTAGTCACCATAGGAATCAGGAGGGACAGATCTCAGGTTCACGCAAGAAACGGCTTGAGGTGCTAGGCGAACGTGATCTGTAGAACACAGACGGGGTTGAGCTGGTGTTGGGTCGTCATGGTAACACGGTAAATCAAGTTGAAGCATGCCGGTTCCACAATCAATAAGGGCAGAGTGGGCGGGTAAAAAGTCCATGTCGAGGATAGGTTCATGGGAACATTTCTCGAGCACAGCAAATAGCGCTGTCGTGGGGCGATCAGCCACACTTATACGCGCGGAGCACATTCAAGCACGGAAAACGTGCCACCGTCGGCGACCTAGATGAGTAGCACTGTGGGTTCCGTTAAAACTTTCCTAAGGCGGCAACGAAGTTCTGAATTCATCACTGATATTGAGCCCCTGTGTCCACCAGTGCAACAACGGGTGTGTCATCTACTTCAAGGTCAATAAGGTTGCGTCGAGTCGGCAGCATAGTCGGAGGATTTGGCGGGCAAGTGGTCGATGCAGCATCACCTCCGGGAGCTGCATCATCTAGTTTTCCCGCGGCAGGTGGTCAGTTGGCGACGTTGGTCGGCGAAATCAGGGCGAGAGAGATGATGGGTGACGGGAGAGCGGTGAATGGGACTGGTGAGCATGCGGAGATGGAGAGCGACGACGATATGGCGGAATAGAAGCAACGTCTTCACTGGTGGCCTAAGGTAACTCCCGGTAAGTTTGAAAGCGTCCATGATCCCTCTCTGGCCGACTGGAGTACCCATAGGATGCCTGATGCCAAAACCACCGAGTGTTACAATGGTGGGCCACGTGTCCGATACGGTGGCAGTTGAAACAAATGGGGCGATCGTCAGCAGTCCTCCACTCGGCTGGATTGCGAGGACGCGCCGGAAGGTTTTGGCTTTGGGTATACGAAACATGGGGTCGACAACGGTTGATAGGCTGAGAGGGAGCTGTAGTGCACTCGGAGGCTAGTCCAGCATTGGAAAGCTCTTGTCGCACAATAGCATGTACCAGTGGCACCATCTGAGGGCTAGAGTCACAGGCATGGGAGCACGTGGACGCAGGAGACTGAGCTTCAAGTTCACGTCTGATGATCTTGGTCACGTGCTCTGCAGTTAACGGCGTCTGTAGTGCAGGCCTATCTTCGCACGACCAGGTTGCTGCTGTGTTTGGTAGTCGAGTGAAATTATGGGCGATGCGTCGACTTTTTGCGGCCTCGAAACGCTGGCACTCCTTGATGACGGCATCGAACGTGTTGCAGTCCTTGCATATGAGAAGGTTGAATGCATCATCTGCAATGCCTTTCAATATGTGAGCTACTTTTTCGGTTTCTTCCATACCGTTGTCTGCTTTTCGGCAAAGGGCAAGCACGTCCTGTATGTAAGTCACGTAGGACTCTGATGGCGCTTGCGCACGAGATGCCAACTCCTTCTTGGCCGCTGCCTTTCTACCCACAGACTTGCCGAAAAGGGCACGCATCTTTTCCTTGCACGCATCCCAGCTTCCAATTTCATCTTCGTGGTTCTCGAACCACACTTTTGCTGTTCCTTTAAAGTAGAACAGGATAATGGCTAACATAAGAGTTTCATCCCAGTGGTAATTCTTACCTGTACGTTCGTACAACGGCAACCATTCTTCGATGTCGACATCATACGTGCCACAGAACGTGCCAGGATCTTTTAGCTGCGGAAAGACAACAGTTGTTCTTGTAGTCGCCTCGGCGGTAGCCGGTCCCAGGTTTGCCATGGTGGAAAAATCCAAGCGTCGGACACTGCGGAGCTCCGTTATATCGTGTTGTACCCCGCACCACCACCAAATGTTACGGGGGTGAGAGAATGAATCAAATAAATATATTTACAAAATATATGGGGAGAGTCAGAGGCAGCTGCAGCCAAGATGGAAGATGATGATGATGATGATGATGATAATAATAATAATGATGATGAGCCTTGACACCCTGGCGCACACCCACAAAGGGGGATCGGCCAAGAACCGGGCGGCAGGATCTTAACTAAAAGGCTGATGATTTTTCAAAGAAAACGTAATTTTGGGCTGAAAAAAATAGAAAGAAAAGCCGAAAATAGAAAAAGGAGTATATCTGAGAAGGGAGCGATGCAGGCTATCAGATGCGATTTGAGACAGAGGTAATGGTGGGTCTAAAATGATTTATATATATATATAGGCAGATTAACGTGGCAATCGCTTTGTTTCAATTATGTATTCAAACACCGCAGAGCAGACGTCCCTGTGGCTATAACCGAATTTATTGCTGCCAAACGACAAAATTACTGCCACACTTAATTCTAATCCCTATTTTTCAAGTAGAGCTACCAGGTATCTTTTCCGCTGATGAGAATATCGGCGACAGAACAAAAAGAAGTGATCTATCGTTTCCATTTCTTCGCAAGTCTGACATAAAAGTAACGCCTTTAGGCCAACTTTATGCAAATAATAATTCAGTTGCGGAATTTTGCAACGCAATCTTGTAAAAGTAACTTCTAAGTGCCGTGTTGCACACCACTGTCTATTCCAGCGGCATCTTATATGTGCGAAATCTCAATATTTATCCAATGAGTAGCAGTCGTATTAATGCAAACATAGGTTTCTAAACCTTATTGCTGTCGCGTAAGCCGTATCAGGCAAAATCGGGATAAGGGGACCGCTAAGAGATACTGTGGCTAGTGCATCCGCCATCTCATTGAGATATACGCCACGATGGCCTGGTACCCATAAGAGCTGCAGTTTTTTCAAGTTTGTCGGTATGAGTTGTCGAAACATGTGCATAAGTGTTAAGTTGGCTCCTGAAGACAGAGCTGCACATACTGAAAAAGAATCTGTTTTACGACTGCTTCCGATTCGCCCAAAGGAAGTTTCCGTAGTGCCAGTACAATAGCAAATAATTCTGCAATGAATATTGGTGTGTAATCTGGGAGTCTAACCGAAAAGGACCAGTCAAGGGAACGTAAGAAGATACAGGCCCCAGCCTTTTCATTTGATACGGATGCATCAGTCGCATTTAAGTTGTTCATGTTCACATGTGCCAAGTAATCCTGCAGCCGATCATTTAAATATTGAAATGGCATTTGCTTTGCGTTAGAGAGATAAATATTCTCAAATTCTATCTTAAGATCTAAATTAACGTTTCTTTTTGAGAAAATATGTTTGATTTTGACGTTCAGTGGTTCTAGCAGCGCTTGAACGAACAAGATCTATGGGCAGTGACATCGTGACCACCAAGTTTCAAAAAATAAACTTGGTTCTTTATTAAAAGCATAAAATAATGCTCTCTGGGGCACAGTGTATAGTTTTAAAAATGTTTGGATAGTAAGCATTTTGAATCTATTCAACAATGACAGTAGACGCGCTTCCATGTATAGCACTTTGTTAGCAACAAACTTGGGCAGTCCAAGGCACAGTCGTAAAGCCTCCCTTTCTAATAGTATTAGCGGTCTCATTTTATATGTCGCACTGCCTGAAAATAAGACACAGCCGAATTCCATGATAGGACGAATGTACATTCTATAAACCATTACCAATATATTTCTTCGCAACCCCCTTTTTATGTTGCTGAGCTTGCGTAACCACCCCATGGCTCGTGTTGCTTTGGACACAATGCGATCGATGTGGCTTTTCCAATTTAACAAGTTGTTATATATGATGCCTAAGTATTTGAGTGAATCCACCTGGGGAATCTGCTCTGTGCCATACATCAAGGAGATGTTGACAGGATCCCTGAACAAGAATGCTAGAAGCGCCCTTTTGTTTACGTTTAGAGACATTCCAATTTTTTCAAGCCATTCCTCTATCATGTTTAGGTAATTCTGTAATGTCTGATAAAGGAATTGCAGATCACTGTTTGTCGCAAAGAAAGCAATGTCATCTGCATAAACATATAAATGAATATCGTTATGTGTTGGAATCAAACTGAGGAAGCTGTTAAACAACACAGGTGACAGCACTGCCCCCTGTGGTACGCTACGGTATTGTCGATATCTGTTAGAAAAACAACCCCTTTGAAAGCAATAAAACTCTCTCTCCCTTAAAAACTCTGCTACCCATGCTGTCATGTAGTTTGGTAAGTGTGACATTTCCATCTGCTCTATTAGTATTTTATGCTGCTCCACTTTGTCATATGCCTTGGCCAAATCCAGAGTAACTAATGCACAATACTCTCTTCTACGCCTAGCCACCTGTATACGACTCTCCAAATCCGCGTGCGCACACCATATGGAGCATCCCGATTTAAAGCCAATTTGACTGGGATTCAGTATTGATTTCTCCTCAATGTATTTTATTACACGTGCATTCAAAACTCTTTCAGTTAGTTTAACCAAATTAGATGTAACAGAAATTGGCCTCACATTGTCAAGTGTATTCCCAAGTCCCTGTTTTTTAAGTATCGGAATTATTTTGGAAAGTTTCCAATCCGCCGGTATCCAAGAATTTTTCAAAGAGTAATTAACCATATTACAGAGTTCATGTGGGAAAATGTCATATAGTACTTTTATCATTGCTGAAGTTACTCCATCGGGTCCAGGTGCTGTAGGAGGTAAGTGCCTCACTACACCCGCTAGTTCCGCTAATGTCACCTCATTGAACTTCTCCCCTGCAATTGATTTTACTATGTGTCTTAGCATTGTTGATCTGAATCTGTCTTCTAATCCTTTAGCAACATTTTCGAATATTTCAGTGAGTTCACTAGGCGATAGAATTGAAGAATCAATATTGTCAGATGGCGGTATCATTTTTCTGGAACGCAAATATCTAAAAAGCGCTTTTCTGTTGTTTGACTTTGAAAGATAGCTGAATTCGTTGTTGTCATATTCATCTTTTGCTTTGCGTACTGTATGTTTAAAATCTGCTGCCACCTATTTATAGTCACACCAGTGTTTTGGGCATTGGTTGTGAATAAGTTACTTCCACGCCGCTTTTCGTTTTCTATACCCCCTCATACAATCAGCGTTCCACCAGCTAAACAACCCGCCTGTGCCTGAAGTTATTGAAAAATTTGACTTTTTTATTGCTCTTCTCAATACCGCACACAGACTCATAGCCCAAATGTCTTCCTGCATATTCTTACGAAGAACTAAAGTAGACTTTAATTCTTTTTGTAAACGCTCATAATTTACAAACGAGCCAATTTTACCAGTTAAAAATATCCCGGGAAAGTTATTATCGAAGCTAATAGGAAGGTGGTCACTCTTCGCTGCGCAATCTAATGTTTTCCACGACGAAATGTTTGTCGAGGAGCTGGAAAAGGTCAGATCTATCGCCGACCTTGATTGTCTCCTAATAAACGTAACAGTGGGGAAATTTACACAAGATAGGTTATTATCAACAGTCCATTCCCACAAGCGCCTTCCATTTACATCAGTCTTGAAACCCTAAGACACGTGGTGTGAATTAAAGTCACGAGTTAGTATTACATCCTTCCCGCAGGAAGCTAACATTGCATCTAAGCATCTTGTGTCCTGTACTCCTACCGTAAAGTATGCGTTAACAAAAGAAAAAAGGGGAACAGTCTGGCAGAGTGATGTCTAATACCATAATTTCATAGTTAAAATCCATGCGCAGGTAGTTAATCTTCGCTCTATGACTAAATTTAGTTAATATAGAAATGGCAAGTCCACCACCTCTGCTAGGTCTGTCTAAACGAAATAAGCGATAATTTTTAGGTAAAATTTTTGTCCATTTGTAAGCCAAGTTTTTTGTAATGTAATAATATCTGGGGAAATTTGCGAATACACGATAAATCTGTGGTAGCCGACCCTATTGATCGACAATATTACTGTAATACTATTAAAGAGCCTATTTTGACACTATAAACCCGCCGCAGAGACTGCTTGTTCCAAAAGATCTTTTTTCAAAAAGTATTTTTGGAGAGGTCCTCAGAAAAGTCCTTCTTTGACAGGTACTCTTCAGATATTGATTTCTGTGAAGACTTTTTCGATGGGGGAGATCTGGCATGCTTCAAGAAATTATGAGATTCCGCATTCATATCTGTGAATTCATCAGTGTCATCTGATACGGGTTCTGAATCTGCCCGCAGTATCTTATTGGAGGGTCCTGCTTTAGGAGATGCGCATTGTGTAGGAGCTATCGGACTTTTTGTCCCGGCACACTTTGAAACCTCCAAATCTTGTGTAGTCTGATTTTTCATAGACACTGAAGCAATGATTTGGGTCAACTGAGATGTTAACAATTCAGCCACGACTCCAATAATACTGCTGGCAAGACGCTCCATCGCCTTTTCCGTTGCCTTCTCTATAGCCTCTGCTATATATTTTGCTAACGATGCATCCGTAGCAGGGGTATGTCGTGCTGTTACGCTTGCGTAACCTTTCGAGCGTTCTTGTAATTCAGTCACAGCCTGCATTCCACAATTTCCAGCAGCTTCACTTCTCGTTCTTTCGCCTCACAATCTAAAGAGTCTGCAGGATGCGCTTCATGACGTAAACAGCATCTCTCTTCCGTCGAGTTGCACTTACGGCTGTCGTGATTTTCTCCGCATAGTCGACATCTGGCAGTTGATCTGCACCCTTTCACGCTGTGGCCATATCTCCAAAAATACAAGCACTGCAGTGGCTTAGAGGATAGAGGTTCTACCTTATAAATAAGAGGCCAAGCTTCAATTTCAGATAGTCTTATCGTTCCCGCAAAGGTTACTATCACCGATTCGGTAGGTGATTTTTATTGTCAACCAGACGCGTGCACCTGTATACAGACACTGCACATGCTACCAAAAATAGCTCAAAAATTTCTGCAGGGGTCAGGCTCGTATCTACACCGCGGACTATGCCTTTCGAACATGCAAGATGCGCTGGAATAAACGGGCTCACCGGCTGCGTTGCAAATTCGGAACAATTGAGAAGCTCTCGGACGCACTCCCGATCGGCAGAGCAGCACAAAATACCACCACGACCGAAATGCCGGACCTCAGTGATCTTTTGAAAGTGTGTTGTGGCTTTCCGAAGCTCCATTAGAATCATCTTCGGGTTCTTCATAGGTATCGTACCTCCATTGGTCGGCACCAGAGCCACGGGGACGTTGATAACCCCACTGCAAAAAAAAGAATCAATCGGCCAATCCTTGGCCGGTATAGATGCTAGCCAAGGAGAAGGCCCTTGGCCAGGCGAAGAAACCGACATCTAAATAGCCTGAGTCGCTTGAACTCAGAAAATCATATGGCACAAACCACAAGCAACTGCCAAAAAAGCACTAAAACCACAAAGAAGCAAACGTTAAACTCAAGTGCAATCCCGCCGCCCGTCGTTCAAGCCGTTCCAACCCGTGAGATGGAAGAACAGCAGCAACAACAACACAAGCACGGTCGCTTTCATCATTTTCGTCGTCTATGATGCTCTTTCGTTGCCGATGTCGTGAACATATAAATGGTACGGGGGTGAGAGAATGAATGAAATAAATATATTTACAAAATATACAGGGAGAGTCAGAGGCAGCTGCAGCCAAGATGGAAGAACAGCAGCAACAACAACACGAGCACGGTCGCTTTCATCGTCTTCGTCGTCAAGGTGGACAATTGGGCGAGTTGGTGATGCATGATCGACGTATGTAAATGCGCGGTAGTAAACACGGACGACAAGAAGATACAAGGACAAGCGCAGACTATCAACTGAAGGTTTATTTTCACAAACCACATATATATGTCTGAAACAGAAAAAGAAAACACAAAAATGATAACTTAGCACTTAACAATCAACAAAACGTGAACGTTTGACAAAAGCAGATTCATGGACCATGTGCGCCACTTGCCAGATACCGTAGCTCTTTATCTAGAAGAGCTAACGACGGTTTGCTGACGCAGTGTTCTGTTTCCCGTGCCATTTTTTCCGCTTCGACGATCATACGGGTATGATCGTCTTTGTGCCTGTACATTACGACCGTGCTTTCGAACTGCGCAAGGCAGCCACACCTACTGACGTGCTGAGCCAAAAAACCCGCAATGTGCGCACTGGCAATGAGGGTTTTTTGGCTCAGCACGTCAGTAGGTGTGGCTGCCTTGCGCAGTTCGAAAGCACGGTCGTAATGTACAGGCACAAAGACGATCATACCCGTATGATCGTCGAAGCGGAAAAAATGGCACGGGAAACAGAACACTGCGTCAGCAAACCGTCGTTAGCTCTTCTAGATAAAGAGCTACGGTATCTGGCAAGTGGCGCACATGGTCCATGAATCTGCTTTTGTCAAACGTTCACGTTTTGTTGATTGTTAAGTGCTAAGTTATCATTTTTGTGTTTTCTTTTTCTGTTTCAGACATATATATGTGGTTTGTGAAAATAAACCTTCAGTTGATAGTCTGCGCTTGTCCTTGTATCTTCTTGTCGTCCGTGTTTACTACCGCGCATTTACATACGTCGGTCTTCGTCGTCTATGATGCTCTTTCGTTGCCGATGCCGTGTAACAATATTATCAAGGTGTACCTCCGAAACCCATAATTACGGTTACATAGCTTGTGCAGTAAGCCTGATGCCCGTTGTGTCTTGGTAATTATATACTCTATGTGTGGACTCCAGTTAAGTTTTTCATTATAAATTATTAGCAAATATTTTGTAGAGTCTACTTGCTGCATGGATGGGTTCCTGTTTATATAGAATTGATATCAAAATAGAGTCTGCAAGCGGAAACACCAAGAGCGCACTTTTGTTGACATTTAACGATAATAAAACTGACTGCAACCAAATTTCTAACATAATAATATATCTTTGTTTTTAAGTTGTAGAGAGTATATATCACAGTCAGCAGCAAAGAATGCGATGTAATCAGCGTAAATGTAGACAGTAACTTCTTGTTCTGTTGGAATTGTGCTCATTAAAGCATTAAATAACACTGGAGATAAGGGTGCTCTTCGGGGAACTCCGCGCGTTTGTTTAAATCCAGATGAGGAACATGCATCCTTGACGCAGTAGAATTCTCTTGATTTTAAACATTTTGCCACCCACTCATTAAAATATAGTGAGAAATTGATTATCTTTAGCGTATTTAACAAAATTAGGTGCTCCACACTGTCAAACGCCTTGGCTATGTCAAGCGTTTTTAAAGAAGCGTATTGCCTTCTTTTTCGATCGAGCTGTATTAGGCTCTCTAAATCAGCATGGGCACACTTAATAGACAAATCACTACGAAAGCTGATTTTGTTAGGTTTTATTACTAAATTGTCTGCCATCCAGATACTTACTCGGCTATGTCGGATCCTTTCTACTAGTTTCATAAGGTTAGATGTTATAGAGATGGGTCTGATAATATGGGCTAGTAGTCCTACTCCTGGCCTTTTTAGTATGGAAATGACTTTTGCTATCCTCCAATCCTGCGGCACCCATGAGATTTTTAGGGGGTAGTTTATAACTATGGAGATGTCACTGGGCGATGAATTGAACAGAATTTTAATCATGGGTACTGTGATTCCATCTGGGCCAGGAGCCGCAGAGGGTAAATGTGTAATCACGTTGGATACTTAAGCCTGTGTCACTTCGTCAAAGTCAGACTTTGTCATAGACTTGTGCCAGTTGTTTGGCATGACTGAGGTATATCTGCTTTCCAGACCTTTACCGATTGCGTCTAAGGTTGTGGTCATTTCTTGCGCCGACAGATTGTCATAAGCTGCATTTACTGGTGATGGCAAGGTTTTCCGAGCTCTCATATATCCGAACAGTGTTTTCATACGTTTAGGCTTCGACAGGTATTCATGTCTTCTGTCATATTCTTGGTATCCTTGGTTCTTCGTTACCATGTCATCTGAATCTATTGTATCTGCATCTTTATTCTCAGTTTGGCTCTGGATATCTACTGCAGAGAGTGCTGTAGACGGAAAATACGATGGTGCGGTTTCAAATTCCTCATTTTGGCTGTGGACGCCAACCACAGAGGTTCCTGTAGACTGATAATACGATGGCACAGTTTATATTCGACGTCGTTTATTGGTCGTGAACTTTCAACATGTCGGGATACAAGGCCTGACTCTCCCGATCTACCAAATGTGCGAGTCATCTGGTTAACAAGTATTTAAAATATGTAATCACAAAATTTAAAAGCCAGTCATCCTCTGGCCTTTTAGAGCCTTTTCTACGACCTCCGCAATATTCAGAGAAATCGACCCATTCATTTCCGAGATATGTTGTGCTACAACACTGGCATACCTCTGAATTCTGGCCTGTATTTTCTCTATGGCTTCTCGTCGCGAACAGTGCCTACACCCTATGATTTCAAGAATTTGTATTTCTCGAGCCTTAGCTGAGCAATTAATTAAGACTGTCTGCACAGTGTTGTGCGTTGCAGAGACAACATTTCTTTTCTTTACCTTTGCAGTCATTCGCTTTCTGGTTGTCACCGAAAACCTGGCTTCTGAGTGCTAACCTGCATCCTTTAATAGTGTACCGTATCGCCAGCACTTCGTTTACTGGAGTGGTCGCGGTGATATTGGTTCCACTCTGTATATTAGTCCATTCTGTATACAATTACCGACTCAGTCAGAATCTTTTGCTTCTCTACCATACGTGCACACCTATAAACGGAGATTTTAAACAGAGATACCCAGACGACATGGTCTCGATTACTTATCTCCCCGAAATAAGTGACCATAAGGTCATCCATACCGAATTTGCATTTAAACCATTTTTTCGTCAAAACACCCAGAAAACCATTCAGTTGTACGACAAGGGCACTTATCATTCAATAAATTTGGCGCTTAACGCATTCTTATCCAGTCTAGAAGCCACTTTCTTTTCCCGTTTCGTCGAAGAAAACTGGACACTGTTTAAGGACAAAGTCAATGAATTCACTGACAAGTTTATTCTGAAATCCCGCTTCCGCGCAAACTGCCAAAAGCCATGGTTCTTTAAAACTCTGAAAAGATTAGAAAACAAGAAAAAACGCCTGTTTAGATTAGCAAAAAGACTAGAAGACTCGCAAAAGTGGCAGAAATACTATGCAGCTAAAAAAGCTTATATATGCGCAGTTCAAGACGCAAAGAATTATTTTTTCAACGTTGACTTACTAAGCATGCTGACTAACAACCAACAAAAATTTTGGCAGGTTTTGAACCCCCCGCATACTGCCCCAATTACTCTTACCAGTGAATCGGTTCACGCATTCACTGATGATCAATGCGCTAACATCTTCAACACCACTTTCTCATCCGCGTTTACCAAAGAAAGTAACGTGTCATTCACAGTACCACCCACTATTATAGAATGGGCTATGCCACCGGTATCATTCACTGCTAATGGAATTATGTGCTTAATCGACAAATTAAAACTTTCCTCCTCTTCTGGTATTGACGAAATCAACTCCAAGTCCCTTAAGAACACAAAATATATTTGTGCATCTTTTCTATGCTTGCTCTTCTCACAGTCACTTTTAACAGAATGCTTACCAGATGACTGCAAGAACGGGAAGGTCGTTCCAATTTCCAAATCGGGTAACAAAAACTCGCCATTAAACTATCGTCCCATATCCTTAACCAGCGTACCCTGTAAAATCATGGAACACGCCATCTACACGCATATCATAGACTTTCTTGATTCAAACAGCTTTTTTCATCCAGCACAACATGGGTTCCGCAGAGGTTTCTCTTGTGAAACGCAACTGGCCTTATTTGTTCATGATTTGCATACTAACCTAGACTGTAACCTACAAACCGATGCCGTATTCTTGGATTTTTCCAAAGCGTTCGACAAAGTACCCCATTCTCGACTGTTGCTAAAACTTTCCCAGTTAAATCTTCACCCGAACATACTTAATTGGATCAGAGAATTCCTTACAAACCGCTCCCAGTCTGTTAATATCAACAACCATATCTCTAATCCTCTTCCAGTAACGTTCGGAGTACCCCAGGGTTTGGTTCTTGGTCCCCTTTTATTCCTTATATACATAAATGACTTGCCTTCAAACCTAACCTGTAAAATCCGCCTTTTGCTGATGACTGCGTTATATATGGCACTGTTACTGACACTTCAAAACAATCATCCTTACAAGCCAACCTAAACTGCCTCCAGGAATGGTGTGAGCGCTGGCTCATGGAACTTAACCCGAGTAAATGTAAAGTCATTTCATTCCATCGCCGCCACATGCCGCTTGTGTATCCGTACGCAGTTAATGCCATCCCGCTAGAAAATGTTCCGTCATTCAAGTGTTTGGGCGTCACTCTTTGTAGCGATGTTTCATGGAACATACACATCACTAATATCATTTCATCTGCAAATAAACAGTGTTTCTTTAAATGTCATTTACGCTCCGCTCCACAACACGTAAAGTTACAAGCATACAAATCCATCGTTCGACCTAAACTAGAATACGCATCGCCAATTTAGGACCCTCGACAATCTTATCTTACACATGTCATCGAATCGCTTCAAAAAAGGGCCGCTAGATTTATTCACTGTTCATACTCTTCAACTGTCAGCGTATCTGGATTGAAAGAAGAATCTGGTTTACCAGATCTAGAACTTCGTCATCGTATAGCCAGCCTGTCATTGTTCCACAAACTTTTTCATAGTCCCTTGCATGCCCCACCTTATATCGTTCCTGCAACACGCATATCTCACCGCACGAGCCATTTGCTTCAAGTTGCTCAGCCACGCTTCTGAACTTCTACTTTTTCTGCCTCGTTTTTCCCACGTACCGCACCAGACTGGAACGGCCTTCCCAGTGAAATCGCAACCATTCTCTGCCCATCATCGTTCATAAAAAGTATCAATAATCATTTTTTATGTTAAATCTTTGGCTTCCATGTTTTGTGTTTATAATTACCCACCCCTTATGTATTACCCCCTCGCGGGTCTTTAAGGAAACTAAATGAAATGAAAATTGCACCGGTCACGGCAAACATCTCTAATACCTCAGATGGTGTCAAGTTAACATCGACGCCGCGAACAATACCTTTCACACATGCCAGAAGCGGGGGAATAAAGGCGCTCACCGGATTGGTCTCGAAACTCGAGCACTTTAATAGGTCTTGGACGCAGAGTTGATCTGATGAAAAACATAGAATACCGCCTCTGCCGAACTGGCGCACCTGTGTAATGCCGTGGAAGAGGGACGTCGCAGCTCTAAGCTCCGCCTTGACCACTTTCGGATTCTTCATCCGAATGAAGCCGTCATTGCTTGGGAAGAGGGCCCCAGGAACTGCGGGGATGCCGTTGCGCAGAAACTTATCCACTGGTATTTCCTGTGGCGGAAGAGAAGTGAACAGAGGAAAGCCTTTGGTCCAGATGAAGACAACGGCATCTGAGCGCTCTTTCTAGCGCTAAAAGCGCTTACTTAACTGTAAAAGCACTATAAGAACACCTTACAATGAAACCTCAGCAACTACCAAACTTAGGCCAAAACCCTAGTGCAAGCACGGCCAGCTACTTGCACCACGTAGCGCGCCTACGAAAAAGCCAAGTGATGATGATGATGATGACTCCACAGCCATGGCTCGTACCCACCCAGGGGGATCGGCCAAGAATCGATGACCTAATTCAGTAATATTTCTTTTATGTTCAATATTGGAAGCACCCACCGTAGAAAAAAAGAAAAAAAGACACTTTAGGCAGAATAAAAGGAGTGCAATAGTTGTTTGTCACTCGTTGAGATCAGACAATCATTCATCACCTTGATTAGAAATTAACGTGGTTAAACAAAGCTCCTGTTTATGTTAGAATATTTTTGCAAGAATAATAATCATGCAATTAAAAGAAAAATTCTTTTACTTTCATAAAGGTACTTGCAAAGTGCATAGAAAACGTTCTCGTGGCTGAAGCCCAGATCGGAAGCACAGGAGAAAAGTATATTTTCTATTGTGAAGTTCAGCCCCGGGCTAGCAAATAGGAAAACTAAGAGTACATTTCTGAGCAATTTGTATCGGCGACATGATGAAAAATAGGGCTCTATTGTTTTTGATTCTGAACAAAAGTTGCATAGCAGTGATATCGCCAGACCAGCCCTATGTTAATAGAAGTTTAACGAGGGGACACGACATTGGAATCTGGCTATTATGATTTCCGACTGTCTAATAACACACCAATGAATTTTCCACGAAAATATTAACTGAGTAAATTCTGGTGTTGACGTAATTGCTTCCATAGCGTCTATACGAAGCGCAAGCTTTCTGTACCTTGTCGCAGTTATAGTGGCCACTTCGGGAAAGACTGTTAGTACTGTACCTTCCAATGCTGCTCGTGCTAAAGAGTCGGCGATTTCATTTACTTCTAAGCCGCAATCACCAGGTACTTATACTAATTTAAGTAGCTGCAGCTGAGGAGGGACTAGCATAAGGAGCGTCTTCAAGGCGATCGATTTTGTTGACGTCGTAATCGACATACATATTGACAGGAAATCCGTGATTGTGATCGCGTCATAGGCATTCAAAGGTAGCTTTCGCAGCGCTAGCACTATTGCCAACAGTTCAGCTTCAAAAACTGGGGTAAAATCCGGTAATCTTAATGAAAAAGACCGGTCAAGCGAATGGGAGTATATACCTACACCTGTTTTTTCATCCATTACTGAAGCATCTGTGGCTATATTATTATTCGTTTCTGCGTATGCAAAATAATCCTGCAGGCAGCCATTGAAGACCTTGTAGGATTGTAATTTGGGCTTAGAGAGAAAAATCTCATTGAATTCTATCTGAAGACTTTGATTTGTAACATGCGCCACAATCACATCTCGAATTTTTACATTTATCCAATCTAGTTGTTTCTGGACAAAAGCAATATGAGGTGTTCGAAACTGTGGCCAATGGGCAAGAAATAAAGGTGTCTGCGTCATTTATAAAAACATATTCAAGTCGTCTTGGCACATAGCTATAAAATTTCAGAAACGTCTGAACCGTTAAGATACGAAAACGGCACGGCAATGTAGGTATTCGTGCTTCCTGATACAAAGCATTGTTTGTTACAACCCTAGGTAGGCCTAGACACAATCTCAAGGCTTCTCGTTTATGCATAACCAGAGGCTTTATTTTGCAAGCAGGGACACCTGAAAACAATACGTGCCAAAATTCTAGCATTGGTCGCATATAAATTTTATATTGCTATGGTATGAGCCGGGCTCTAGTATGTGCCGGGTAGGTAGATAGAAAGACGACGTTATCTGGTGCGGCCTAAGGACTCCATCTTTCTCATTCGACAGCTGTGATAGTGTCTGACTCGTATTCCATGTGTTCATTTTTATCATCGTCGTCGACATCAGCAGTACTAGAAACTTTTAAATCATTATTCCCAGCAAACATTCGTCTAGTGCGAATGATATGGGTGCCAGGCCATCGTAGTATATTTATAAACGAGATGGCTGACACACTTGCGCGAACATCTCTTGATCTTCCGATACTGTCAATCATGCCTCCTACAGCTTATGTAACAACAGCGAGGTTTAGAAAACTTTCCCTTCTTGAAGACTCATCAAAAATTATGATACCGAATCCAGATTTCTCGCACCTGCACTTCACATGGAATAATAAGTCGTGTCCCACGCGTAAATTGGAAGACTTGATAACAAAATTACGTTGCCATGTACCACCTCTTAATTTCTACTTAAACAGGTCTGGTCTGGTGCCATCCCCTCTGTGCTCAAGATGTAATGAACCTGAACATATCGACCATTTTCATATCACACGTCACCGTTTCAAAAATCAAAGAAAAACTGCTTGAAAATTTTATTCCAAAAACTAGGAATATCACTTAATACTCCCAATATTTTGTCTTTTGAGGCCACTTCATTGGGACACAGCAACAGGAACATCTGCGGGGCTCTCTGCGAATTCATATATAACACAAAAAATTACCTTGCTGAGTCAGCGATCAGCTCTCGAATTTTACTAGCCACACTACCACTTATTATTTAGCTGATACACTGCAATGATTCAACTTTCAGGAGAATTTCATATAACGATTCCACCTCACATATTCAACAAATTCTATTATTTCTCTCCCCCTTTTTTTTACATTGCGCCAAATTATTTCAACAGTCGAAAACACAGTAATCATATTCCCCTAGTCTAGAAAATCTAAAGGTATTGACTTGCATTAACCACCGGCTTCTTGGCCAATCCCCCTTAGTGGGTGAGAGCCACAAAAGAAAGGAACCAGCAAGCAAGCAAGCAAACTTCATCTTTACCGCAACTGCCGAACTTCATCCTCACCCTGTAAATAAATCCACATATCCTTTAATTCAACCATAAAAGTTTTGTGGTGGAGGCGCTGGGTAATCAATCAAGCAACACGAGGCTTCAAGCACCTGATCTACGACAAAGCCGCCGCCTTGCTGGACTTCCCCCATTACTACTGGCAGCAGAGATGTCTCACGGCGAAGAAGGAAACCGGATCCCCGCAGCTGCAGACCTTCTACCAGTCTCAGCAGCACCGCTAGTGCCAAGTTCGCGTGCGGCTCGTCCCAGGTTGCGTAAGGTTCTGATAGTGCCTCGCACATTCGGTGGCAAATCTGGCGAGGACGTGGACATTTGGCTCACACACTACAAACGGGTGGGCAAATACTACCAGTGGGACGCGGTGACCCAGCTGACCAATGAAGTATTTTTCTTAACGGACACAGCACTCGTGTGGTACGAGAACCACGAAGATGCCCTCGCGTCATGGGATCGCTTTGTTTCCGAAATAAGAGCGTGCTTTGGAGACTCCATAGCCAAGAGAAAGCAGGCCGAACAAACGTTACTGCAGAGAGCTCAGATCGACGGAGAGACGTGCACGACCTATGTCGAGACAATCTTGAAGCTCTGCAAGATTGTCAGCCCTTCTATGTCAGAGGAAGACAAAGTTGGCCACCTGTTGAGGGGCATTGCCGAGGATGTGTATCAGTTCCTCATCAGCAAAGACAGCCTTGCTACGGTAACCGACGTCATAAACTACTGTCGCACATTCGAGAACCTGTAGATGCGACGTATCACCCTTAAGTTCGGTCGCCTGCCGAATGTAACCAACGTGGCAAGTGTTGACGATTACACGCCGCTTGATCTCGCGTCGACAATACGCCAGATCGTTCGAGAAGAGCTCACTCGACACGCTCGCCCGACGCCGTACAAAGGTACATCCGCACCGCCTCCCTCTCGCCCTCACGTGTCAGTTACAGCAGCAGGCATCGATGACTGCAACTACAGGTCACCCTCACCACCGAGGTCACGTCGCAATAACTATTCGCTGCCAAGGCACGAAGACCACTTCAGTTACCCCCATCAGCCAGCCAACACATATTACGACCCGAAGGAAGATGTACCTATACCACCACCCCGTCAGCGCAATGCCTTCCAGGAGTGCAATGCATACCACCGAGCCCCTGTGTACTACCGTTGCGGTATTGCCGGGCATATGGCTCAGTTTTATCGTCAACAGAAAAGGCCGACATCCCGATATCATTCCCCATCAGAGTTTCCGCCAGCGGGCACTGATCACAACAACAGTCATTGGCCCGCATAATCCAGGAGTGCCTCACGGTGGGGAAATCACCGTGGCAGTTCTCCCGCTTCTTACCATAGTTTGACGCCTCCATCTGGCCAACTGCATCGTTCCCCTTCGCCGGGACGACGCCTGTCATCACCGCCACCGCTGGGAAACTAGCCAGCGCTACCGATGGAGGTGAGGTCGCAAAACAGGATTTGCCTCAGATGCCTCCGTCAGTTATAATGTCAAATAACAAGATACGTTTGTAAATAAATGGCTTTTGTACAAGTTCTTTGGTGGACACTGGTGCTACGATATCGCTTATGAGTCTTTCTTTCAAAAGTCGCATTGGCCGCAAAGTTATGTTTTCTTTGGGCGAATCAACAAGGTTTTGTGTTGTTGGCGGGGAAGTACTTCATTCTGTCGGAGTTTGTGCCGTCAATGTCTTAATGGCAGGAAAGGTGTTCCCAGCAGAGTTTCTTGTGCTGCAACGTTGTACCCACGATGTGATTCTCGGTCTTGACTTTCTCCAAGGATGTGGCGCTTTCGTCGATTGTGGAAGCGGTTAACTTTCCGTCAGCGTTGATATTGTTCCTGCCCTCGTCGATGAGGAGCCGCAGGCTGCGAAGGATGCTCTGATTGTTTCCGACGAGCTGACAGTGCCGCCATGGTCAATGAGGTAAGTTGCGGTGTTCGCCCCAGAATCTGCCAAATCTTTTGACGCCATCGTTGAACCTGCCATCGTTCAATGTGCTAAGAAATGCATACTCGTCCCTCGTTGAAGGTTCCACTGAAGGTTCCGTAGCAGTCGTTAACAGCGATGGAAGCGAGAAAGATACAGTCTCTGGCAAGCGCAGTTGCTTTTACGAGTCGCAGATCCTAGGCATGATTAGCGACATGAGCAGCAGACGTTAGGCCATCTGTTGAGGCGACAAGCTTCTGTGTTTGACTCTTGCGAAGAGGAGAAGCCACAACCTTACCATGTTCTGCGCTCACCATTGGATTGACACCAGCACTGCCCATCCTATCCGATAAAAGCCTTACCGAGTGTCGTCATCAGAACGAAAAGTTATTGTCGACCAGGTTCAGGAAATGCTGAAGAAAGGTGTCATTGAAGAGTAGTGTAGCCCGTGGGCAGCACTGGTCATCTTGATTAAGAAGAAAGATGGTGCCTGGCGGGTCTGCGTTGATTACAGAAGACTCAACGCCGTGACCAAAAAAAAGATGTATATCCGCTGCCGAGGGATGACGATGTTATTGACTGCTTACACTCGTCTTCGTACTTTTCTTCAATAGACCTACAATCAAGATATTGACAGATACCTATGCACCCTTCAGACAAGGAAAAGACCGCATTCGGGACGCCTGATTGACTGTAGCAATTCAATGTGATGCCGTTTGGGCTTTGCAACGCCCCCGCCACTTTTGAAAGGTTTATGTACTCTGTCCTTCGTGGTCTTAAATGAGAGGTGTGCTTATGCTACCTGGATGACGTCGTCATTTTTGGGCGTACCTTTGAGGAGCCCAACGTCCGTTTAAGCCTTGTTTTAGACTGTGTCGGAAAGGCTGGCTTGATTTTGAACTCTAAGAAGTGCCGGTTTGGTGAACGACAAGCTTCAGTCCTCGGCCACCTAGTTGACAAAGGTGGGGTCAGGCCGGAACCCCGCAAAATCGAAGCAGTCGGCACATTCAAACCACCCTCGACACTGAAGGAACTTCGCAGCTTCTTGGGCCTATGTTCCAACTTTCGCCGCTTTGTGCCCCGATTCGCGAACGTAGTACACTTACTGACGAGCTTGTTGCGAAAAGACAGCTCATTCTAATGGACACCTGATTGTGACGCCGCATTTTCTGAACTGAAACTTCTACTGACATCTGAGCCTATTCTTTGTCATTTCGATCCTTCTGCTCCTACAGAAGTGCACAGTGACGCACGTGGAATTGGCATCGGAGGTGTGCTTGTTCAGCGCCATGATAATGCAGAGCATGTTGTTGCTTATACGAGTCGATCCCTAGGCAAGGCTGAAATGAATTATGCGGTGACAGAGCAAGAATGTTTAGCGGCTGTATTCGCCATTCAGAAGTTTCGATGCTACCTCTACGGTCGTCCATTCACGATTGTGACAGGCCATCATTCATTATAATGGCTTGTTACCCTCCGAGACCCTTCTGGCCGCCTTGCTCGATGGGCTTTACGCCTTCAAGAATTTGACTTCCGCATTTCGTACAAAAGTGGACGACGTCATTCGGATGCTGATTGCCTTTCTCGCCTGCCTATGACCACGACGGAGGACAGTGCAGATACCCTCGACATCTGTTTTGCCGCGGTCTCTCGCACGTTTCCTGACGCCACTATCTTCGAACGAGAACAATTGAATGATTTATCTTTAGAGCCTTTGTTCGTTGACGATCAGAATCTCAAAGGCAGTGGTCGCATTCGCATTCATGATGGACTGTTGTGCAAAATGAATTACTCAGCAACCGGCGCACGTTATTTACTGGTTGTACATTAAAGTCTTCGATGCGACGTTCTCTGTACTATGCACGATGATCCAACGTCAGGACACCTTGGGTTCATTCGCACCCTGCGTCGAGTGCAGCAGCGTTTTTACTGGCCTCGAATGCGAGATTGTACGAAACAATATGTCTTGAGCTGCGAGAACTGCCAGCGTCACAAACGACCTACCAGTGCACCGCACGGCCTTCTTCACCCCGTAGAACCGCCTACTACGCCTTTCGAGCAAGTGGGCATCGACCTATTGGGCACGTTTCTGCAATCTTCAAACAACAACCACTGGATAACAGTGTTCGTCGACCACCTTACCAGATACGCCGAAACCGCTGCGATACCATCTTCTACAGCTGATGGCGTCGCTGCCTTTTTGTTACACTCCGTTCTTCTTCGCCATGGTCCACCTCAAGTAATCATCAGTGGCCGTGGTCGCCAATTCATCGCGGACGCTGTGGAAGAATTGCTTCGCCTCTGCACTTCACAGTTCAGACATTCGACACCATACAATCCCCAGACGAATAGTCTTGTAGAACGCACCAATCGAACTCTTACTAACATGCTCGCTATGTACGTCGCATCCAATCCCAAAAACTGGGATGAGATATTCCCATTTATTACTTACGCGTACAATACAGCAAAGTACGAGACCACGGACTTCACGCCCTTTTACCTGCTCTACGCTCGATCACCACGCAGCTCCCTTGATACAATCCTCCCATTTAAGCTCCATACCGATGAGTCCGTGGCTGAAACATTGTGCCGGGCTGAAGAAGCCCGCCAAATTGCTCGCTTGCGCACACTGGCATCACAAGATCGCTCCAAGCAACGGTACGATCAACGCCATGATGCCATTTTATTCCGAAAAGGTGAATTCGTGTGGTTGTGGATCCCCCAACGAAAACCTAGTTCATGTCAGAAGTTTTTACCGCAGTACGCAGGCCCCTACGTCATTGTAGATCGCTTTACTGACTTGACGTACGTTGTGGCACGCTTGACGACACCTTCTCGTCAGTCTAATCGAACGCAGTTAGTGCACACGGCTCGCCTCAAGAAATTTCATCCCTCCAGGACTCGCCCAGCGGGCTTCGTCTGTGAACCGGGCATTGCTACGGTATGAGCCGGGCTGTAGTATGTGCCGGGTAGGTAGAAAAGGAAGACCACGTTGTCTGGTGCGGCCTGAGGACTCCATCTTTACCGCGACTGCCGAAATTCATCCTCACCCTGTAAATAAATCCACATATCCTTTAATTCAACCGTAACAATATATCATCAGTGTTGTGCTTCTGTGTAGACCATATCGACGGCTGCTCAGTCTACAAAGAATTCCTAAGGGGCTTTGTGCTTTAGATGGCATGCTTCCTAAGTGGGGAGTCCAGTTTGGGTTGGCGTTATAATTTACTCCCAAATATTTAAGAGATTTCACCTGCGGAATGGGCTCTTGTTTATAACATATTGAAATTGAGATGGGATCTGATAACGGGAATATCAATACTGCATTCTTATGCTCGTTTAAGGTGATGCAGACTGAATCTAGCCATCTCTCTAGCATAATCACATATCTCTGTAGATTTTCATATAAAGAATGTATGTCATTATGTGCCGTGAAAAATGCAATATCATTAGCATATACAAACACCTTCATGTCCCGGCAATGCGTGATAGTGCTCATTAAGATGTTAAATAAAACTGGCGATAATACAGCGCCTTGGCGGACACCGCGAGTTTGTTCGCACTTTGACGATTCGCACCCATCCTTAAAAATATAGAACCTTCTTCCTCTCTGAAACTCTCTCGACCACGCCATTATATATTTTGGGAGACTGTGGCTATCTAATATGTCTAATAAAACTGAATGTTCTACACTATCATATGCCTTAGCTATATCCAATGTGACTAGTGCCGCATGTTGTCTTCTTTTGCGAGGAAGCTGAATGCAGCTTTCTAAATCTGCGTGTGCACACCAGATTAAACAATCTCTTCCGAACCCAATTCGATTTGGGTTTAATATCGAATTTTCCCTCATTCATATTATAATTCTTTTATGGAGCCCTCTCTCAATGAGCTTCGCCATTATTAGATATAAGAGAAATGGGTCGAATGTTTTCTAGGACATATCCGAATACTTGTCTTTTTTGTATCGTCACTATTTTAGCTAATTTCCACTCATGTAAAATCCAGGCATATTTTAACGAACAATTTACAGTGTTTAGTGAGTCACATGGTGATAATTTGAATAATATTTTTATCATGGCAGCTGTGATTCTATCCGGACCAGGAGCTGACGAAGGCAAATCTTGTATAACTTGCGCTAATTCTTCCCCTGTAACTTCAGTCAATTCCATCGTTAACGCTGGTTTTTGTAGAACGTAAGGCTTAGTTGATGTAAATCTACACTCCAGGCCTTTAGCTATGATTTCTCACGATTTCTTTGTTACTTCCGAGGACATCATCTCAAATCCTATATGAATATGAAAAGGAAACAATTTACGTGATCTCATGAACCTGAACAGTGCGTTTTTGTTACTAGGTTTTGAAAGGTGATCATAATCTTTGCTATCATATTGTTCCTTAGCTAAAGAGACTGTGCGTTTAAAACATGCGGTGTAATACTTGTAATCAGACCAGTTTTGGGGGCACTGGTTGAGACCACCCTTCATCTTCCTTGTCCGGCACATACGCGCGTCATCCCCTAGAATATCAATATGCATGCATGTTAGCAATATTACTCGTCCAGGAAAGTAAGCAAAACCAGAATGTAATTATGAATGTACAAAAACATGCTGCGTATACCTCAATCCTCGTTGTGGGCGGAGCAGTCCTTTAATTGTGGAACGCACTTCGCCACGGCGAGGACTACGCCATTTATGCTTAATATAGATTGATAATTCACGATATCTTCTCCGATTGGGCGGGCCATCACAATGATGACTTTTTGAAAACTAGTTCATTCAATAGTGCAACAGAGGCCGTTGCTCCAAATGATCGCCCTACATGTCGTTTACTGTATTTTACTGCGATTACTTTTTTCTACCTTTGCTGTTCACAAGAATACGCATGAGGAAAGAAGAAGGGGGAAGGGAGTCTTATGACTTTGATATACATGTACACAATCAGCTTAAACTACCGCCCATAGTCACGTCATAGAGGAAGACTGACGCCTTCGTCTACACCCCTCTCACCGCAGTTGGGTCTGTGTGAGCCCCTCCCGAAAAACATTTCTGGCTGCACACCTGCTGACGAGAGAGGAATCCGCGTCAAGAACCCAAAGATAATTCAGGAGAAACTGCTGAAAGTGACCTATTTGTACCAGCAAATTAATGATGTCCGACAGTTAGCCAGAGATGGAATTATGTGTTTGTTCCCGGTGTAGGCCTGTGTAACCGACTTGCTAAAGTGCTCTACCTTTGTCTCACATCCAGTGAGCCAAGTTTTCCTGCTCATTTTGAGGGAAATAAAGGCTTAGTTCACGAAGTCGTCTCGAGTCTGCGCGCTTCATCTATTTTGGAACTACTTTCCGCTGCCGGGGCCATATCAGTGTGCAGCTGGTCGCGAGTCCCTGATAACCTAATAGTTCCACCGGACCCCGTCATTGTGACACATTCGGAAGTAAGTGGGCCGACAGATATCAAGGGCTAGTCCTCAATATATTGAGTTAACGCACTTGCTCTCCGTTCACTGCAATGCGTTCAATGTTGGCGTCATGGCTACTCAGTTAAGCGATGTCGCTCAACTCTTCGGCGCCGCGTATGTGGAGAAGACCATGACGCCAAAACTTGTACTTCCCAAGGTGAAACATGCTGCCTTTGTCAAGGTTGCAACCCGGAACATCACGAAAACTGTACCGCTAGAGATCAACACCTTCAGTCTTATAATATATTGAAAAGAAGCAATGATTCCACCATGAAGCTCGAGCTATCGTGTTAGAGAGATCATACTGATACGCTGAAGCAACACCTCCTTTTGAACAAGAGGGTGGTAATAACTCAGAAGCACAGAAGCCATGAATCGTGACATTACAGCAAGCAAATGACGAGTCGCTTCCTATTCCCTGAAATTTATTTTTTACACAGGATGAAAACAAATAAGTATGATGAAAAAAGTCTTCCAAAGAAGTAAGATTTTTGAAGACAGCCTTTTTCAGGAAGCTGTTGAAAACGCTGGTCTACTATCAACATGGCTACACTAAAGTACTGCAGTGCAATCGTAGATAAATTTTCGTTGCAGCAACTAGCTTGTTAAAACTTTGCATAAAGCTTTCTTATCATTTATTTATATTGCAATAAGCTTGGCTTACAAAGGAAACAGTTGTAGTATAAGTAACTATCATTGCTTTTCTTTGGATTGTTGTTTTTGAAGAGAGGGCTAGGCGTGTTTCATGTCTAAGGACATTTGTCACAGAGCCAAAATTGTTCGTAAGCCGATATCAATAAAAAGTGAAACTGTGGCACTAGATGTAACCACTCCTGTATATACACTGTTTTCTACAGTCAATGTCTATTGTCCTATTGGCGTGATAATTGCTAATTAACTTGATTCCGCAGTAGCAGCATACAGAAAAAAATATTATCATAGCAGGGGATTTCAAGTCTCATAAAATAGCTTAGGGTTCCAACCCTAGGCTTGTCATAAAAGGCTGTTAGACTGGACTTATTTGAATGGTTTTCATTGCGTAAACTCCAGAACACCAATCTATGTATCTTGCCTATATCTGGTCCGGTCAATCCCGTTCGGTGATTGATCGGCCTGACGTTAGCAAATGCTGTTTGTGCGAATTCGTCCTGGTCTGCTTGCAGATCGGGCACAAACAGTGTTCACGCACTAATACTACTTGAAGTAATGGGGCTACCCACTTCAACAAATAAACAAGTTAGATTTTGTGTTAATATAACAAATTTAATAACTCATTACGATCACTCTTGAACGAAAAGACGTGACTAAGCGACCAATCAAAGGCACTCAATTTGTGTAATATATGACGTGACAGTCCGAAAAAAATTATGGCAGATCCCACGTATAGTGGGAATCGATGATATGCGAAACAGGAATGAGAAATGTTGATGTCACTTTAAAATCAGCACAACGTT